>CM029532.1:54997133-55416063 GCA_017141395.1 Laodelphax striatellus | reverse complement strand
AAGCCAATATTAAATTTTAAAACATTGGCAAAATAATGTTGGTACCAGCGAAAAGATGTCCCAACACACTGTTACGGACCCCTTCACATCAATGGCCACACTGTGATAGTACAGTCTCTGTGAATAAGGCTATCGAATTTGGAAAATATTAGCGCCCCTGTGATCATAGAATACCCCTCCCCCTGTATAGTATACTATTATGAAGGAATTTTATATTTTCATAGATTGCTCCATTTTTCATCACTCATAGAGTACCTAACAAAACTATTTTGCTTATTGGATGTGTGAATTCTCTCACCTGTAAATGTTGAACTTGTGAAAATGCGCACAATTTTCGAGCTGACAGGAGGCAGACTCTCGAGAGAACCGAGAAATATCAAATCGACTGTGCGGTCGTCCATGATACTTGTTGTCCAGTTCTATTCAATCCTTTTGAATATGAAAATATCTAGAAGGGAATCTGCAAACGATGCAGCATCGCTCTTCCGACCAGCATCATGCTATCAATAATTGATTTCTGGAAAAGGCATGATCTGAAAGTAGAACATAACGTAACATTGAGAAAGTTCAATAACTTTATCCAACAATATCTAGTGAGAAAATAAAATACAATTAAAAGATTTGAGAAATACAGGAAACTATAAAGCATAAACAAAAACTTAACTAAAAGATGAACTGAACAAACAAGAACTTGATAAACTTAACTAAACAAACAAAAACAAGGCGAACTAAACCATACAAACAAAAAGAAAACCTATATTATTCATATTAAAATATCAAATAGTCGACAAGGAAATAAAATAGTAAATGAATGGTAAAATATGAGTATCTCAAGTCTTTTATTGCTATAGCCGAGCTGCTCTAGATGAGTGAAAGCAATAAAATGATACCGTGATGACTGAAAGCTTAAAAAAATACTGTGAAGTTCGATGTCTAAGGCTGGGCGTACACCGGTTAGTCAAGACAAGACAAGACGAGATTAGTCACGTTTAGTCACAATAATTCACATAGCTGCTTATGAAGCAGCACACACCGATGCAATGACTAATCGGTGTGTGTTGCTTCATAAGCAATTATGTGAAGTACTTGAACTACTTGAAAGTATTGTTGAACTATAATAAATAATCATAGCTACATGAATATTTTGTTGAATTTACTTTTTTATTTCTATTGCAAAAACATTTTATATTGGAAAACTTTAGTACAGCCTTGTACTAAATTCCCCTGGTACTTGCTTCCCCTGACCAGCCGCCACTGCTTTTGCACTAAAAAAAAAACCGTTTTTCGATGACGAATCGCATTCTTCCCAGAGACAAGGAGGTTAGACGCAGGCAGTATCTTGCTGTAATGGGAACAGGATTTGATCAAGCAACATGTCTCAGTTCAACAAGTAGCTTAAAAATTGTTCTCGTATCAAGCCAGCCGCACTTGACTAGGAAAAGATGTCTCATGACAATAAAGATGCAAGCCTATAGCATAGAATCATGCAATTGCAGGGGGTAATGCACATTACATTATAACACGAGAAAACTTGCTCTCGCTCAAATACTATCTATATCTATATGCTTGGCCAGAGAGAATAGAAGTAATTCTTCTTCTATACTCTGTGCTTGGCACAATATAAGTTACTCTAAATACATTATTATATTATAACACAGTGATAGTTATCGAAAATTCCACTTAGAATGACTTTGGAGTGGATTGTAGGCAACGTGTTTCATGAATGAATTGAAAATTGAAATTTAAATAATTCTGAGTTCTTAATTATTTCAAATCTACTTTTCTGGTTTGCCCTAGCAAATTTAATTCTCAGTCCAGGTGCCTAAGCAAAGATAGGAAGATATCAAAAAATAAAGATATAGCCATAAAATCACCAGATAAATGATTTTGATAAGATTGTAAATAGTAATTATAACACTGTATTGTCATTAACAAGCAACTAATAACTTATACCCCAACACATATCATTTATAGTGGGGTGTATATTTATTCATTTTACTACCGTATGCATTTTGTTATCATTGTTAGAGTAAAATTTGAATATTGGTTAACATTCGAATTAATCATCCTGTAATTGTGAAATATCATTCAATGTGTATTAACTGATATTTCACCGCCTGTGAATGAAGACTTTGTGTGTTGTGTTGTGTACATTGATGAATAAATAAACCTTTGAATTTGATTTATTCTTTATATCTACCATAAAGAATCATATAAAAGATTTTGATTAGATTTTTTCTTTATATTATCTTTAGATTTATTATCTAAAGATATTTAATTATATGCAAAATGAACGCACTGTAATTGAAGTATCAACTCTGTTCTGCAATAATAGTTACTCTAGTGAAATAAAAATAAATAAACTGTTTACATTGCTAAGCACCTTGGTGATAACAAAGACAATACCATATGAGTGTACAATATGAAATACATTATTGTGTTCGCGGTAATATTATATGCACTGAACAATTGAACAGGGGACCGCGTTCCGAACCCTTTCAAACTGGCTTGCCGACTGAGGACTGACTGACTATCAAAACATCAACTGGAAGGAGCCAGAAGAATGGTGGAGGAAACAGGAAGAGAGAAAGAGAAGTAGAGAAGAAAGGAAGAGAATTGAGGATGACAAGGGAGGAAGAACAGAGGGTGGAAGGAGCAAATAAAGCAGAAGGTAGAGACCAGCGGTGCTTTGCACTTCTAGTGAAACTGTTTGGGTCGGAGTTGAGTCGTGCCTATTGATAAACACTGAATCTAGGTCAGGTTCGTCATGCAATGTCTCTCTACCCTACCTTCTGGCTTCCCCTCTAAGAAGAAGACACTCAGTCTTGTCTCATACACTGTGTGAAATATGATTTGCGGAAAGTTCTGCACTGTTGTATAGGGTAGAATTATTAAAGCAAACGTTGAAAAGTAATCGTTGTTATCAAATGTTTCATGCTTTTTGACAATAAACTTTTTCCAAATTCAAATTTGTTTGTTTGTCAATGGCTCAACAGCCCTATGTGGGCTTAGGCCTACCAGCCAGTGTACCAGTGTACGCCTAGCCTAATGTAGTTTGACTAATGTAATTTATTAATAATGTAAAGAAAAATATAAACTCAGAAATCTCAACATAATTGACCATTTTTTAAAGTACCTACAAAACATTATGAATGGTATAAATCTCAGTGTTATCTCCTTTTCAACCGTGAAATTTCAACTTTTACAAAGTCATTTCAACTTTTTACAATGATCAAACTGTTTATCCACAATTCCATATGGACATGGCTGCATCATGGTGGACAAGTTCTTATGAGCTTTGATACTCATTGTAAAATGTTCTGAAGAGGACATTAGCCTATATTATTGTCCAGATAAATTAATATTATAGTCAAATAAATTTTGATGAATTCAAATACTGAGAACTCATCACTGGTGCCAGAGAATGTTGACAGATATTATTTAATATTCTTGACCAAAAGCTCCAGGTGTTTCTCGAAAACAATGGAAAATATTTGGAAAAAGCACATTGATTATTATTGAAAATTTGAACTAAAATTGAAAATTACTCGACTAAAAGCAAAAAGTACAGATAAGAACAAAATTTATTAATTAATTCAATTTAGAAAGAATAGGACGCAAGACTTCAGTCACAGATAATGTAAATCTGATTTACATTATCTGTGCTTCAGTGTTCAACGGGACCTCAGTTGCATTTTTAGCCGCTAGGTAGCGATAGTTGTCGGTTTCAGCACAGATAAGGTAGTAATCCTTATACCTGATTATACCTTATCTGTTGTTTCAGCTTCGGAAACGTTAGTTATATTCTGCGACGCTAGATGTCGTTAGCAATCAACTTGAGATGAGAAGGAAAGAAAGCGTTCAGTTGGTCTAGTGACTCTAGTCTACACCACAGAGTGGACCAATATAATAATTACAGTGAGGCCATTTGATGTCGCAATTTTGATTGGTTATAGCTCAAACAAATCCAACTATACTTCTGCCAATTCCCATATGATTTACATTGAATTGATTCTCAAATCATAATATATTTATGTTATGTCAAGTGATTCAATTCTTAACACTTAGGGCCGCTTTCACCAACGCTGCTTAAGCAATACATCTGCCACATTCGGAGAATAGGAAAAGTATAGAAAAAATTGAGCGTTAGCTATTATTACTTGAGCAGCGTTGGGGAAAGCGACCCAAAATATTTGTTTTTGCTAGTTTCCATCATTTCATACTTTCAAAACAATACTAAAAGCAGACACTATTTTTAATGTTAGAAAAGTTATTTTTGATGTTGTTTCTCTCGAAATGAATTGGGAAAATGAGTAAATAGGTTTATGTTTGCTTGTAATCAAATTTTAAAATTTGGTAAAAGTATGGCGGTGTCCAGATAAAAAATATTCCAATACAATGTTATGGACCCATTCACACCAATGACCACACTGTTCAGTTATTATACAATCTCTATAGACTAGCCTGCAGTGGGAGGCGAAATGGGTATCTACTTGTCATAATTAATAAAAATGAATTATGAAATTATATTATGAATAGTTTTCATTTTTCTACATCATCTTCTTTCTCCTTCTCCTTGTCCCTCACCGTTTTCTTATTTTATTGTTTTATAGCCAGCAAGTGAGGAACCTGAATTTATGGAAAGAATTTTTCTATTTATAAATCAATCATTTATTGTTTGATTGATCTCAATTCATCTATATTGAGACAAATATTGGAAAAAGGTAGATGATCATCAATAGTAAACTGTTTCATGAAATTCGAAGTCCTTTAAAAAAATAAAATAAAACGCACACTAGACACTAATAGCACAGCGTAGAATGCAGTAACTTGTTTTATAACAGTAACTTGTCTAGTAACAGTAACATTAAAAGTAACAGTAACAGTAGGCCGAGTATAAGTCTTGTGTACCGGTACGTCCTTCATCCTGTTTTACGACATGTTTGGATTCTTATTCAACAGGCCACTGATACCACTCTTATGCAAAATGCAATAATACCAATGAATAAGGCTAATTTTTCAAGAAAAAACTCATGAAATTCATTGAAAAAACTTATATTTACTATTGCACATAACATTTGCTTTATAGAACACAAAAATACATTATGAATAAATAACAGAGACATGATCATTTATTTCTTAATATTCACGGTATGGAAAGTCGGTTATATAAAAATAAATCCTTATTCTATTCTCAAAACCTAACACAAACAATTTTTTTTCAAAAATACACTAGTATTTTATATAGGCCTAGTTGAATCCCTCATCTTTCATAGGAATTTGGTTTCCTAATACAATCTCTATGAAAAATTTCCAGTTTTCACAATAAATATTGATTTTTGGAGAAGTTAGATTATTACCAAAACTCCATTCAAAACTTCAAACTTCAAAACTTAACATTGTCAATTGGTGGAAATTAGTTCATTACAATAAAAGGTCCAATGTTGTTTTATAATGTGGAATAATACAGTACAGAAAAAGGAATGTATTCAGTTCAAATTTATTGCTAAATTCATAATATAAGAAAAGGTATAGAAAAAGACAATAATACAAAATTATTTTGTCCTCAATTGACAAAGAAATCCTGATTTTTATAGTTGAATACAATGATAAGCTATTTCCAATCATACCACAAAATTAATTTGTATTGAAAAATTCAAGTATTTAAAAGAATATAATGCAACTTATTTTCTACAATCATGCGAATAAATCAAACCTAACAGTAAATAAATAATAAACAGTGGAAAAATATATCATTCATGTATAATAATACCAAGGTTACTTAGATATAAATACAATAATATTGTAAATCAAATAACTGAGTCAGACAATAAACTATACTATTACTCAAGTAATACAATTGACAAGAAATAATGAGCAATAATATATAATTATTTACATTACATACAATAAAATCTTAGAGATACCGTATCAAAAATATTTGTATAGAAATACATACTAGATTATATTGGATCCTCTTATCATTATTTCATTTCTACGAATATTAAAAAATAATAATATATTAGAATTGGTCCTGGAAAAATAAGTTTCAAAATATCTCTGTATTGGAAGTACCTAACTTAATTCGTCTACAATAATTATTTTTTGAAAGTATCAAGTACATTAAAAGTGAATCTCAATAATTTAGGCACTTTTTATTCTTTAATTTTGGCATTCGTCGACTCAGCATGATTCTTAAAAATACTCATTATCATGTATAGTGAGAAGCTTATAAATTTCTTCAAATTTCAGTTATAATAATTAATGAGATATTTTGTTTTTGCATTGACAGAATAATGAAGATGAGGCTACTCGAAAATATGGTATATCATAATACATCTGTGAGACGCTTAGGTGTAGTTGATTTCATAAGGTTTTCCACATAATGGTATTGAGAATCTTTTACATTTATATAACTACTTATTAGTCCATTGTTCGACTTAATTATTCACTAGATGAGTAAGAAAATTGGATTCCAATCATTTATCTTCTTCAATTTATATGAGTGGCTGAAATTTTCTATTGGTTTCCGAATGTGCGCAGCGAATGCCTGTAAAATTCAGAAATATACTTTGTTAAATGTAAAAAATAAAAATTCTAAGAAAAAAAATCAAGAAATCAGTGATTGAAGAAAAATCATAATAATTGAATGGAATAAATGTGAGATATATGAGTCAGATATATTTAATCTCTCTTGATATATCATTATTATTTGGAGTTGTTTAAACAGTTATTTTACGCAGCTTTGACACAATAATCCAAAGGCTTGAAAGTCTTTTAAAGACTTATAAAGTCTTTAAAAGACCTTTTTAAAGAAGACCTTTCAAAGAATACCTTTTCAATAATCTGTGAGATTCAGCATTTGTAGGTTAAGTATTGTGATACTGATCGTCGAAACAGCTGTTTTCCGACAAGTTAAATTATTCCTGCTATATTTTCCACAAAATAACTACAGACATTCAGCTGGTTCATTTTGCTGAGGCAACTGGATTGAAAATAAATTATTATCAGTACCACTTTTTACAAATTTAAAAGTGTTTCAGAACTCATCCACTATACAATGATAATTAACATAGCTGCATCGATGCAGTGTAGGCCTAATATCGCACTACTTCCTACACTATTCAAACATTGTGCAAAGCTGTTATAAATAGCTGTGTTGTTAAAATTCATTTCTCATCATCGCCCTTCCCATAAGCCGTGCACAAGCCTAAGTCTCTTGTGGGCATCATCATTATCATAATCAGGATGCATTGAAAGATGTAGCCTATATTGAACTTCCTTTCCAAACTCCTTGGGAAATAACTGACAATCGACATACTGTAATATGAATTATTAGTCTGGCAACAGACAAAAGAGCCTTCAAAATAAGAACTCTACTGCGCAGAGAGAGCGCACGTTATGCAATGCAGCAGTTTATCTCACTCGCTCACTAGAGTAGTGGTACTATGTGATACTGTATCACTTCGGTGATACGATGCGCGAAGGTTCTTTTGTCTGTTGCGAGACTGTAGTAATGTGATGATACTTACCTTCATAGAAAACTGAATCCAAATACAAGATTAGACAGTTCGACAATTATCGCACTTTTTCAATTAACAGTACACCATGGACGGTCTCAGCAACTTCTTATTCTAAACTCATTCAAGTTCCGTTCAAACATATCAAGTTTTATTTACAAGTCAATTTGATTATTATACTCTAAGGCACATGTTTTAACAGACACCTGTTGTGAAAAATAGGTAGCTTTTCGCAGTTCTTTTCTTTCAATCTCAATTTCCGATATTCACATCGCATGTATAATTGTTACTCGCATCTTCACAACATTCTATTCTCCACTGATATCCATTCATTCTACTTTTTTTATCATATTCTATTGTATTACAGTAATCTTTCCAATGATACAGTATCATTCCAATGATACAGTATTGACATACTGTATCTTCCATTATCTTTTGACACATTATTCTAACAAATTAAGTGTGCTGTTTGTTTTTCTCAGCTGCGCTCTCCACGGAATTATCTGTGTGCTTTCCTCTTCCTCCTCTTCCGCCTTGCTCCTTATTCCTCCTCCTGATTCGTTGTCATCACACTTTGCTTTTGACGTGTCGTTCGCACATTGGTTCTCTTTGTTGTTGTCGTTTGCGGGGGGAGGAGGTGGAGGAGGAGGAGGGATCGCCTTCACTATAGCCACAGGTGTATTGAGGTTGCAAGTGATTGGTGGCTTCTTTTCATCTGCACGTGTCACTGGGGGGCTGCTGATTGTGTAGTTTGCAGTCCTGAAAAAACAATTGAAATTATTAGCACGAATTTTTTGAAATAAGACGATCATATTGATTATTATTTAATAATATTGCAATAAATGAATGAATGATTAGGATTAGCCTGAATTTTTGAAATAGGATGTTCATATCTTCACAGAAAATAGGCAAACATGTTTTTTTTGTGAACAGAACTCCTTTGTGGTTTCTCAACCGATTTTGTTCGTTCACGTCTCATTTGAAAGATCTTGGAGCAGGTAAGGTCTTACATTTTGAAAAAAGTCATTGTGGACATGAGGAATGGGTGATCAAAGTTTAAATTTTTGCCCTTAACAAAGGCAATGATAACAAATTATTAACAAAATTAACAGAAGACAATAATTGTTTTAACTAAGGGATGTAGGTGAGCTGAAAATTTTCACATCTCACTAAATTTTCAACTTCTGACTTGATGATCAGCTGTTTTGCAAAAAAACGTATATTTTTTATGGTTCATAGCACCGGTAAGGGCATTTTGTGTCGAGAGAGAAATAGAGAAAGATAGAGGAAAGAGAGAAAGAGAGTAGGGGAAACAGAGGAATGGTTAGAGGGAGGAAGGGAAAGAGAGAAAGAGAGGGAGGGAGGGAAGTAGGGGAGGGAAGAAGAAGAGGGAAAGAGGAAAAGAGATGCAGAGGAGATAATAGAGGAGAATTGTATAATATTTCACATATAGTTCAATATAGTCTCAGTTTTATGCGACCCATGAAGTCCTAGTTGATTTCAATTCTATAAGAATAATTCATAATCAACCTCATAAAATGAAATTATAAGAATAACTATGAAGTAAAGCTATTACCAAGAATAACATCAAAGAAAGAATATATTATTATAGCCTGAGCCCACAAAACAAAGCGCTGTTTGATTTTTTCCAAAAAGCCACCTCCTTATTCAATACTCTGTTTAGCAGATAAGGTACTGTAGAACAAGAGATCCATTTCCCCTGTCTTCATATAATTATGCTGAATTCATCTAAATTTGTCTTTCTCTGAAAAAAAATGCATGCCTATCAAGCAAGTGCGACTTTTCCTGAGCTTCATTACACTTTTCTGTATACTTAATAAAAATACTTTTCTTCAACTTCAATACTGTAATCAGTTTGTCTTCAATTATACAAATTTATCTCCAATTTTTCTATCAATTTTCAATAATGAAATTCATTCTCACACCAGATATCATTATATAATTGAGTGTTCTGGAAAGATACGCTTTTTGAGAAGAATGCGATTCCAGAGAATTAAAGATAAATACACAATAAATCTTACAAGATGTCGCAGTTACTTAAAAAATGTGCAGTTTTTGTGAAAAATACCTATAAAATTGCTGGATTTAACGTGTAAAAGATTGGGAAAATTAAACTCTTGATCTCCAGTGACGTCACACTTGCCAGCTGATAAAGATTGCTACTGCGCATACTCCTCGTGAACACTACCATGTTCTCTATTTACTTTGGTGAATAGTTACCAAAAAAATAGTTACCTTAAACACTAATGTAGCGGCAACGAAATTAGGTGACTGATAAATTTTGCGTTCTTGTCAGGTATGGAACCGGTAAATAAGCGAGGGAATGTCGAAAATTACTTTGATCTTGATCACAAATTGACAACGCTATGATTCCAGCGTTGCCTAATTTGATGGTTTTGGAGTCGATTCCCCTGCATGATTTAAGTAGTCAGCTGGTAAGACTTGACAACAGCTCAAAATGTCTCAGCCGCCTTTTTCCGTGGCCACCAGTATTAGGCTAGGCGTACACCGGTTAGTCAAGACAAGACAAGACGAGATTAGTCACAGTACTTCACATAGTGGCTTATGAAGCAACACACACCGATTAGTCATTGCATCGGTGTGTGCTGCTTCATAAGCAAATTATGTGAATTACTGTGACTAAACATAATTTCGTCTTGTCTTTCTCTTGACAACTGGTGTACTATAACTGTATTCTAATTGCCTTGGGATCTACTTCTAGCAGACCCTGCTAGATCTATTCATCTATTCTACATCTATTTCAACTTGTCGTTCTAAGGATGCTTAACTATTCTAGTTAGCTTTCGAACTTCACAGGTGAACGTCATGAGCTTCAGATAACAACACTGATTGTTGTAGCCAAGGGCTTCATCACCCCCCGAAATTGACATTTTTTGTTAATTTGTCTCTTGTTCGCTTTTTTATCCCATGAAACTATTACATCCTTATAACCTTCCTGCCTATTTCAGCACCCCCCAAAATAAAATCCTAGCTACGCCCTTGGTTGTAGCCTACACTGTAGCTCACATTGGCACTTACTCGGTTTTCTTTGACTGCAGCAGCTGGCGTTTCCATGCGGGAATCGACTGCAGCCGCTTCTCCTCCGCCTCCCTGGCCAGCTGTTCCTCCATTTCTTTCCTGGCTTTTTCGGCTGCTTTCTTTGCCAGCATCTGCCGCTTCCAAGGCGGAATCGGATTTCCCGTCGAGTCCTTATCCGGAATCTGAACAAAAATTAATTCAATTTGACTTATCAAAATATAATAGGTACCTATAATAATAATATAAAAATATATATAGGTGATTTTTATTATTATTATATCCTATTATACATTATTATTACATTTTACATTCATGAAACAAACTTTGAGTACCTTGCTCCCAGATCATGAAGCTATTTAACAATATTCAAAGTACAGCCTATAGGATTTCATCCACGGTTACTAGAAACACGGTAGGAATCGCTGGATAGGTACATAATTTTCAGTATTGTAGGCAACACGTTTATTTTATCAATCTGAAAATATGCCAACAAAATGTTTGCTTTGGAAAAATTATCAATTTTTCGACGCAATGAAATTTGAAGAATCAGGTTTTAGGATGCTAATGTGAGCTAAATATAGGAATGTAGTACCGTAATCTAATCACAGTCAATTAGTGGCAGGAAAAACTAATTTATCTATTCAGTATTGTAAGTTGGACATCATCTTTGTTCTCAAATTCGGCTTTACCATTTGAGCGGTTGTATGCAGTGTATTCCTAAACACAACAAATTATTTTTTATCAAAAATTAAAATGCAATGAAATGTGGGAAATAATTTACTAATTTAATAATAAAAAAATATTAAAGAAATTTAATAATTCCACTCTGTACCTGCTCAATTGAATATAGTATTTGTAGAGGAGGCACATGAAATGGTAAGATGTATCCATAGATAAATAAATGAATTTTTCTAATAGTAAAAATTTTTCTGATGATAGAGTAGGCCCAGAGATTGAATAAGAATATAGAACAGGTTTTTTCTTCACATTTTTTCATTTTGTTATGCTGAATTTTCAATTGTATAGCCTACAAGTTCAATCCTCTGAATCTGAAAGTGTTCAAATTTAAAATCTGAATCAAACAGTTTGTTTGATAAGAAAATTGAATTCTCTCACTTTCTGTGTAGTAGTGAAGGTGACATTGTGGTAGTTATCCATACTGAATTAAAAAAACTCTTTCAGTTAAAAAAAAGTATTTTGTCAAAATTGAATTGACTTCGATGCAGTTGAAAAAATTCAAGCAAACTATAGGCACATTGATTGACATAATTATTCAAAACCAATATTAATGCTAGAACATTACTTTAAACAACCAGATTGAAGATGATTCTGCAATCTGTTCTTATTAAGATTGAGTTATTTCCCTTTGACCTACTACTTTACTACCGGTTATCCATAATTGAGGAACATTGGATAATTCGTCGAGGCGAAACATCCAATAAGAGGGTAACTTATATCCGCAAAAAATAAATGTATTGAATTATTCCAACTTGTTGCCTACATAATTTAAGATGGAAGAATAGAAGTAAAGGGCTACTCTTCAACACTATTATACACAAATGAAAGGGTCTATTTGTTTAAAACCAATAAAAAATATTTGCAAGCACTGTATCTTACAGGTTATTCCTCGAGATTTATCGATAACGTTTAATTATTTCAGAAATTAAACACTGGCAACTTTCGACCGTCTATATTTCGACTATGATCTATACAGTATATTAATTTTGAAACTATTAAATCATGCAATTTCTATGTAGTAAGGTTATATTAATTTTTATGTAACAAATACAAATGATCTTTGATTGATTGATAACACGATGAAATCAAAGTCGCAAAGTAAATATTTAAAATTAATAGTTATTGAAATTAGTTGAGTAACAATATTACCTTCTCAACAAAACTATCGACTGACAGCGTTTTAACAATTTCGGTGACCAGCTCTTTCTCCTGCTTTTCTTCTTGTTTGACTCGCTCCACTTTCAGCTTTTTGATGCCGGTAATGCTCTTCGACATTTTCAGTTCAGCAATCAGATCTTCCTTTTGTGCTTGGAATGGCAGTTCTGGCGTACCTATCAGAATGAAGAAGGAACAAGATTAATGAAGTGGAATGTTGTTTAGCTCTAAACCTAAACAATAAGTGAGAGAAACAAGAAAATTATTATAAAGTATAGCAGGAACCTTTTAACCTGTCAGAAATCAGCTGTTTGGGTAATAATTAAACTGTGATTTCGACACAACAATCAAAAGGCTTCAAAGTCATAAAGACCTTTAAAGTCTTTAAAAGACCTTTTTGAAGAAGAGCTTTCAAAGAATAACTTTTTAAAAGACCTTTTCATCATAACTCAAAACAACTCAACACCTAACAGTGTTATTTGCTTAACATTTTAAAATATTGCTTTTATTTTAAAAAATAAATTTCTTCTGAAGTCATCATTCCACTTGATCGGTTAAATAATTTATCAAGATTTGAATGTAATAAACTGTCACATTTAAAACAGTAGTACTCACAGTTCAGCTTGACGGACGCGTTACATTTTAAAATAATGCTTTTATTAAAAAAAAAAATTCTTCTAAAATCATCATTCTACTTGAACGGTCGGATAATTTATCAAGATTTAAATGTAATAAACTTTCACATTTTAAACAGTAGTACTCACAGTTCAGCTTGACGGATGTGTTATTGCTGTATATAAATGAATGAAATAGAATTGAATCACAAGAAACTGAACACAAATATTTCAAGCATTGTAATAATTTAAAAACAACTAACCATTCTGCTGAGACCGCAATGGCGCCGACATAGTCTTAGTGGCCAGCTTCTTTTTTTCGGTACACCTCAACTGCACGCTGTTCAGATCCTGTATGCTGATGGTGGAGAGAGGCTGCTGGTGCGGGGACCGAGTAGATCCTCCGCCTTCGGAGGGTGGTGCTGGGGGCAGAGGAGGCGGCGGCGGACCCGCGGAATCTTTGCTGCTAGGAGGCGGCGACGCAGCGACAGCAGCAGAGAGGTCTGAACGCTCCGATGGCTGAGAGTCAACTGACGGCGATGTGACCTTGACAGCAGCTGCGGCAACAGGTGGTGGGGGGCCGGATGCGCCGTGGATACTGCGTAGGTACTCGGACGGTTTGATTAGTGCGTCGCAGTTGCCGGCAGACTGCGCTGGGAACTTGGGTGGTATGAATGGCAACACCATCTGCTTGTTTACCAGGTGCGGACCAGCTGATTGCACCTCGTCTGCTGGTGCTGCTGTCACGCGGGCACCTGTCGAACGAAACAGACCGTTACTAATGGGCTAACCATCCTACGGTGAAATACGGCTATAATGTTGGTAGTAAGTGTTATTGTGAGAGTGATGTGCTTAATTAGGCAACAAACACACTATATTACAATAAACACATTAGAACAATACCTATGACAGAGAATAGATGAGGTTTTAGCGGGTTCAATTTTCCTGTTACAATATATTCAAGCTGCTTTATTCAAAGAAATATAATGTTCACTATACAGAGTGTTTCCAGCGGTCACCTATCACTAAAGCTGCCATATCTCAGTCAATATTGGTCCAATCTTAACAAATAAGGTTTTAATCGATTTATAATTAAATTTACTAGAAAACGTTATTTTTGTAAAATTTTCGTAATATCATTTTTGAGTTATTCAAGAAACAAAATTTCAAATGGCCGCCATTTTGTTTTATGAATTTGAAAAATTGTCATAATTTTTTTGTAAATATGATATTTAGATATGGTTTTTACCCAGGAACAATGCCCTAGAGTTCTGAAACACCCTGTAGTGGCGGCCACGAATTGAGACGGCAGAAACATTTTGAGCTGTTTTCAAGTCTTCCCAGCTGACTACTCTAACCATGCAGGAGAAATGACTCAGACGCTCTAAGTAGGCAACGCTGGAAGCACAGCGTTACATTTGCATGCATAAATACATCGTGTGGACAGCATCGTTGAAATATTTCCATACAAATTGCAATAGCCAGCCGACTGGCGCCAGTAGTCTCTGCATGCGAATATACATCGTGTATAAACACCTTCACTGACATGAAGACGCTATACTAACCGCGTAGTTTAGCCAGCTTCTAGAAATCGCGCATAATCTGAGCGCGTGTCACTCAATTAAGCAGCAAACGCGGCTGCTGGAACGATATGCCACTCAAAACACTGTAATATAACATTGCACCTGGCTTTCAGAGTTCTAAATTGCTTAAGAAGGTAATGACCCCTTGCTTCAACGTCGACCGTTAGTACATCAATTATTACAGAACTTGCTTTTGTTGCTGTTTATTTTCATAATCTACATGAGCTGCATCATGTAGCTCTTTTGGGTTTTAACTTTTTTTACTAAAAATGTCAAAGGCTTGAATGAACTTATTGGCATGGGTAATCAAACATTGACATGAGTTGAAGATACATTAACGATATTTCATATTATACAGAGCGTTTCAGGAGGAATCTGCCAAACTTCTCATACTGATTCCTGTTACCAAAATAATGAAAAAGTTACATCAAACATGGGCCCTAAAACGCTTCGCTTCCCCTCTAGACGCCATTTTGTTTTTTTCACTAATTATTTGTTTTCTAAAAAATGTAAATAATGGTTAAACTTATGACATTGAAACTTTTCACCAACTTTTATGACAACTAGAAAAGCTAAAAAAATTTTTTGAAAATTTGTCAAATTCATAAAACAAAATGGCAGCAATTTGAAATTTTGTTTCTTAGATAACTCGAAAACCATTGATACTACAGAAATTTCAAATGGCTGCCATTTTTTTATGAATTTGAAAAATTGTCATAATTTTTTTGTAGCTTTGTCTTGTTGTCATAAAAGTTGATGCAAAGTTTCAATGTCATATGTTCAACCATTATTTTTAGAAAAAAAAAACAAAATGGCGTCTAGAGGGGAAACAAAGCATTTTAGGACCCATGTTTACTGGAACTTTTTCATTATTTTGGTGTCAGGAAACAGTATGAGAAGTTTGGCAGATTTCTCCTGAAACACCCTGTATAAAAGAAGGTATAAAAAATAATTTGTTTCTCATCTTTTTTCACTACAAATGTCAATAAGGCTTGTAGGGCTTATTGGCATTGGTAGAAACATTGACATGGGTTGGAGATACATTAACGGAATTTCATACCTATATAAAATGAAAGATTGAAATTTCATACATCTAATGAAATATGCATATTATAGCCTAAATAAATGAAGTGTTTATGAGGAGTGTGAAAAGCTCAACAAAGTTTCATTGGAGTTTTATCACTCACTGCTGTTCAGTTTCTCAACTGTAAAAAAGCTCAAGAAACAACAAATTATACAGAAATGATAGAGAGGAAATGACTGCACTACAGAAAATGTGTGTAGGAAATAAAACAATTACAATAATTAATTTGAAAGCGCAGAGAGTGATTTCGATAATTCACCCTCAAAAACAGAAATTAGGTACCAGTAAAACGCATTAGATCGAAACTTATTGTCTGCAGTAGAATGAAAATTGCTAGTCGAAAGGGCCACCTGTTTCCTGTTTCTGAACTTGAGTGAATCATTAGGACAAGAGCGTAGGGCAGAAATGCAAGCTAGGCTTTTACATTTGAATTACACCGGAATTTTTTTATTTTTCACTGCAGCCGACCTCTTTTGAAGGTATGTTTCATAAACTTCGCAACTCTAGTTATCAAATTTCATTGTGAGAATAAGCGATAACTTATAGAAAACTTGTAGTTCATTCACGACCGGTGTCAAGTATTAAAGTTCTGAAAATTGAACAAAATTTTGAAAATTTCAAAGTGCTTGGACCAAACTTGATAGCGATCCAGAGATTTCCAATATGTTATTCATATATATTGAAAATTTTGTTGCATTATGATATATTCGATTGAAATGTAGGCCTACCGGTTACTTAAAAGTAAGTTTTTATTGAAAACGATTCAAGCTTTATTTAAAGAGATCATGAAATAGCGACATTTTTTCTGCTTGAAGGAATTTATTCAAAAATTATTGACTGAAAAACTATCATAGGGCCTCAAAGACATGCTTACATGAAAAAATATGGATCAAATGGATTATTATTGTTTGCAACAGTGAACATCGCAATTGCTTTTCAATCAATGTTATTTTTATTGCTAATCATCAATAATAATGCTATTTCAATCTTATTCATTTATTATTTGAAATTATTTTCACTATAAATGAAAACGAGGATATGACATGTATCAAATTGAATTATAAAACGTCCATTCATACTTTATAGTGACGTATTTTGATACATTTTTAAAAATTGTTTTCATAGTTTCTCGAAAATTGAATTTTAATCTTATAAATAACATTATATTGTTGGTTTCAGTAATGAAGAACTTTTTTTGGTTTATAATATTTCATTTTATAGAAATTTTTGTAGTAAATGTTTTTTGTAAAATAAAGCAAATTTTAAAGACTCGCAGTCATTGGATTTTTCAATCTCTCATCTTTCTAGAAAATTCTTATATTGTTTCAGATAATGAAGAATATAACTATTTTATTATTATGATTAGTTTGATTTGATTTAATCGAATTAAAATATTATTATAATTGGTGAGAAATTATAGGAAAATAGAGTGAGAAGTTTCAAAGTGGAGATTTTGTGAAATCAATTAAAACAACAAATTATTAGTTTGCTACAATTAACATAGAACACACTCATCCTATAAAACGGAAGTCTCAGATCACCACAATCACTACAGCTGAATTTTCTCCTTGAAGCAATTTTCCACCTTTGGAGTTTTCCTGTTAATTGTGAGCAATTAAACCAACGAAAGTTGAAGAAATGAGATAATCCACCCACTACACATTCGGGTCATTGATGTTGGCCCAATTTCATTTTTATTTTTATTAGACATTACACGGTGAAGAATACCACATAAAAGGTATTAATTGCATGTTGTTACCCTTGACGGCGTTGTGCGCAAATTTACATGATAATTTCTTGTAGGCCTACAATTAGTTGAATTAAAAAGTGATAAGTAGTGAAAGCATGTTCAGTACTGGACATAGGCTGTTTAGTTTCAGCTTTCGCCTGATATCTTTCTATGACTCAATTTTATGGTGAACTCATCTGAAAACTGTGGGTTCAAAAGTAAAGGTGTATAGAAGTAATTTCTGTAGGCCTAGGTTAAAGTAGCTTACTTCAGTTTCAACTTTTTTCTGTTTCTTTGATGTAAAGAACGTCATTTAATGTGTAACACCCAAACTTCTGGAAAACACTAGGGATGGAAAATGCAGTCTGCAGGGAATGAATGGGCGATGAAGTTTTGTAGTAATACATTTTCATTTCTATGAAATCTATAGTGGACCACACAAAAATGAATCGTTCAAGATCACAGGTTCCACTTTGCAATGTTGCCAAGATAGAGACAATGTCTTCCTGTATAGTCTGTACACAATTAATAGGCGACCCTGCTGGGAGAGAAGGGTGGCGGTGTCAAAAGAAATTTTTAACCTTGAGCGTTTCATTTTCGTGTGGGCCACTTTGTATATAATTGTATAATTGAATAATACACTATTATTCAATACTTGTATTTGTTATAATATTTATAATTGAATATTATTATATTTATAATAATTGATTATAATTGTATAATTAAATACTTGATCCGCTTGTTTATTATATATTTTTCAAATGCCTGTGTGTATGTAATGAGTGAATTAAATTATATTCACTTAAGTTCATTTAGATGTGGACAATAGTTCACCTTCAAATAATTAAAAATGTATCCTTAGCTGTTTCAACCAGGTTGGATAAACTAAAAATGATAATAATATTAATAATCAATAGATTATTCAGACGATGGAGATAAGAGAACAAAATTATGCTTGAAAACAGAGGTGAACAGACTATACTAAATTTGATATTCATTAGAACTGGATTAATTTGAGATACAATACTATCAAAATTTTGTTTGTCAATGGCTCAACAGCCCTATGTGGGCTTAGGCCTACCAGCTGGTTGCCAGTTTCACATCTACTTGACTGAATCAGCAGAGGTGAATGATCGTTAACCAGAAAAGATGTAACGTGTGGTTGCACATTGACATCTCAACCATAAGCTAGTCTTCGCAACCCAGTGATGGGAACAAAGCACTGCTGGATAACATCGTGTTAAGCAGCTATATAGTGCAATGCAACAATTTAATATGCCTCCAAATATAGGGAGTGACTGACTAGCCTTACTAACGATTAGCCAGGCTCCCAATGGAGGACATACTATCAAAATACTAGAATAAAAAATAAAAAATAATTGACAATAAAAAATTATATGATAGTGATTAAACAATCTACCAAGATTAGGCTACTGGTAAATTGCTATTATTCTACTAAATATGAGCAAATACTATGATGGTTATTATCACGCAATAATTATTGTAGAATATTATTGATATTGACTAGAATATTACTGAGAATACTAAGTGAATATCACTAATAAGATATATTGAGAAAATGTTCATCATGTGTTAAATAGAAAGAATGTTTTCAAACACTGTCTCAACAGTAGATCAATTTCAAAATTGATCAATTTTTCCATCCAACAAAGACTAATAATAAGTAGTACAAGTCTAATAAATTGTTCTGGAAGGGTGGTCCACAGTCATCAGTCATAAAATGTATGATTGACTCTCGAAATAGTGAAACAGATCATTAAAATCATTAAACAGATCCAAGAGTCCGTGAAATTTTACTTTTGCAAATGTTTTCTGCCACAAGGAATTAATAGTCTAATGAATAGTTAATCATAGTCTAATGAATAGTTAATCATAGTCTAATGAATAGTTAATCATAGTCTAATAAATAGTTATTATTTAACAAGTTAATCCTAATTTTTATCTCTTATAAACCAAAACTTTCAGATAAAACAATTAAAACAAATCTATACTAGCAGCGTGTAAGAAATTCATTATAATTTCTTTTTAAATTGTGTCAAACGTTCGTAAATTTTATCCAACAAACCAATCTAATGAGATAAAAAATGATAGATAGGAAATATAATTCAATAATTTTAGAAAATTGGTAAAAATGTGAACTTTATCGATTTTAATTGTGGCAAACATTTGTTATCTTTATCCAACAACAACCGGTTATTGAATAACAGTTCATTTGAACCAAATTGAGATTTCTCCAATCTACCAACTGCAGCAAAATATATACAGAATGGATAATATAATGGAGGATCTCCTTCTAGCATGGACATTAAAATGGGAAGAAAATGCGACTGGATTTCGTGGCGAGCCCGAAAGCTTAACTTTCAAAACAGAAATAGTGAAGATCAACAAGTTGACAAACGAATCTCATAGAATAAAATATTTTCAAAAATGATATACAATAATAATGATAATAATTTTAAAACCTTAACAGAAATAGTGAAGATCAACAAGTTGACAAACGAATCTCATAGAATAAAATATTTTCAAAAATGCTATACAATAATAATAATAATTATAAATAAATATATTCAATGAACTTACCAGAACTGTTGGTACTGTGCGACCTGTGTACTTGAGTCGCGCTGCGGTTAACAGGGGTGGCGGCGGCCGAACTACTTTGGGTGGAGTCCGAACCACCGCTCTCCAGACTGCTGACGTCATCGCCTCCTGTGCTGGATGAGGAGGAGGAGGAGGAGGTGGTGGCGGCAGGGGGAGGGGGTGACAACAGCTGATCGGGAGGCGGTGGAGGAGGCGGAGGTGGGCAGACGGCCGCCCCCGGCTCGGAGACTACCCTTTTCAGTGCTCTAAAAAAACGAGAAAGATTTTTTTTAATCAAGAATAATGATGTCATTAGAACGTTGCCATTGATATGACCCAGTCAACAGGGTGCAAATTTCTAAAATTCAAGCTGCAAGAACTCTCCTTTATTCTTATGAAAGGCATAAACAGTGACATTAAATAAATCATTCCATCAGTATTGAGTTGGTGCCTCAACACGATTACTAATGAGGTCACCTAACCACTTTTTCCAATTTTGTATTGTATTTATATGTTGTATTATTGTATTGTTTTTGGAAATTGTGTGTAAATAAATGAAATGAAATGAAATGAAATGTATTAAATAAATAATAAATATTATTTTTATTCCCATCTATGAAGATCATATTACAGTACGCATTAATTATTTGAATTTCTTGGAAATTAAATTAACACTTTTATAAATAGTTTGTTCGTTGTTATAATAGTATTTATAAATCAACTTTCAAACATAAAATAATAAAATTCGATACATAGGTAGTAGAATATATAAATATACGAGTATTAGTGAATAGTCAGGATAGAATTAGAACAAGAGTATAATATATAGTAGAATAATATTCAATAATTCTCAGCACAGGAATTGGACAAATTGTTCAGTATTTGACAAGACATTGGACGAATTAAAAGTCTTGGACTATATTTGAAGGGGTTTCAAGTGATTTTTAACAAATTCCTTGTACTGTACTTCAAAAGTATTGGAAGATTGAGCAAGACATTTATAATCTTTTAAATTCTTGTCAACATTTGACAACTAGTCAACTATTAAAAAGTATTTTAGAATCTTCTCAAGTTCTCTTGCCAAATATTGAACAATACTTGAAAGTCTTTAAATTTCTTTTTATTGGGAGAAAAATCATTTAAGTAAATCACGTAAATACGTATTTGGAAGATTTGTAGATGTTACAATGACATTGTATTGAACAAGTCTTCTTATCCAGCCGAGATATTTGAATACACACCTTCACAAATACAATTTAATAAGCAAGCTACTGTAATATTTTCAAGGAAAGACGATATTTTCAACACTTTTTTAACAAGTATTCTCACTCAGTAAGGATAATATCCAACTTCAGATGTTTGAATATGTCAGCAAACTTTCACAAATGTAAATGAATAAGATACTGAAATACTTTCAATAAAAGACAGTTCGGTATATTCATTCAACTTAATCTTTAATAAAGTAATACAGTAATAGAATCTTTTATAAATTAATTCCGTCTGGTTGTTTAGCAACTGGAATACCGTTCTTTCAATGAATGACAGTATTTTGGCAAGTGAATCTTCAATAAAGAAACTTTATACATAATTGTTTATACATAATTTATAAGTCCCTAGTGGAATCGGTAATCAGATATGGAATCGAATCATGGGGAAGTGCGGCCAACTATCTTCTACATAGAGTAGAACGAATCCAACTGAGAACTCTAAAATGTATAACTTCCAGAATGTCTACCTTTAATATGAATATAAACAATCCTTCCTGCCTACAAAGTTTCTATCAAACTCTGACTCCAAAACACTTTTACATTTTTAAAATAATAGTATTCTTCAAAAATAATCTGCATTACAGAACATTAGCTCCTCCTGCACATTATAATTTAAGAGTACCACTAACATATCAGATTCCCAGGTTCAACAATGTCTACGGAAAAAGATCACTCTATTATGTATTACCACACTTATTTAATAAATTACCTCCAAACATAATGGATTATTCAAAGTTTGATATTTTAATGTATATAATCAATCATAGCAACTCAATTATATCACAGTAAGATAGAATAAATTAATGAATTTTTTTTTGCCAAGAACTGTTTTGCTGGTTAGTCTCATTTTTATAAATTCACTGCCGCCAGCCTGAACGACCACTAACAAGATAATCTTTTTGTGAATATGTAACCTTTTCTTTTCCCTCCACTTAAATTTTTGTATTTTTCATTTTCTTAAGTATTTATAAGTTTATACTTCATAATTATTTAGTTATATAGTAGGAATAAATTAATTTAAGTTTTTTTAGTTTCTCTCTCTTGTATTGATAGTGTTAGGTGTTTTTTTTTCTTATTCATTTCTTCTATTTTTTTCCCCCCTATGAACTGTTAACACAAGTAAATTTGTTCATTTGTTTTGTACTATTGTATTCTAATGGGCACCTGCTGAAAAACCTTCGGGTTTAGCAGGACCCTAAGCTGTTCATAAAATGTGAAATAAACTTTTTGATTGATTTGATTGATTGATTTTTTTAGAATCTGTAACTTATTGAACTACCTGTTGTTCTGTTGATGATAGGGCAGTGAGTGCGTGTGATGCACTTTTGACTTGTGCGTGGCGGGAGGTGGAGGAGTGGGGGTGGTCTTCTCGCCTTCCTCTTCAGAGTGGCCGAGGTCTGACGGAGACGCGCTTGACACTCCCGATTCTAAAAAATAGAACAAGAAAAAATATTAATAATCAGAAACAACATTTAGAACGGTTCTCAATGTGAATCATGAGAATTATTGATAGCAAGCTCAAGCGAACATGCCATGCCATTTTTTATTTTGGCTTTTGCATATTCTTATTTTGGCTATTTACATATTCAAAGTGTCTCACCAAGGTTGAAACAGCCGTGGATTCTTGAAATGTTCAAAAAAATTTCTCAATTTAAGTATATGAAAATCTAAAGAACATGGAAATCTTCCTCTTATTTCTTCAGGCTTCCAGATGAGACAAGATTCAGGCGACTACAGTGATTTTCATCCTTGAATTTCAATTTCAATTTGAAGACAGCTACAGTCCGAATAAAACTAGTTGTCACTTGGCCTGGTGCTCAAGAACCACTCACTAGAAACGTTTTTGTCAGAAAGTCCAATGTCCGAACAGCTGACCATTTGATTCAATGATGCTAACATTGAATCAAATGGTCAGCTGTTCGGACATCGGAATTTTTGACAAAAACGTTTCTATAGTGAGTGGTTCTTGAGCACCACACCAAGTGACAACTAGTTTTATTCGAACTATAAACTGAGCACAGAAATAGGGTCCACCACCACTTACTGAGCTAGCAAATCACATGCCTGCAGCATTGCCAATTCTAACGCTGACTATCATAAATATGGTAGTGATGAACAGATCTGAGAGAAAATTTCCTGATCATCTCTTCTATTTGAAAAAAAAATATTCTGGTCTAATACGCATGCCTGACCAAACAAACAATATGACAACATTGCCGGGCATTCTGATTGGATTACGCACCAAACTGGCCAGTTGTTTTCAAGGATATAAAACACTATAGCTAAATTACCGGTGTTGAGATTTGTAATTGAATGTGATTTTTACATTACAGACAATAAGTATAGTGATAAAGATAATATTGAACTGTCTTTAAAAAAATGACAGCAAAACAATTGCAGTAAAGTTTAGCAACTTCACAAAAATAGAAATACAGTAGGCCTATTATGAATTGAAATGAAAGTACATAAATAAAATAAATGTGACTGACAGCGCCTATCGAAAATTGCTTTCTAACTTTAAAAAAATAGAAATACAGTAGGCCTATTATGAATTGAAATGAAAGTACATAAATAAAATAAATGTGACTGACAGCGCCTATCAAAAATTGCTTTCAGTATAATTCTCAATGAAAAATTAAATATTGTTTTTTGGTTTTATTTTTAAAGCAGAATGAATTTAATTTCCATTTTCTCTGCTGTCATGGACGCTTTCACACCAATGGCCACACTGTTATCATAAAATACAGTCTCTGTGTGAGGCCTCACCTGGTGATACAGCGCTATCATCGTGAGGGGCGGTGTGGGAGGGGGTAGCAATCTGCACCATCAGCTGAGCACTCGACGTCGAGCTGGACCGACTGTGGCTGCCCGAGTCGCGACTGCGACTTCGCGGCTTGGTCGCCGCGACGTGTCGCGACTGGTGACGCGACGCCGCCGCGTCGGTCGCCGCCTGTTCGCGCACCATGTAGATGTCCTCGTAATCGTGGTCGTCGTCTGCGTGAGAGCCACCCTCTCCCTCCCCGACGCTGGAACGACTGAGGTTCTCGTCGCTACCGGCTCCCGAACTGCTGCTGTGCACTTCTACTTTCACTGCAAAAATAAAATCGAATTAGGGAAACATTATTGTGAGGAAGATGGAAATGATTATAGAAAGATATTGTAGAAATAATTAATACAAATTCGTAAAATGTTTCTATTTGATTTATTTCTTTTTCACTATTTTGCATGCAAATATTATTTGTAAAAAATTGTTTGGTTTCATAATATTCTACTTATTTTAGGATTAGGAGAAATGTATATTTCAAATTATCTGTATCCATAATGTAATGTTTTCTTTTAATTGATAAGTTCATTGTGTAATGTTTTTTTCTTTGGTTGATGAGTTCACAATGTAATGTTTCCTTAGTCTTGGTCTTCCTGAATCTTAAAACACTTGTTAATTTGATTTAATTCATTTGCTTTTCAAATTCTTTTTAAATGCTGCAGAAGCCTAATGCATTTGGTTTACAATTTTTGTGGCTTCTGACCTCACTACCGGCGCACAAGATTATCTTTTGCCGGTAGTGCCATATTGTTAATGATATTGTTGATGGTTTAAAATTCATTATCAAATCTCAAGGTAATTATTTATTTTGTATTTTATTCTAGTGTTGTACCGATTTACTTTTGTATTGTTTTCTTTTTGGCAATAAATATTGATTGATTGATTGATTTTGTAGAATTTGATATGATGTATTGAATGGGCACATGCTGAAAAACCAACGGGTTTAGCAGGACCCGAAATTGTAATTATTTATTTTCAATAAAATTGATTGATTGATTATGAAGTGTAATTTTTTGAGAGCAAAAAACTGGAAAAATTGAGAGAAAGTGGAGAAATTCATATAATATATTATAGTTTTTTTGGTGTGAAATATATGTGAAAATGCCAATTCAGCCATCAGCACTTGGTAGGGCTGAGTAGCTTGGTAGTGAGAAAGATTTTTGAAGCATTTCAAGAAAGTTTACAATTAACTATTTATAAGTCCTGAAATATGCTATATTTTGCAAGACTCATTCTTTCTAGACTATAGTGTTTTCCACTAGTCTATGTTGAATTAATTTGTTTCTTTTTAGGCCTAATGATTGTGTTATAATTGGATAAACAGGCCAAAAATAGCATCATGTGAAGACGGTATGATTCGTCTAGTCTAGGTTTTCTCAAATTATGATTCAATGACTAGAAATATCGGAAATGTGCTCAAGCTGTACTCTATTTTATCGTCTACAGATATTGTCCTCTGTTTTTTTTCGATGACCTACAGCACAGATAATGTATAAACTTCAGATTTTTGAAGCGTTTCAATACAGTTTTCAATGAACTGATCATAACTCCTGAAATCTGCTTTTATTCGAAATTTTGCTGGATATTTTTTTTGTAGATTATAGTACTTTCTACAATTCTATTTTCAATTTTTATATTTGTAGCCAAAAATAACTGTGTTACAATCGAAAGAACAACTAAAAAAGCAGCATCGTGTGAAGACGATTCGTTTAGTTTTTCTCAAATTATGACTCAATGACTAGAAAAAATATCGGAGGTTTGCTCAGGACATCGATATTTTAGTCCATTCTATTGTCTGTATACAAAATTGTCTACATTTTATCGTTAAAAAAAATCAGAGAAATGTCAATATATTATTTATCTCTGAACAAATGATCAGGAAAATGGTTCAATAAAGAAAATGGATAGGCCTGATTATGTGAGAAACAAACATCCAAAATATCAACCAAAACGTACCGTGTAACAGAAAATAATCAGAAATGTCTGAAGAAATCTCAGAAAATTGATAGAGAGTAGAGGAAATGCAATTATTATTATCACCAACAGACATAACACGCAATGAGATAGGCATTAAATGCTTTAACTCATCTCTACTAAAAAAACACACCCGCATACAAACAATGAAATGAAACAAACACAAAAACTTTGTGAGGCTTCATCACGCAATAATGACATCACTTGCACTCCCTCTTTTTTTATCCATTGTTTTCTCTATTTTAATAGCAGAAATAATTTTCCCAAAAATATAATCGAGTCAGCAGTGAAAGTAATTCGCATGTTTACAGTAATTATTTGTGTTTGAAAGTGAAAAGTGTATAGAACTTTAAGTAAGAAACATACATCTTGAATAGTGTCTAATCTCATTCAAATTCTGTAGTATTCAAGAAATTGCTTCAGCTTTTTCAAAATTCTGCGATAGAGTAGTTTTTTTAAGAATTCATTCTACTTGTATAGAACTACTATATAAATAATAGTTCACTGTTCTATTATTTTTGATACACGAAAACATGCTGCTGGTGTTTCACATTGAGTTTTCTTAGTGTACCTGAAACTAAACCTTTATTCAACAGATTGGCTATTGTTAATACGCAAATAACTGTCAATTTCAAATCTGTTTTTATTGAGACTATGAAAAATTGAAGTGAACATTGAATTAATGTAAGATAAGCTCATTTTATTTCTAGATGCCTTAGCTAAATATCAAACTCTTTTGTTCTAATATGAAGAATAGTTTACAATAAAAAGCCTTCTTGGATTCAAATCAATTCTGATTAATTTTTAAAACTTTGTTAAAAGGATCTGGAGTCTGTAGTTTAAATGCTGACTGTTAGACATGATATTGTTTGGTAAAAAATTGGATCACGAAATTAATTTTTTCTCTAATTAAGGATGATGCTCTTCACTTGTAAGTGAAAGTGAGTAATGGAAAAGATGACGATGGAAAATTATTACACTCTTTGTAATAATGATGTAATAATCAAGAGGAGGTATGAATTTCTGAATGTCATTGTCCATCATTTTTAAGGAAGGATACCGTAACAAATCACAACTGCGAATATTTCATCACAATCGAAGTGGACAATCTCATATCAGCTGAGTCTGCTGCCATTGAAAACAATAGACGGATTGATTGAGTCTATCATTAAAGAAATGCAATCAAGAACAATTTCGATTCTCTGTGTGGTCCTTACATAAGCAACTCACTTTATTATGAATTCATCCAAGCATAGACGAAAAACATAATTATTAATTGAACGAAATTCCTAATTAATGCCATATAATACTCTGAAGACTTCTGCTACTGCAAATATTAACAATAGGATAATAGCTAGTGAGGAAATTCGATGAATGCTGTTGCACAAAAAACGTTTTCCCCGGACGGGAATCGAACCCAGCACCTCTTGTTTGCCGGACAAGTGCCCTAACCACTAGACTTCAAAGACGAAAGATACCTAAAGTATAGTCTGGACAAGCTTACTACTCAAACCCATTAAATTTTCAAAAAGGTTCTATTTTGTATGCTGCAATATGTTAGTTCATTAGTACAGTAAAACCTGTCTGAGACGGAACTCGATCGAACTAGAAAAACTTTTCCATTTTAGCAGGTTTCCGGCTTACAAAGGTACTTTAACTTTTTATAAAATCCCTTGGAACCAGAAAAAACATTTCGTTTCAACAGGTTTCCGTCTTACATAGGGTCCGTCTTAGACAGGTTTTACTGCCTTGAAGTATTTTCAGAGAGAGTTAGTGGGCACTCTGTGTATTAACTGAGACATTTTTACGAAATGTTTTTAGTAAGGCTAATCCAAACTATTGGGTGTTTTTCAGAGGAGCCCCACATTTGTTGATGATAATTTCATCACTGGACAAATTTGTTGGATAGTTTTCGCTTATTTAGATAAAAAGTGCAGTCTATTTTAAAAACATATAGGCCTAACAACTGATATTACAGATTACAGTGTTCATTTTTAGTAAGATGCAGATGCTTTTGAAATGGGGTTTAGTTATGTAGTGCATCACAAAAAAGTGATGTTCCTTACGTTTTTTGCTTATGTTTATGTAAGAATTGCTTAATTTTTGTGCATCACAAAAAAGTGTGGGATTATTATTAAAAAGACCGAAATTCTTTATAAAAATGAAAAATTACCCACCAGTAAGCCCCGTCAACGTGTTGGGAAGCGGTGGTGGAGGAGGGGGAGGCGGCGATGATGACGTAGACGACGACGATGACATCGATAGTGACGTCATCATATTGTTGCAGGATGCGGCGTTGCCAGTTTTGGCATGATGCAGTGGCAACGTGCCGTTTGCGCCAAAGAGGTCTTTAACGCGATGATAGGGTCCCGTGTCTGCGGGGTCGTGTAGAAAGAACGGGTCGTTTCCGGCCCGTCGCTGGATCGGCGTCAGATAGTCGCCGCCAGCTGACGTCAGCTGATGCGTCGGCTGATGCGACACCAGCGGATTGATGTAGAGGCCGTCCTGGTGTAGCAAGCCGTGAGGCTGGTCTTTTTTCAGCATGGAAGTGGTTGAGGAGCTGCTGTTTATGGTTGAGGAGGGCAGATGCAGGTAGAAAGGCTCGCGGCCTGCTGTGTAGTTCACGCAGTCGGCGTAGGAGCACTGTAACAAAGAAATTATTCATTCAGTTAGTGAGGGGCCTCTGAAAGCCCTGAGAGCCCAAAAATATACTATTTAAATATTTTAAACTTTTGTAACATAAAAGCATAAATCCTGGAATATGACTGTAGGCTATAAATACTTTTATTTTTCCAGGAATGTTGTTTTCTATATGATATAAATATTACGATAATAATAATATTAGATCCCTAATATTATTTGAAATACTGTACTTCATTTTCCATGGCAGATAATATGGAATACAAAGAAACGCTGTTAATTTAAAAAGGAGATCCTATGAAGAGTAGGCTAACTTGAAGTACAATTTTAATCGTGTTTTTTTTTCGTACATAGTGAATGAAAAACTAACATGTAAGAGTGAATGAGCATTAGAGCTCAAGTATACATTACCCTAAAAAAATAATTGATGTTCTGATATTATTATTATTTTTCCTATCTTGAACATTTCTTCATTATCTGATTACCTGGCTTCTTCAATCTTTTTCCTCTTTTCTTTTCGATTTTTTCTAGTCTCACTATCCCAGAGATTCCTTTTCATTTATTTTTTCATTTGATTTGATTGTTTTCTCCTTCTACCCCATCATTGATTTTCCTCTCCATGTTTTTAAATATATCTCGGTCGTTTTCTATCTCAAGTTTTAAATATTTTCTTAAGTTTCTTTTATCAATATTCTTTTGAATGTTTCCTTCCCTTCGTGTCTTCTCCATTTTATGTTATTCTGAACGGAAAGACAGAGGCATCTGAGCTACTAACTCATCTTAACTTCCTCTCTCCACATTCTCTTCCTCAAATCTCTACCTGCCTCGCACACCCACTCTCTACCTCTTCCTCCCTCTCACTCACTCTCTCTCTCTCCTCTCTCACCTCTTTCTTCTATTCATCTTCATCTTTATTTCTCTCTCTCACTCAAGTCAGTGTACCATATTCTTCGCAAGTGATAGGCATAATGCATCAACGAAACGTTTCGTCACTCTAATATAGCTAGCCATTTAGCTATTGGCACTACAGCTGTCGCATCACAATAAAACCATTCCAAAGATCCGTATTACAATTTGCGTAATAATGCGTTTCTTTCTATTTTCGTCCATTCATTTTTCTTTCATTGCACCAATCTTTTCAATTCTCTTCTCTTCTTCTTCTCTCTCTAATCATCCTCTTCATCTTCTTCTTCTTTCCTCCTCCTCCACCTCCTCCTTCTTCTTGTTCTTCTTCTCCTTCCGGCTCCTCCTTCTTCTTCTTCTTCTTCTTCTTCCTCCTTCTTCTTCTTCTTCTCCTCATCCTCCTCCTTCTTCTCCTTCTTCCTCTCCTTCTTCTTTTCTTCTTCTTCTTCCTCTCTCCTTCTTCACATCCCTTCCTCCTTCTTCACTTCCCTCCTCCTTCTTATTCCCTCATCCACCTTCATTTTTCTTCTTCTCCTTCTCCTCCTCCTTCTTCTTCCTCCTTCTTCTTCTTCTTCTTCCACCTTCCTCCTCATCTTCTTCTCCTTATTTTATTCTCCTCCTCCTTCTTCTTCTCCTCCTTCTCTTCTTCTTCCTCTTCTTCTTTCTTTTTCTTCTTCTTCTTTCTCCCCTCCTTCTTCACTTCTCCCTTCTTCACTCCTCCTCCTTCTATCCTTCTCCAACTTCTTCTTCTTCTTTTTTCTTCTTTCCTCCTCCTCCTACTCCTCTTCTTCTTCTTCTTTTCTTCCTCATTCTTTTTCTTCATCTTCTCCTTCTTTTTCTCTAATCAAATAATTTGCCGTCGGCGACGGTAGCATTCAATTGCGCTCTTCGCTTATTACGAAATAGTACACATTGAATTGGCGATCTAATGATTTTATTATTATTTCCACTCTTTATTAAATTACTGTCGAATGTACTGTATTATGTAAAGGGAAAAGAGTAAAGTGATTTGATCCAAATGATTTGCAGACGTGATTTGGGGATTATCTCGCGAATAATTGCTGTTATAGTTAGTCCTTTCTATTCTAATGAGGTAATCGTCATAATGTACATTTCGAAGAGACACGCTTCGATAAAGAAATTTCTGGCATAAGTGGCAGCATTGGAAAGAAAAGGTTTCTGAACTCAATGATGTGATTCATTCACTTAGCACTATGAACAGTATTTCTTGAAAAATTAATGACATAGAAACATACAATTGGAAACGGATTTACACTATTTTGATATCGAATTAATTATTATCACTTCTTTACTTTTCATGGAAAATTTTGAGTTTCTTATTGCTGATTAAGATTGTGTGGGATGTTATCTACAGGGTCCGGCAGTGAATCGGGCGATTTTGAAATGGCTGTAAAAAATAAACGGATGAATATTTCAAAATTGTATTGTAACTATCTTAATCTACATTAAAAAGTATTTAAGAAACAACATTCAAATTGTCATTCCCGATTGAGACATTCTTGTATAGGTTGTATATTCTTTTGTATTTTTGGAGCAATACAAAAAATCTTTTTTGCTTTCTGTGTAGTAGTGAAGGTGATCTTGTGGTAGTTATCCAAACTGACATACTTGAAATATTGTCAAAACTACAAATTTATTAAAACAACGAGATAATTAACGTTTGCATTGATAAATTTGTAGTTTTGACAATTTCAAGTATTTTTTTCAGTACAGCTTTTTGTATCTGGCTGTTATTTCGGCTGTTGAATAGAAGTTATAAGTATAATAAAGAGCTCAAGGTATTTTTTGATAGCTTGTATTTACACTTCAACATTGGATCATTGTTGAAATTGGAAGTATTCCAAGTTAAACCTACCCACAACACATATTTGTATCAGCCTACATTATCATCGTTGAATACTTGTTTTCAATAATTGAAGTTTCATAACTTTTCTCCAAACAATCATATCTTCAACTCTTCTCCAAGTTCTTTATCAATGTAATGATTAGTGTAAGATAAAATTTGTAGAACATTTTCAACAGTTTTAAAGAGATTTATCGATTAGTGTACGTCTTGAAATCTATAATAGGCTACCTATCGCTGTTTTTTGGTCTTTGCCAACCATGTTGTTGGGCTCAATCAAAGACAATGGATTCAATTATGATATTGTTTCGGGAATCACTTTCACTGCAAACCACCAGAATCTCTCTTCCTCTCTCACTTGCTCCATCCTAGTTTGATCAACAAAGACGGAAGACACCGATCAGTCATCAATGCGAGCGACCGAATTGACTATTTTCGACTGCTCAATTACTTCGGCAGCGAATTCTCTTCATGGATTTCGAATTTTTGTTTTTGTGTTTAACGGATGGGAACGAAAGAAAAGCGAAAGTCAATCAGGCATGCTTCGATCAAACTAACTTTGGTTAAATCAACGATGGTCTCAGGGCTCCAGTTCCATTATTCTATTCATTCTGTATAGTGTGGGAGACTTGGGCACTACTAGTGTAGCCTACAATTCATTTATTCATTCACCTTCTTCTCAAAAATGAGACATCTAAAAATGTCATAGTGACGATTGTTTCGCCCTGGTGATGTACTTCGTCAGACTCTACCAATACTCGTTTTTTTTCTCAACGTTTTTTTTTAATTAGTGTAATTAGATGTATTTCTTATCATTACATTATTGTTTCTTATGTCTAAGCTGATTCATTTTTATTGATTCACATGAATAAAGTTAGTAATCTATTCTGATTCGGAAAGATTTAATCCACTAGAATGCTATGAAGAGAAGAAGAAGAAGAAAAAGAAAGGGAAGAAGAAGACGAGGAATAGGAATAAGAAAGATGAGGATGAGCGGGATATATGATTATGAGTTAGAAGAAGAGGAAAAGAGAAGATAATTTAGGAAAAATAGGGATCAAATAAGAAGAAAGAGGCAAAATGTCAAAGGAAAAACACTTTAAGAAGCTAGATGAACTATAGGAAACGTGAATGACACGAGAAAAGGTAAAAATATAAAGTTGGAGAAGACGTCAAAAGTATAATAAGAGGAAGGATAGGACATGAAAAGTAGCCAAAGTGAAGATATGAAGAAGAAAATACGAATAATGAGAAGAAGCAGAAAAAGTGTACGATGAAGTAAGCGACACAAAAAGAAGGAAAGGAGGCGGTGATGATGAAAGAATAAGAAGCAGCTTCCTTTCGCGTCCGCATAGAAGCATCTACTCCATCTACAGTCTGTTGCCTATTAAAATTGGACTTTGTCCCACATTCTGCAAGCCTACCTACTGTAACTGTTATAATAATACAGTAATTGCACGAAAGATATGCTAGACTCTCTCATCTCATCTGGATATCCATTCTCTTTGATAATAATGATGATAATGCAGCAGCTGTAGGGTGACAAAAAAACTTAAAGAAGAAGGAGGAGGAGGAGGAGGAGGAGGAGGAGGAGGAGGAGGAGGAGGAGGAGGAGAAGGAGGAGGAGGAGGAGGAGGAGAAGGAGGAGGAGGAGGAGGAGCAGGAGGAGAAGGAGGAGAAGGAGCAGGAGGAGAAGAAGAAGGAGAAGAAGAAAAATAAGAAGGAGAAAAAAATAGTAACAAAATAACCAGGTAACACTAATCATAGACCTACAAATACGCCGCCAAAATTGATATTGTTTTATGGCTTCGTAATAATATTATGTTGAACTTTGGTTGCTTGAATGTTTGTTAAAATTGGTTTATCTACGACCGTGCTATAACGCAATCATTACAGTGTCATAATTGAAATCGATACAGTTAATTTGTAATGGAATTTGAAACTTGTATCAATTAGGCGGCTAAGGCGTCATATCAGCAGTCAGATACTGGTTGAGAAGGATTTTGACAAATGATGTCTTTCGGAGGAGACCTGTGAATGACGACTTTATGAAACGGATGCTATATTATGAAACGGTTCTACTTCAATCAGTTCCAGTTTTAAAACGCTGGAACGGAACAAACCGCAATCGCAGTTGATAAAAGCACTGTTAGTAGTTGCCCATCATGCGAGTGTGCTTTCAGCAGCTTCCTAACCTAAAAGGTAATTGAAAAAGAACAATAGTCGCTTGAATCAAGGTTAATGAAGGTTGATAATGTAGATATTATTGTTTTTTGTTAGTCGTGGATAAAATGGTGCTTAGTACCTCACCTCTCAATAGCGTCAACTTTGAAGACAAAATGGATCCTGCGATAATATATTCAAATTGGAATTGAAATTGAAAACATTTTGAGAACTGTCAACTTACTCGATCGTGTGGATCTCCCTTGCGGCAAGTGCACCCGTGTAAACGGCCCTGCGTCGCATCGTGGTAGTCTGGTGTGGTGCCATGTTGTACGAGAATGTTCAAACACTGCAAATAAATAGAGAAGAAAATTGCAAAAGTTGTCGAAATTAATCGATTCCGAAATGAATTAGATATGAGACAATAAAATGAGAGAGTATATCAATATTGTTCGATTACTAAAGAGTTCATTATAATTAGGAGGCCTTGATACCTGAATAAACTACATGGTTCACTGCCATAGGTGCTATTTTTTCAAGAGAGAACTTAGGCTAGGCGTACACCGGTTAGTCAAGACAAGACAAGACGAGATTAGTCACAGTACTTCACATAGTTGCTCATGAAGCAATACACACCGATTAGTCATTGCATTGGTGTGTGTGCTACTTCATAAGCAGCTATGTGAACTACTGTGACTAAACGTGACTAATATCATCTTGTCTGGTTTGACTACCGGTGTACGTTTAGTCAAGACAAGACGACAGACACGTTTAGACACAGTTCATAGTTGCTAAAGCAACACACACCGATTAGTCATTGCATTGGTGTGTGCTGCTTCATAAGCAGCTATGTGAATTACTGTGACTAAACGTGACTAATTTCGTCTTGTCTTGTCTTGACTAACCGGTGTACGCCTAGCCTTAGTGGACGGTTTACAAATTTTATTTGTGGGTGAAGGTTACATAAGGGCTAATAAGCAAGCCTATTATTGTTAATCGAAAGGTTGATGATGAGAGATGAATTTCACGATTGCTTGTTGGGCACCCAGAGCCGACAGCTAAAAAAATGTGTCCTCCGAAACACGGGGAAAAATATCTTTGAGTTCAATATAACATAAAATATGCAGTACAGAATAATAATATGAAATACAATGGAGTTTAATATAAAATATGAAATATATCTTGAAATGAATTGGAATCCTACCAGGACCGTTGCTTATCAACAGCTGCTATGAATACTGACAGAATAATTTTTCATTGTTCAAATAATATTGGTTAACATGAAACAGTTCTCCCAAACGAGGCAAGTTAGCATACAAGAAATTCAAATGACAGACCTTGAGTTTTGACTTTGCTCTATAAAACTTAGCTATCTTTCATAGAATATAAAAAAAATTCAATCGCTTTTAATAATAATATGAATAACGTTCTTATGAAAATGGAACTCAAAATTCGGAGGCAAATATTCTCCAGAAACACTTGTTCATACTTTTTTTAATCAGTTTTACCTCATTTCCATGTCAAATAATTCTGTAATATTTTAAAATTAAAAACTTCTTATTAGTTTATAATGTTTCATTAGTTTGTAGCGTATGAAACAGTGCTGGTAGTTAGTACACGCCTCCAAAAGCAAGGAGCTCTCCGATTGGTCAATAATCTGATGTGACGTACTCGGCTTCTGATTGGCCGAGTTGCAAAATGGCGACAGCTCAACGCAACGGCCAATCATACTACTTCTTGAATTAGAAGGCGTTTTACGTCAGCACTGCTATTATGATTAATGTTCCGAGTTCGTTATGAATTCATCAGCGATTCTTTGAAGTTGATTATTAATTAATTTATTCATTACTCATATTTTCCTGAACAAAATCCTTACATTTTATAAGTATTTTTCTCGTATTTATTGCAATTGTTTTTCGCATTCCTGACTGTTATTATAGCGATCATTGACGTCCATCATTATTAATTCATTCATTCCCCATGTGCAACCTATGTTTTTTTTCATTTGTTTTTGCTGGGGATGAGGCCCACTTAATCTCTAGGCTTGTGCGTGGGTAATGGGAATGATGATGTTTGAGAAATAAATGTACCTACAGCTTTAGGTTGGTAACAGGAGTGGTAGGCTACGTCTCTTATTAATTTAATCTCACCGATTAGACTCGCCTGCTACCACTGGGACAATGTTATTTATTACTATCATAATTATATACAATTATAATTGTTATGACCATTGTACAAAAAGGAAACAATATCATATTAGTAAAATCTAAATCATGATTGTGATGTATTTCTCGCATTTTTTCCTGATTAATATTCTTTATCAAATCAGTATCAATCTACTATCATATTCATTCCTCAAGACCCAATTAGATTTCAAATGAATCCTTCGATGACACTATAACTCTCAAATAGAAAACAAATAGAGCAATAAAGTCTAATGATTAGTTTCAACGAAGGACATGACTGTAACATTTACCGAGCATTACAAGTGATAAAGTAATCTCTTGTTGTCAGAATACTGTAGGTACATCTGAAAAGTATGTCAATCTTCGACGATTGAATGGTTATGACAGGCTTTTTTTCGACAAATCTCAATAGAAGCGGCTGTCATCATAATGGAAATAGAGCGGACGAGCTGAAAGCCGAAATTAGTGAGTGATGGATTCTATCTCAATCATCAGTCCCATCATCAGTCAGAAAGCAGCAATCTCACTGGCATTCTGACATTTTCCTAATGAAACTTGGAGGTCGCCCAGAGCTCTTTGGAGATCTGATATTTGATAACTACAATAGCATTGTTCTCATTGCATTTTTTCTGTTTTCTCTAAGACTACTTCAATTATTCGCCTCCCAATTGTAACTCTTTTCCCAAATATCCCTGTCTTGGTATTGCGTACATGTACTGTATTATTTTTTCTCCATTAAATTTGTTTAGTAACTTGATATTCCTATCTGGAAATCAACTCAACTCTGCTGTTTTGTATCTATTGATCCTTTAGATATATTTTTTAATTTAGTTTTAATATTTGTCTTGTATCTCAATGAGGAGGGTTAAGTGTAAGAGAGGACCGACTGTGCCCTAACTTCGCCCTCCCAGGAAATAAAGGCAGCCAATCAATCAATCAATATTCACTGAATTTGCTTTCCTTTATTTGTTTGTTATTTCTATCTTAGAATCTAATCTCTTCTGTTTTACTACTCTGGCTTCCGGCTTCTGATTTTAAAGTTAGGTTTTCGCTTTTGCGACTGCGCAGCCAATTACGGCTGCGGATAGTCAAAATCAAAATAACAACTAATTAAAACTTGAAATGAAAATAAGACCAGTCATGGTCTTCATGATCTCTTCACCATCAATCTTCATCTATTCTTCCATGTACACTTTATCATACAACACTTTTATTCATTCTTTCACGTCTACTAATGATCTATATTTAGTCGATTAATCGACACTAATAATTGGGATGAAAGTACAAAGAGCAAATTTAATGTCTAGTAATTGATCCAAGAATGATTGATGTCCTTATTATAAATTATTGACAATCATCGAATCGTCATTGAGTCGCTTTTGAGTATTATTGCTATACTATGAGCCTCTGCGCCCACTTCGCAACTGCTATCTGATTTCAGTCAGCAACCCAGTGTTTCCAGATGACATTTGGCAGTTTTTCGGGTAATCGGGTAATCTAACCTATCAGCCAAAGTCATATGGCAACGCTGGGTTGCTGACTGAAATCAGATAGCAGTTGCTTAGTGGGCGCAGGGACTAATAGGATACTATTGAGCTATTGAGGTTGAGACTATTATAGTGGATTGATTTCCCAAATCGAAAACCAAATTTCGAAGTTAGGTTTATGAGAGAGATTTTGACCAACTAACCTTTTGGAATAGCCCGGACCAATAACAATAACAAATTACTTACGCTAATGATTTTTCGGGTCATGGACTATAATTCATTGCCGTTAATTGGCAAATTTTGGGCCCCAAATTGATATGATTGGTCTCAATTCTATTTCTATTAGAGATCTAACTGAAATGATTGGGATACTTGAAGTTGTAATTATTTTTTTCTAATGTTAATATTCATATACATAAAGAATGTTAATTATTTCTCATTTGAGATTGTTATTTTCCATGCTCTTGATGTGTTCAAATATTGCTTTGATTGCTCTCAATCAAATTTCTATTGAAAATTCAACTTTTATGATTGAAACACTTATGTTGGGCTGCACCGCAAACTGTTTTGAATTAGCTGATCCCATTTGATTATCATTGTACTAATCCCGGATCAAATTGATCTTACTTGGTGTAATTCATCGTACTTGATATTCCTCACAGGAATAATATTCTTCGAGTATAGAAGGTTGTAGATTTATATTGTTAGAGTTACCTCTCATTTCCCTGCTGGTTTCAGTTAAAGATGCGTGTGTTGATAATTACATAGAAAAAGTATAGCAGGATTCTTTTAAATTGTCAGAAAACAGCTGATTGATGCACGCTCGTTTACTAACGTTAAATCAGCTGTTTTCTGACAAGTTAGAAGAATCCTGCTATAGTTATTCATCACCCAAAACAAGATGCGAAAACATTCATTACATAAAATTTAATGCATGGTACTACGACAAGTATGGTAAAGATAGAACATTATTCACTCCTGAAATATTGAAGCTTTAAAAATAAGAAAACAATATCTATTGGAGCGGAACTGGATAGACAGCCCTATCGAATACTTTGAACTATGAATATAGTTTATTACTATCATAAAACAATACGAATCTCAATCCAGGTATCTATTACATAAAATGATAACGCTAGATCAGAGATAAGAATATTTAGAGCGAAATAGTTCAATACCCAATGCTGACACAAGTATCACAAATACTTTATTACTACAACAATACCGTACACAAATCCAGATATCAGATCATGATATCAATTACATAACTTGATGGCGAAAAATGAGAGATAGGTTTGAGAGATTGGAATAAGTTTTATTCTCAATATTATTAGGGGAATTGGTAAACGTCCAAGCATAAGATCATAGATGAGTTTTAAAGATTAGAAGTTTTATTCTCAATATTGAAAAACGTCAAGGCAGTACCTTTCACCTCCATCTTGGGTAGCGACTGACAGATCTGGGCAACTCTAAAATGAATAATTATTGTAATTCCAAGATTCCATTTTTACGTAAAAACGACAGTAATATTGGAAGATTTAAGTCTTCTGCAGTTGATTACAGAGGTGTGACCAGGTACGTGCTATGACCTTAGACTCTGTTTAGCTTTCAGTGCCGTTTGATTTACGAGATAATCCTTTCACTAGCCTGCTGCTCTTTCTCTTTCACTTTCATCTTTGCTTGTCTTGTGACGCCGGCCGCACCATTGCGCGATAGGTCTATAAATTTACCTGTTTCTAAAGTTGTTTGCTATCCAACTACCACAGGCTCAGGCAGAACTGAATGGAGCTTTCAAGTTCGGTTTTGGGGTGGGGGTGAGTTTTATCTCGAACTGTAAATCACTGGATTAGGTTTCACATTCCGGTAATTTTAGTAGTTACCGAAATTCCAGTAATTACAATAGGGCTTTGTCAGATTCTAGTTTGATTGCCGTCCAACTTCTAACCAGTACTGTATAATATTACTGGAGTTAAAGTGAAGTTTTGTAACAATTATTAAAGAATTCTGGTTTGATTAGCATTGTATTCCTCACCAGTACTGTATACAATGGTATCTGGAGTTCTATGCACATTTTTTGAGTTGTATTTGTCCTAATTTTGGTAGGTCACTGGCTCAGGTTTTACAGTAAAATTTCAATAACGTAGGCCTATAATTCAAGTTTGATTGGAATTCAATATTTCAAATCGCGGTATACTACTCTCGTTCTGAAAATTCGTATCAATTTTTCGAGGTCATTTTTTATGCGTTAGTTCATTCATTCATTGTTTTATACTGTATATATTTTTTTAATACTTACATTATTTATAATTTGTTATATTAGTTCGATTAGATTGATGGAAACTGTTGAACCTTGAATAACGTGTGAATTTTTCTATTTAATCGATGGAAATTGGGCGTATTCTTATCCCAACAATGTAATTTCTTTAGGCTACTTGTATAAACATTTGATAGTGAACCAATGAGAAAGTTAAACATGAAAATATATTGGAAAATATGAATATATCAATAAAGCATAAGATAAAGAATACGAGATTTTGGGCTAGAATACAATATTGGGCTAGAATTTATTATATGAGAAATACACTAAAACATATTAGTAAGTCAATAAAGCATGATGAATGGATCAATAAATTGATAATATGAGAGAATAATTATATAGTATTTCAAGTGAAATATACTGTAAAATATATGAGTATACCAATAAGGTATGAGAAATAAATAAATAAAGAATCACCGTCAAATTCATAAACTCGAAACAGTAACCATAATGACAGTGCTGACGTAAAACGCCACAAGTACTAGGGGCACTCTGATTGGCCGATATGTTCAGCAGCCGCCATTTTGCAATTCTCCCTATCAGAAGTGAGAAGTTCGTAAACGTCACATCAGATCATTGGCCAATCAGGGAACTCTTCGAAATTAGAGGCGTGTACTAACTACCTACCATCAGCATTGTTTCGGACTATACAAACTAATAATATAAACTCATGTTTGAACATTATAAGCTATAGGCCTACAATTAATTTTAAATTATAATAATTCAGAATTAGTTCACATGAGAGTAAGATTGTATTGTTCAGGAATATCCAATGAATACTGTAGTTCTATATTACAACTACCTCATTCAAAAGTCATCAGGCCAGTTGAAAGAAAATCAAATTGAATATTTGATCATTATAATGACATCATTGCATAGATTTCGGATTCGTCTATTACTTCTTGTTGTTTTAATGTTGATGATGTCATTTATGCATGGAAGTTTTCCAACTGACTCAAGTTGTATGGGATAAAGTTATTTTTGGACATATGAACTGACCGATAAAATATAATTATTGAAACTGCACTAAATTTTTAGAAGAAAATATAGAATTTCTTTGAAAAAATAAGTCGAATCGCATAAAAAAATTAATAAATAAGTTGAAATATTGTCGGGACACCAACCTCCATCTGTTGATTTTCGGCGGCGTCGTTGATGGGGCTCTTGCCGAACTTGTCGAGGCTCAGCTTGGCGCCGTGCCTGAGCAGCCAGCGGACGCAGTCAAGGTGGCCGCGGCTGGCGGCAAAGTGCAGCGGTGACGCCCCGTCACCGTCGGCCAGGTTCGGGTCCACGCCCTGCTCTTGCACCTGTGACGACAAAGTGCGACACAAATTAGGTCTAACTTGAATTTTCAAGATGAAATTTCTGAACTAATGTTCGTTTTGTTATTCACGATTGGGGCCTTAGTTTCATCAAAGACGATAGGAAACTCTTATTCTAACTATTAAACTATTAAGTATTCTAATTGTCTCTGGTTTCATCAACGACAATACCACATTATTACTGGTTACTTAGGTGCGCTTGCACTTAAGCGACAGAGTGTGACACAATTTACGATTGGGGCCTTAGTTTCATCAAAGACGATAGGAAACTATTATTCTAACTATTAAACTATTAAGTATTCTAATTGTCTCTGGTTTCATCAACGACAATACCACATTATTACTGGTTACTTAGGTGCGCTTGCACTTAAGCGACAGAGTGTGACACAAATTATTGCGACTTCGAAATTCGTTAAATGATGGCTTCATCAACGACAATACCGGTACCTATACACTACAGAGAGGGTTGTTTAATAACAGTCTGACCATTCTATGTAATTGTAACACTTGATATAACTATAATACAGTATATGATACTGAAGGGTGGCGCAAATAAAAGTAGCCTCGTAACTTTGCCGAGATTGTACAATGTTTATGACGAGTATAGGGAAATTTGTCTGGATATTCATCTATCAGGATAATAATTATGTCAACTCCCAAAATGGAAGAATTTGTTCTATATAAGATAAAAACCTAAGATATGTCGTAAATAGACAGATTTCATTAACAGATTTTTATGTAATAAACAGATTTCATATCAATTAAGTTGCATGTTATTTATGTGCGCCACTCTGTATTCTAATTATTGATACTTTTGCCAACACTCAAGGGATTTACAGTACATTGTGAAAAAAAGAATCATAATATTCTATATTAAATTGTAACTTCTAACCTGAACTCTTCTACTATCTATGCCAGTATTGGTTTCTATCATCTTGAAAGCTTTCAAAGCAATATCAAGAGAATTTTACGGGCCGGTTCATGAGTTCATGAGCAAGTTCCAAGTCTAGACTAAAGTGGCTACGTAGCATCAACAAATTTGTCTCGACTGGTTAGTGGGTTAGCATGACATGTGTAAACGTTTGTCGATGCTGTTTTGGGACTAGCGATTGAAGTAAATGTTGGAAAATGATTTTAAATCACGTTTTCTAGAAGGAAGCTTGACGAATAGGTACAAGATCTCCTAAAATTCCATACGAGAATTCAAAATATTGGAAAAAGTATTACCGTGGCGAAAAAAAATAATTTAACACACTGTTAAATCACGGTTTTATCATCTTTGATGAAATTTGGTAGAAAAGCTTGAATTCGAACACTAGGGGTGAGTCTTTGACTTGTGCATGGGTGATTTTGAGGCTGAAATTTGTTCAAATAAACTACAAATGAGAACTACTAAAATAAATAAATATTTATTATAATAATAAATTTGAGAACTCAAATAAACTACTAACCATCCACTTGAGACAAGACAGACACCCCATCTGAGCGGCGGCGTGCAGTGGCGCCATGCCGTCCTTGGCGCGAACATACAGCGAGCCTCCCGCCTCCAGCACAAGGAACTTGAGCACCTCCAGGTGACCCTCCTGCGCCGCCAAATACACGGGAGTCACATCGTTGTCCATCTGCGTATTGGCACTGTTCAACAGCAAAAACAATACATTCAAATCAGTAAATCAATTGAAAGTGGAGTGACAAATTGTCAAAATGGTAGATTATGCAATGACATTCAAGGAACTAGACATTCATCGTTATAGATACTAATATAGAGTAATTATTTATGTTTTCTATTATATAAATATAGACTAATTTTGAGACGTTATAGAGATTATTTTCATTCAACACAGAGTAAAACTACTCAACAACTCAATACCCCACTATGTGATATTAGTATAAAGATAATACTGAATGCCCAAACCAACCAATGTTGCCGATACGAATGAGGCATATAAATCTTACAATATTACGGTCTCTCATTAAAGATTCTAGCTCTAAATCAGTTCTTATACACCACTCCCGTCATTCATGAGAAGCACTGAATCAAAGCAGCCATTGAAATTCCAGCCAACTGAGAAGGCGAGGTGAATGGAATGCGACTGCTTGAAGTTATCTCGCAATACGATTGGTCGTCGCTCACCAAGCCCAGCCCCCACCTGGCCACGCCTCCAGCCAATCACAAGTGAGCTACGCAGCTCTGTTGATTTCAGTTTGCTGTTAGGATGGCATTGGATACCTTCCAGTCTCAAATATTGTATTGTATATTATTATAGCTTCTGGCTCACAAATTGAAGGCTTACAGAACGTCACTGTGGGTTTGAAATATTCAGAGAAAATAGAAGTAATTTCTCCCTTTCTACTTTCTAGAAGTATAAAGAGTATTCCATTGTATTTTATTCTATTCTAGAAATATTAGGCTACGTTCACAAGTGGATATTTTACTATGCATATGTGACAATAAATTTCTTATCTCTGAAGAATAGAAAATAATCCAATGGATTAGAGGGAAGAATGTCTATAATTATAGAATGACTATCGAATAATAGAAAGAAGAAGATTATGTAGAAGTGATAAAGTGGAAATTGATAAATGATGTGAAACAAGATGATTAATTGGAAACATAACAAAAATTGATATTACTGGGGAAAAAACAACTTGATGTGGAAAACGTTTTAATTTTATCTCCACACATTATTAGTATTCTGATACAGTACTAATTTAAAAGCAACAGCACACACATCATTATGTAGTAAAGTCGTATTCTGCATTATGAATGAACCTACAATATTGCAATGCAGAAATGCAGTATACCCGTTAATGTCCGGTTGTTTTTCTAAAATAATCATTCAGAGAGAATTGCGCTTGCGAAGCAAGCAGAAAGCTGCCAGTGGGTCACTGAGTCACAGAGAAAGAATTACTGAGAGATAATAAGAGAGCCACTGAGAGAGATTATCAGATCTCTGCTATAAGCATCTGCACACATTAAGTATTGATATATATAGACATTGACTATTATAATCTACAATGTATTCGCTGTGTGCACGTAGGTGGTGGTAAAACAAAATGGCGGTCATTTAAAATTTAGTTCCTTAAATAACTCGAAAACCGTTGATATTACAAAAATTTTACAGGCATAACTTTTTTTAGTAAATTGAATTACAAACGATTGACACGCCTTATTTTTTAGGATTGGATATTAACTGAGAAATGGCAGCTTCATTGATAGATAACCGCTGGAGGTTAGTTGCACTCCTTCTAACTGTCTTTAAAATTCACACAAAATAATCGCTTGAATAAATCGCTTAAAATTGATAACATGCAAAGCAGACGGAGACTGTTGCATTGTTGTGGCAGACTTCAGCCGCTAGCCCAGGATGCACTAAGGTAATGGTCTCTTAAACCACTTTATAGCAAGTTAGCTTTGTAGCATCTGTGTGAATAAGTAACTAAGGACTTCCGGACAATTTAAATATGATTTTTAGAAATGATTTTCACCCAGGAACAATGCCCTAAAATTTATATTGGTAGGGTGTTCTGAAACACTCTGTAGTATGTTCGTTAGTTTGAAGATTGTCACAACTATTGTCAACCAGATTTAATTTCGAAAAGTGTTATTCCAAACTTGTCAAACCTGAAACCTATACAATAAATTGAGTCTAGCTTTATAGTTATTATCATTATTCTGATAAAAAGAATGATTTCATGATTGTGGAATACTGCTTGTACCTGTATAACAAATAGATGAAGAGTTCGATGACTCAACTTTCATCAGTAGTTAGCTGGTGTCTCTGGTCACTTTCATATTTTTACAACTCATCAATGTGGGTTACGACAGGATATCAATCCATTCTTCACTTTCATACAAATCTCTTCCAGTTCTAATAACGTGACCACTTTCACAGCTGGTGAAACAGTTTTATAACTCTAATCTCTTGAAATCTGTTGCTGAGCGTTTTGTTCTAAATTTCCAGGCAAGGTTGAAATTTATTTCTGATTAATCTTACCAGTTATAAGCTTATCGTGTGCATATGGTTTCCATGTTTGTTTTTTTCTCCTAAATAAAATATCTTTGAACAAAACAGATAATCAGTGTATTCCGACATACTAGAGAGCCGAGGGCGATAAGAGCCGGTCTGATAATCGAAAGGTTCCGGGATCGAATACAGCTGAGGGAACGGATTTTGACAAAAACGGCCACTCCGTCTTTCGGAGGAGACGAAAAGCCGTCGGTCCCGACTGCCTAAAACAGTCGTCATCTCTCATCATCATCCCTTTCATTACCCACGCACAAGCCTAGAGCTCATGTGGGCATCACCCCCAGAGGAAAAAAAGAAAAAGAGAAAATATCATGGTTCGCCATGTTATGAAAGTTCTTGTGTCGTTTGTTAATACCTATTGTGGATACCTTTTTGGAAACCTATTCATCAGTTCTGTTCAAGGTTATCTTATTTGATGGAATCCGATAGAAAATCTCATCATTCAGATACGGCTTAATTGGAGTCTTCAAGACTCCAGTTGACGAGAATCCAATTGAATTAAACCAACGTAAAATGACGTCAGATTCATTGGTTTCGTGGATCCCTTACTATTTTAAAACAAGTGATCTCCATTTCATTATGTTCCATTGTTGTTGATGATGATGAGATTAATATGGTTGCAGTATATTATCCAGGTGATCCAGTGATCACAACAGAAGATAAACGGTTCACGAAGACGTTTATAAGAATAATTATTATGATGAATGATGATGACGCTCTAGGAATGATGATGACTCTCGTCTCTGTGTGACAGTGACCTTCGGGTGAAAGTTCTCTCACAGCCTTTGGCCAGAGAAGTTGAGCGCTTCGAAGAGAGCAGTTTTCTAGACATCGATATTCTTTCAGCATCGATGTTTTAGTTCAACTTTCGATGTTTTCGAAACATTGATGTTCTTTCCATTGAATAATCCTGTAACAAGTTTCTTTTTCTAAAGACTTCAAAATTTTGATATCAATACATCGAATTTACAGAAAAAGTAATCAATTTTCAACATCGATTTTTTGGTGACGATGTCTTTCAACTATCGATGTTTACTTCATCTTCATGATACATCGATGTATCGAAACATCGATGGTTTGCCATCAGTTGAGCAGCAGAGCAACAAAGAAAGCTGCTCACCAATCCGCATCAAGAATTATGATGTTGTTTAGATCTACCCGTCACTCTGACAGACTGTACCATTTTTTCATTCTCGTATCTCGCAAAAGATCAAACACATTAGATGAGATTATTAGCCGTCTCCTGGCTTGAGAACTATAGTGCGATTCACGTTAAGAAGTCAGCATTGCTTAGATGGGAGTTTGCTATCCTTGTTCAGCCCAAGGCAGTTGCTGATGTCTCTATTCCAGCGACCACATAGTATAATATGTATTTAACCCTGGATTGGTATCTATTCGTAATTTTTCTGCACTGAATTAGTATTTTTGTTCTACATGAATGAATGTTTCCCCCACTCCGTCCAGCGGTCGTGCCATCTATCACAACCGGTTTATGAAGCTCATGCACTAGTCACAGTAGCTAATTGTCAATTACTCATCGCGTAATGAGCATCGTTGCAGATTTTTTACGAATAGATACCATTAGTGTTATTTTTTTGCGTGGTGTACTTTTTTCGTTTTTCATTTTTTATAAGATGTACTCTATTGTTAAGTGCGTGATTTGACTTTTATTTAGTGTAGTGACTCCTAAGGAATATTTTGAATTGAAAAATGGCACTCAGTAACCTGAAATTGACAGAATTTTGAATGAAAGTGGAAGTGTCAAGTGTGATAAGCCCACTGCCTGGAACATAGGGGAACAGCTGTTTGCAAAGAATGCTCAGCGCAGAATTGAAATCTCTACAGGTATGAGAACTATGAAAAATCACTATTTTTTTCTCATTAATAAACTTACTTCTTTCACAATCAGACATATAATCAACAACGAAAAACTTTTTTTGTTTTATATATTAATTTTTTAATTTTCAGTGTTTTTCTAATTACATGTCTTGAGATTTGATTTTTTTCTATTGCATAAAAACATTTTTTAATTATTATTATCTCAATTATATCTTGTAAACATGTATACGGAATGATATCATGGGTGAATAAATTTTTTGGAGTGCATTAACATAGTTTTTTTTATTAATTAATCCAAAATCGTAAAAAATACGAATAGATACCATTAACGTTTCTCCAAGATAGTATACCAATCCAGGGATATACTAATAGTATATATTCTACTATGTGGTCGCTGCTCTATTCGCACTGTGCATTGTTGTCGCACACAGTCCCAACAAACACGTTTGGTGCAGTTTTCTCTTTCTCTCTCAATGAAACTTGGCATCAATGCTCCTCATATAAACAATGCTGACTTCTTGACGTGAATCGGACTATAGAGATCAAGTTATTCGTTATTCACTTGATTTTTAAGGATGACAAAATATTGCAGCATATATTCTAGATGTTCAAACTTTAAACGCTCAACTATGGTTTATTTAATCACTTCATAGATTTTATTGAAATCTTGATAATTATGAAGTTGTACTAAAAAAATAGTAGGCTAGAACTTCGTAAAAGTAGTAATCCTGAACGAAAAATAGCTTTGCTTCAAGCTGATTATAAAAATAAAACACCGATAAAACACAATTTCGCAATTACAATACTGGTTTTCAAATCCCAATTCCTATATTTAGCATGCTTGTTCAAGTTGCTCATTTGCAAATAAAAAGATTTATCTATTCAATTAAAATACTACAGGAGGAGGAGGGGAACTTGTGTTTTGTAGCAGTGGTACACAAGATGAAACTTTTGCAGAAGAAGCCATTCACGAGGGTAAACGACTTCAAGTAAGGGGGTTATACGATTCGAGGGTTATACGAGGGTCAAGTAATAAATAATGAAAATTAGATGAAGAGGATTTGATTATTAAATATTAATAATAAATAATAATCCTTTTAAAAAAACATATTTTTGTTTCTGGTGAGCGTTTTGTTTATTATTATTGGTATGGACGGGTATAGATAGATTTCTATTTCTTATTCTCATCCTGTTTTTATAAGGTTATCGACTAGTTGCACGAATATCTAATTATTGAATTAGATTTTAGAATGATATAAACTAACGTAATCAATGAACTCAATACATGGACTAACCATATAGTAGTGACAGTATTTACGTTATGTGTTTCTTCCTGCTCAAACTTTTTAGGTCTATGTTACTGATTCAATCAATGTAATAAGTAGATCAAAATGGATCAATTTACGTTCTATAATATCTACATGAAAAGGATTTACATTTAGCTATTTGTAAGATTGTCAGGTTTCAGTATAACATAACATCATGTAAAAATACGTAAAGGGTATTTATGGAATTTCGTTAATTTGATTCTACAGATACAGTATTATTATACAGTATAGTCCTATTGCTTTAATTGATTTTGCTTCTTGTTAATGCTACGGTATTTTATTTCAATACTATTTTTATTATAAAAGAATATGATTAATTTGTTGTCAAACTCATATATTGTAATCTTCTTAGAGAAACAATAAAGAATTATACGACTAACCATATAGTTCTCGTTTATCTCTGATAAATAATAGAAAGAGATTCTATGAACCAATGAGAACTAATGAAAAACTGACATTGTTCCTTATTTTCCATTACTGTGGTTGAACGTTAAATTCAATTGGACTTTCGTGCAAATAACCGTTTGTATTGAATGGTGATGTTTGCATTAGGTTGAAAACCGAATTTAATTTTATCCTGTTTTTTATATAATATGATGATGCACCGAATATTCCATGTATCCATAAATTATTATCTTCTCTGTTATGACGATATTATGTTGTTGCAAACTTCATTGTGTGATTTGTGTAAATGTGTGAATTTGTTATGACACCTTCATCTTTGCTTTAACCACAAACTTGAGATAAATCTAGTATTAGTATACTTGTAGCTATACTACATTATATAACTAGTATGCACTTCAAAGATAGTGCTTCTATCAGTATCAGAACCATCATTCTCATAAATGACCAATCTCTGGCTGGTGAATGGATGAAAATTGTTCGAAAACTGGCAACGGTACTTGTTGGATGAAGAAAGTAAATGCTTCCAAAACAGGAAACCGCGCGCACAAGGTCAACTTTCACATGATCAACTCTGCTTTTTAATGATTTTATTGATCGATTAATGATCGGTTCCCCCTCTCCTGCTTTCGGCAACGAGGCTCAGCCATCGATTCTCCCTGAGAATCGTTGTTAAAGAAGTTGTTAAATCGTTGTTAGAAAAGTTAATACATTCTTGAACTCGATGTGAGAGTGAGTGATCGGTAAGAAAGATATCAATCATTTCTTGTGGAATAACATCAACATCCCAATGTACACAACATGTAATCTTGTATCACCTATGGAACATCGAACATGTGCACAAAAGTGAGACAACAAGATAGAACTAGAAATTTGGAGTTGGAAATTTCAAAAGGAACTACAAAAGGATCTACAAGGAACTGAAAATTACCGTGAAAAAAATTTCAATTAGTTTGTGTTTCAATAAGAAACTAGAGTAAGCCCACAGCGCAAAGAGCTGCTTACTCTAGTCAAATCAAATTTGACGCTAACTTAATATACACAATATTCTATTACACACTTGTTCTTAACAAGCAAGAACAAGAACAAGAACAAGAACAAGAACAAGAAAGAAGAACAAGAAGAAGAACAAGAACAAGAAGAAGAAGAAGAACAAGAAGAAGAAGAAGAACAAGAAGAAAGAACAAGAACAAGAACAAGAACAAGAACAAGAACAGAAGAACAAGAACAAGAATGTAAGAAGGACAATGACATCTGAAAATTGGCCCAATACAACGGTCACAGTGGCTGTCATTAATTTTGGGAAACTCTTTCCAAAGGATATAATGGTAAACAAGACCTATTTGAATTAAGTTTTGGTGAGCGATAGGCCTTCCAATAGACTAACCAAATAATGTCACAATTAAATTGTTCAGTGAAATAACCATGAATCATTAACCTATCAAATTGCAAGAGACATGCATATTATGAAATTTTTGCCTCATTTATAACAGTTCTTGTCTAATGTAGGTTACTTTACCTGAACATCTATTAGTTCAAGGTTCTTTCAATTCTATTTCAAGGAATGGGATGAAAAATTTGTTTGTAGCCACACAGCTTCGACTGACCAGAATGTCTTTCTTATCGAATGATACAATAATTTCATTCTCTCTAGAATGATACAATATCAAACAGAAATCTCGTATCGAAATAAAATATCGAACAAAAACCTTATATCGAAGAGATCAATCATAAGCAAGAAGAAAGACGTCTCGTGCATCGCCGCTGAATCTAATCGATCTTTTTTGATCGAGCCGTCTGGTTGCCCAAGCCACTTCCTACTTCAATATTCTAATTATACAGATTGAGGCATACAATTAAAATCAGATAGCACTGGCAGCTAATTAATTACTATTCGCGTTTAGAGTTCCTCGCTACGCCACCGCCACAAGAGTGTGAATGCACTTTCATTTCAGATTCTCTTCTTGACTTCTTTCTTTCTTTCTCCACGCCTTCCTTCTATCTACCATCTTTCTCACTCACTCTCTCACTCACTCTCTCTGTCTCTCTCTTCCTCGCTTTCTGTCGCCTGTGTGACGCCTTCCGTCATGTTTCTCAATCAGAAGAAGCCGTTCCGGGAAGTAAGTTCTCATGCAAATTACAGATATTCCATCTTTCCTCCAGATTCTATCTGGATCCAGTAGCGTAATTTCACCAAAACCTTGGGGGGGGGGTCAAACACCGGGGGGGGGGGGTTGTTTGCCGGATAAAATGCTCATTTGTACATTAGCTAGTACAGAAAATTTTTTCTGTAACCCAGGAATCAGGGGGGGGGGGCAAATGCCCTCCCCTGCCCTCCCCAAATGACGCCCCTGTCTGGATCCTAATATGTTGTTCCCTCTTTAGACCTACCTACCATTCACAAATCAGCTTCCAAGCATTTATGTTCCACCCTTCTCTCTTTGTAGATAACGTGATGAAAATTCCACTATACTATTACACACATTGGTTTATTCGCTGTGTGCACGTAGGTGGTGGGGATAATTAAATCGACACCTGCGCTCACGCGGAATGTTGATGAACGAAACCGGGTAGTTTAACATGAAAAGGATAGGGAATAAGCATTTACAATGCATTTAAAGTATTGTCGTATTTATAATTGTATAAATACCGTTCACAATAGTAATTGCGGCTTCTATTCCTTCCAGCTGTGCTAAACTACTTCGTCTGCTCAGTCTGCTTGAAACATAACCTTCAAAGTTGATTTTAAAACTTGAAGATTATAATAATGTTTAAGAACATGCGATAGGTTAATTTTATCATTGTAAATATAATTCCACAATCGATAAGTAGGAAAAATAGCGACAGGGAATTCTATTTCAATTATAAACTAATTTTTCACGTACATAACCCTATCCTTTCCCATGTTAATCTACCAGGAAAGATTCATAACATTATCCGCCAGAGTGCAACACCGTAGATGCTCACAGCGAATACCTGAAATTTGAAAAAAAAATAGCATTTGAGACCAATTTTATCTGCTTAACGTGTGAATTTGCCTATTTTCGAGCCTATTATTTGCCGAGATAACTTACAAGTCACACACAGAAGAACTAGCACCTCAATCTGATTGACAACAAAAAAACTGTAGATAGCTCTCAACTTCGCATAATAAGGATTACAAAAAAAAACAATTTCTACAAGATGGTACACTTCCTGGTGTAGAGTCATCACCATCACCAGCAAAGTAGAGTACTTTCACAGCCTATACTCTCCTATCATCAGAAGTAGATATGATGCACTCGTTACTCCAACAGAGGGCATTCACTTCCAACTGCCTCATCCTCATCAAACGTCAATTTGTCAATCTTTTTCTTCTTCTTCTTCTTCTTCTTCTTTCTTCGTCTTCTTCTCTTCCTTCCTTCTTCTTCTTTTCCTTCCTTCTTCTTCTTCTTCTTTCTTCTTCTTCTTCTTCTCTTCTTCTTCTTCTTTTTCTTTTTCTTCTTCTTCTTCTTCTTCTTCCTCTTCTTCTTCTTCAACACATAATGAAAGACAATTTCTATACCTGAAATATAGGATTATTAGTGGGATTTATGTCATCAGTAAACAGCTGATGTTACGCAGCTTTGACACAATAATCCAAACACTTTTTAAACTCTTAAATACCTTTTATGTCTTTAAAAGACCATTATTTGAAGAAGACCTTATTAGAATACCTTTTCAAAGTCTTTGCAATAATCTGCGAGATTCAGCATTTATAGGTTTTAAGTAGTATTTGTCAAAGCTGCAGATTCATAATTCAACATGCAGATGTTTCAGTCGTCAGATTCAAATTAAACTATTGAATCGATAAATTATTTTTTTGCATTTGAAAACACATGGTTATTGATTCAATACTGCTATTGGATTCATAAACTGTTTATTGAACGACTGAAAAACCGGGCATAATGAATCACACTATACATGATATTGTAAGAATGATATTGTGAGAAATCTGTCTTACTCGTCAACTTTTTTCTGTAACAAATATTATACCTGTAATCATTTCTGTGAAGAATTTTCTGTCTATTCTAATAAGTACATTAACACCTGGAAGTATTCACAGAGAGTTAAGTCTGTGTAAAATAACATTGTATTCCACAAAAATATTGATTGATGGTAAACTCACCCATAACTCAGATAGCGCAACCATTTCCCGGACATCTGTCTTTGCTTAGTTGCCATACACGTATATCTATCCAATGTTTCCATGATGAACTTTTCATAAGAAAAGAATGTTACATGTTTCTTAGTTGGATACATTAAAACTGGAAATTGTTCACAACACTTCAATATTCACTGACACTCTAGCAACTGTCTAGGGGATTGCGCATTCTAGAAATACATTCGATCTCAACTATCATTTCGACTTCACAGAACTTCAATTTTCTCCACATTTGGAATTGAAAGAATAATTATTGAACTGTGAAAAACTTCAATTTTTCACACATTCGCGATTAAACTACTCAGTCGATGTTGGAGAGCATAAAACTTCAAAACATGAGAAAATTATTGTTCAATTTTGTGGGACATCACACAATTAGACAATCAGTGTTTTAACACAATTAAAATCTAAATAATAGTGACTTAAAAATTTGACACTAGTCACTCGGTAATCGAGCTTGCAGGCTATTGTTTAATTTTGTGTGGATCATTTGAACAAATATGGTGATCAACGGAAACAATCCTTGCACAAGCGAGTTATTGGTTATTAATATTGTTCTCCCAAAAAGGAATCGCAGATTGTATTTCACTAAGGAAGCTGGAATTAAGAATAATAATATTGGGAGCTTGTAATTAGGGCAAGGATACTATCGGTGTAAACAAAATCCGTTCGAAAACACTGTAAAATGATATGCCGACTTTCAATTTATATTTTCTAATTTAGATTTCTAATGTACATTTAGTTACATGAGGATTTATATTTTTTTAATTTAGATTTGTAATTTACATTTAGTTACTTAATGAGGATTCTATAAGCTATGAATTTATAAGCTATAATTTTATAGCTTATTTTATAAGCTATTAGATTTCTAATTTACATTTAGTTACATAATGAGGATTTTATAAGCTAGTAACAGGAAGTAAGATTGAATTTTCCCGATTGTAATCGAAGTTGTAATGGAAATATGTGATGGATTATGGAAAACCTGAATTATACAGAAATTCACAATTACCCCAAAAATAAGTTATTAATTTCTCGTCTCTACCTTGTAAATTATCCTTAAAATTGGAATTCTCTCGATTGTAATCACAGTTATAATAGAAATATGTGATGGATCATGAAGAACTGAAATTTTACAGAAATTCACAATAACCCCAAAAATAAGCTATTAATTCCTCTTGTAAATTATCCACAAAATTGGAAAACTCTGGTTGAGTTCCTCCCGATTCACATATAAATGCTCAATGCCTTCTCTCTAAGCCAATAAGTAAAAATACTGTGTAAACATAAATTAGTTCATCATAAAATTATGCGATTCTGTATTTGAAATAATATTGACAGGGCTTCACTAGATGAATTTAAAGGTAAATAATCTAAATGTATATTTAAATTTTTAATTAAATTTTAAACCGTTGTAAAAACTGATTATGACGGTTGTAGATGATGTTCATCTAGTGTAGACTTGGCATGACATAAAGTCTCTTGAATAATCAATTTCAAAAAATCCCAGTTACAAAAAACGGTTAAACTAATCCCCAATTTGATAAGGTTAAAACGAAGTAATCGAAACTTAAACATAAATCCACTTTTGTCCAACCGGATGAAAGAATGTTTAAAGGCTCTATAGCTCGTGAATATATATTATGTTTATGGTTTTATGCTAAGAATGATCCCCACATAATCATAAACGTGTTGGATGGGATATTTATGTGAGAAAAATGGACCTACACTTGTTCAAGGTTGGTTACGAACCATCACAGATGAACAAATAACTCTCTCAAGAGGGGTTAGTGGACCTGTCTGATAGTTTATAATGCATGAATGAACCTTGAATAATCGTAACTCAAAGTGCCGAGGACGAGCACCATTGTTCGAAACGCGTCCGCAACTCAAAAAGTTCAAGTACTGTATAGTAAGAAGTTATCTTTCACCCTATTAACTTGAATAATCGCTTGATATCCAATTCATAATATATTACCAAAAACAATACTAGACCTGCTACTAAATTATCAGTATCCATTCGATTAAATCTCATTAACAAATAAACAAATATAACGAATTATAAGGATAGTCTCTGTCGGCTGTCCTAAATTTTAACAACAGCATCTCATCGATAAGATAGCAACAGAAACATTTCATCTCAGTTGCACAAACGTCTGTTCAGCTTGAACTCCTACAATGTTGATTCTTATTGGTAATCAACTTTAATCCACTTTTGTGCAACCCGCCCTTTGATTCATAGTTTGCCCTATATTTATAAACTCTATGCCAAAGATTTCATCTACATTTCGACCTAAACTCTAATTCCTCCAGCACTTCTGATATTTGACTCAATTTTGTTACAATATTTATGAATCAATATTTATGAATTATGAATATTTAAGAATCATGTTCCCTATCAAGGGATAATTGGTTATGTTGGTGAAGTGGAACAACCCTACTCGGGTCTCCCCACTATTAAAAGCCATACGCTAAATAAATAAATAAATTTAAGAATCACACACTTTAGCCACAGAAAAGGAGGGGCTCTCTGAATTATCTCTGCTTCAGCTCTATTGAACCGATTTCAATACTATTAAATAATCATTGATATAATATAATCCAATTATATTAACGTTCACATATTAGGTTAATGAAACTGATGAGATGAATATTAACTAGACTATCACAACCACCGAGCCTTCGAAGCTAGTCGTAAAACCTGAGAGTCGAACGAAAAATTGAAAAGATCCCCACGAACGATCCAACGAAAATTCCATTGAAAGTGGACGAAAAACAGACAGAATAGGTCTCGACTGTACGGTACCGAGTTACTGCTAACGACAAACGAGAGCGACCGTCCAATAGTGAACAGAGCTACCGGTAGACTAAAGCGAAGACCGCAGAGAATGGTGAAAAGAAATAAAGAGTACAACACGGTCCACGGTTACGAATGAACGCACACTGTTATGACGCGAGATGGCGCTGTAGACTGCAAACTATAATTTGATTTGACTGTACAGTACAACTGTATAGTAATACAGTACCACATTACTACAGACATTAAAAGAATAATACCACAGAGAACAGATTAGTAAGAGCTTCTCTATGATAATACCTTGTCTGAGGATGTACCTGGTGTCTGGATATACCTAGTCTGCGGTAATACATAATATATTGTTGTTGTTGTTGTTGTTGTTATTGTTGTATAGTCACTGTAATGGATACAGCTTAGACCCATAGTATTCTAATAGAACCTCAGTATTCCACTATTTATATCACTGTACAGTACTTGCGTTTTTTTGACAATACACCATTGTTACATTATTTGTACAAAATGTGTGAATGAAGGAATTTGAATTGAATTTGAACGAGTTCACCCCGTGCAGCGCCAAGCACCGCTCACTTGAATTTTCATTAGTTTAGTTTAGTTTAGTTTGATTTGCGCCAAATAACATTAGTTTTAAATAGTTGCTACAGTATATTGATTATCTGCAGCTGACAGCAGCTCAGTCATACCAATGAAATCCTACCTTGTACAGTTAATTACTGGTCACTGCACTACTTTCAGAACAAAACTTTCTAAGCTCTATCCATGTGCCATTTCACAAACTAACTCAATGGATTTAATAATTTAGTATATTTAATGCCAACAGATAGTGCCACAGGTAAACTATTTTTGGTTTGCATCAAATTCCTCCCATTTACAATGATTATTTTTGAAAACAAATAGAGCCTGTGAAAATTCTATTTTTATCTTTCTTTTGGCGCAAACCGCATCCGCATAACTTCTCCAAGAACTTTCCAAACTCGGATACGAAACTCTATAGATGATTATAATGAATACTATGGGTTCAGACGTACACTCAATGTATATAGCACTAAATTATTATATTATAGTAATACAGTTGAGCATCCATAAACAGTGGTTGATAGTTACTCGATCTATGCCTCTTAAAAAAAGTATTCAAAGCAGCTCAGACCAATACTGTGTATAGCATAATACAGTGTTCTCGAATAGTACATCTTTTTGCTGTGGTGATGCCAACATATGCTTTTAGCTTGTGCGTGGGTAATGAGAATTATGATGATGAGAGATGAGTGGCTACAGCTTTAGGTGGGTTCCGAACCACCTAAGATGTTATGCAGAAATGAGCACTGAACCTATGATAGAAGACTGAAGTTGTGATGTTTCAGACGTCTTTGTGAACCACACGGCTACATTGCATCCGTATAATTTATTTACTATTAAATTTATTGACATCAATAAAGGCGAAGTTCGAACACGCAGGTCCTCTCTCATAATTAACTCTCAACCCATTAACACTATTAACAATTAGATCAGAGAAAATAAAAGTAAAATATTCTTCTGTACTCTATATTAGGCCTAAAAATATTCTGCAGAGACCGGATATTTCAAAACAACTCAGCAAGAATTTATTGGAGAGTAAAAAGTTGTCAAGATTGACAACTAAATTACTCCGAGTGTCACTGATTGATATTTCCATGTTATGGCCTAGTAAACCTTGTACTTATTCCCGAAATAGATGTCTTGCTTTTTTCAGAAGTAGGCGTTCTTTTTAAAAGTTCGTTTTTCCATAAGTTAACAAACGTTCAAAGCTATTCAACAACATTTCTGAAGAGTTCTCAATATCTTCGACTGAACCAGTATGGCAATCTAACGATGTTCTGAGCATGAAGAGCATCAACTAGTTTTCAAGCTCCACATTATTGTTTCTGATGTTGATTTCAACATGGCATGAACATCGAAAAACGTGAGTAAAGATTGAGAAGATGTAGAAAGCTCTGTTGGATAATATTTGATTCTCCAAATATGAATTTATGTTATAAGTCATTGCAACCCTTGAGAGCAATTTTTTTAACTTTGAGTGGCTTGCTCACGGATTATTATTGAAACAATTCCTCAATCTTTTCTGCGAATAGAAAATCTCAGTTATCCTGGCTAACACAATTAGTTGCAATTTAAAAAATCACTTAATCGATGATTTTGAAATAATAAGTCACCTATTGAAGATAATTATACGTCATTCAGAACCTATTCCTTATGAGTTGCTTTAGGGCTTCCGGGCGTACATCGGTTGGAAGGAGTCAAGACAAGAGAAACAAGACAGCGGAAAGATTCAGTCACGTTTAGGTTCTGATTCACATAGTTGCTGATGAAGCAGCACTTTTACACCTATGCAATGGCTAATCGGAGTGTGTTGTTTCACGACTGCTAACTATGTGAAGTGCGGCGACTAAGCACGTGACTAATCTTGTGCTTCCACGACTCAAGGGTGCCCCGGTCAGCGCCCAGCGTAACCTCTATCACTCCTCCACAGTCTCGCTCCACTCCCCATCACTAACCACACAGTATTATCCTACATCATTTATAAAATGCCATGCTTTGATGCCATTAGATATCTTGAGACCAATACAACAGTATAGTACAAAAATAGTTAATTTGTTTGAAATTTAATCTATCCTTTCAGTAACCTCCTTTCACAAATTACGCAACTCATCTTCGATTGGATGGAATATTTTTTCGAGCCGATAGCAGCATAGCACTTATCAGCTCTCAATCGATTCCCAAGTTCCAGTCGATTTGCTAGGAGAAACAGGGACCGTAAACGGTAATATTAGTTTATCTTGGATTCTTAATCTCGGAGAGAATTCTGGAGAGCGTCCTCAATAGCTTAGAAAAAGCAGAAAAAATGTTTTAAATGTTATGACTGAGAATACAGTAATGCTGGGCGTACACCGGTTAGTCAAGACAACACAAGACAAGACGATATTAGTCACACACTGATGCAATGACTAATCGGTGTGTGTGGCTTTATAAGCAACTATGTGAATTACTGTGACTAAACGTGACTAATCTTGTCTTGTCTTGTCTTGTCTTGACTAACCGGTGTACGCCTAGCCTGAAAAATTTAGTAACCATAACAAAGTTTACTTTAAAATTGTATTGTCTTTGTGTCTAGGCTATGTTCAAATTTGTTTTACTCACTCCAATTTTGATTAACAAAATCAGGTTCAACAGTCACGTAACTTAGGAGTTATCTTATACGGGTATGGTTCCAGCTCCACACGCCCAGTTGCTTAGTCGCTATCAAATTTGAGGAAAATTTATTTGATTCCCAACAAAATGGCAGATATAAGGATAACCGCTGAGTTTTGGACACTTCAAATACGACATTTGTAGTCTCCTATCATCCAGGAACAATACCCAAAAATGTTCGACACTACTTCTGAAACACTCTGTATAATTATTGCATTAAATGATTTTATCAAATCACCTATGCTATGACTAGAGACAATATTTCTTAAGATTGAATTAAGAAAGAATAATTGTTAGTGCTATAACCAACGATCGTATGTTATAACATAACCGAAGTAATTTTTCAATGAACCTGCTTTCTTAGCGAACTTTCAACTGTATTTTTTTACATCAGGGAGACAAGTTATGTATTGTGACATGCTTCCAGGATGCTGTATGCTGCAGCCGGTACTTTCTCCGCAACTTCATTGAATGATTGTCGAGCTTTCTCTGGCTGTGCGCTGTGATAACGCTAATCAATGCAACGGGTGAGGTCACCAATCACATTCAATAAAACTGTTGTTAGGAAATATTTATTAGTGAGGAGAAAACTTTGTCGTGCTAAAGTCTACAAACCGTGTGTGCAATTGAGTGGTTATCCTGTAACTTATACTTTGTAAGTAAAGTTATGTTGTGAAACTTGCACTTTCCTGTAGAACTTGGAAACGTGTGTAAAATGTGTGAAGTTGCCGCGTTTACTGATATAGTAACAACTACAGAGAGTGTATAGTAAGGCTAGGCGTACACCGGTTAGTCAAGACAAGAGATTAGTCACGTTTAGTCACAGTATTTCACATAGTTGCTTATGAAGCAGCACACACCGATGCAATGACTAATCGGTGTACAAGATGAGATTAGTCACGTTTAGTCACAGTTTTCACTTTATGAAGCGCACACACCGATGCAATGACTAATCGGTGTGTGTTGCTCACAAGGAACTATGAGTACTGTAAACGTGACTAATCCGTCTTGTCTTGTCTTCCGACTAACTATTTGCCTGTTCCATTGTGAATCTCTTGATAATAGTATGTGGAGATCTTTTTTTTTCGTCGCCGCCGCCATACTTTTGCCAGATATTTGAATTTGATGTGGGATTCTTCTGTCATTCAATGGCAATTTGATCGTGGATACACCGCTTAATAAATGGACAGACAGATATAGCACGATCCATTTAACTTGACATAAATCAGCTGTTCTGGTAATAATTAAACAGTGACTTCGACACAATAATCAAAAGGCTTAAAAGTCTTAAATACCTTTAAAGTCTTTAAGAGACCTTTTTAAAGAAGACCTTTCAAAGAAAAACTTTTTAAAAGACCTTTTCAATAATCTGCGAGATTCAGCATTTGTAGGTTAAGTATTGTGATCATATGCTCGTCGATCATATGTTTTATGACAAGTTGAAAGGATCCTGCTATTCGCTGTGTGCATCTACCGTGTTGCGCTCTGGCGGATAATCGTATGAATCTACGTGGGAAGATTAACATGGGGAAGGATAGGCTTATGTACGTAAAAATTAGTTTATAATTGAAATAGAATTCCCTGTCGCTATTTTTCCTACTTATCGATTGTGGAATTATATTTAGAATAATAAAATTTACATATCGCATGTTCTAAAACATTATTATAATCTTCAATTCAAGTTTTTAAATCAACTTTAAAGGTTATGTTCGAAGCTCATGGAGCAGAAGATGTAGTTTACACACAGCTGAGTTCATTTCCATTGGTTATCATTTCAAATTGCATTATGGGCGCGAGACTTCAAATCAATCATATGCTTTTGAACTGGATTTTTCACTCGATTAATTCAAAACTGAGATCCGATTTCTTTGTTGAATCACTTTACGTTTGGAAATATCGAAGGAATAGAAGCCGCAATTACTATTGTGAACGGTATTTATACAATTAGGAATACGACAATACTTTAAATGCATTGTAAATTATTCCCTATCCTTTCCCATGTTAATCTCAACTTTTTCTTTCTCTAAAATTCCGCGTGAGCGCAGGTGTCGATTTTATTATCCCCACCACCTACGTGCACACAGCGAATAGAGATAGTGAATAAGCTGATCAGCTGATTGGTGGATGTGTCTGACTGACCTGAGTTCTGTGGATGCGTCGACGAGCAGCCGCACGCAGTCGAGGCAGCCGCGAGCTGCAGCGTAGTGCAGCGCCAGCGCGCCATTGCTGCTTCGCTCCAGCGCCGGCATCTCACCCTGCCCCCCTGCTCCCTGGCCCCACACCAGCCACTTTACCACCTCCACGCGACCGTATCTAAAATACAAACAAAATAAATCATATTAGCCAAGTCAAATCAATACATAAGATAACAAAACATGTATATGTATGCATACAGGGCGATTCAAAAAGAATACCACAACTTTGAAAATGTGTACTTAACGAAATAAACATAATAGAACCTTCTGCTATCATTACAAAGCGTATTTAAAGTGGATAAAACTACAACCTAAGTGGAATTAGGTTATCACGGCGAGGTGGAACAACCTTCGGGTCTCCCCACCGACAAAAGCCATACGCTAAATAATAAAATAGCGTATTTAAAGAAGTTAAAGAAGAGAAGTTTTTTTCTCTCACAAAGAAGTTCAGAGATGTTTAATATGACCCCCTCCAGACACTCGACTTATATCAACCCGATAGGAACTCAAACTCATTCCACACTCTCTGTAGCATATCAAGCGTAACAGTTTGGTAAGCTGCTGTTATTTCTTGTTTCAAATCATCAATATCCATCCACCATTTATGATTTGAAACAAGGAATAACAGCAGCTTACCTAACTGTTACGCCTGATATGCTACAGAGAGTGTGGAACGAGTTTGAGGGATGGTTTGGGTTGATATTGCTCGAGTGTCTGGAGGGTGTCATATTGAACATCTCTGAACTTGTTTGTAAGTGAAAAAACCTCCTTCAAATTAATACTCTTTGTAATGAAGTATAACAGACGGTTCTATTATGTTTCTTTTATTGAATACACATTTTTAAAGTTCTGATATTCTTTTTGAATCACTCTGTATTATAAAATGGTTATTACAGTATCTATCATTCCTCCATTGGGAGCCTGGCTAATCGTTAGTAAGGCTATAGTCCGATTCACGTCAAGAAGTCAGCATTGTTTATATGAGGAGCATTGATGCCAAGCTTCATTGAGAGAGAAAGAGAAAAATGCACCAAACGTGTTTGTTGGGACTGTGTGCGACAACAATGCACAGTGCGGCAACTATGCACAGTGCTTAGCAATGCTGACTTCTTGACGTGAATCGCACTAGTCAGTCACTCCCTATATTTGGAGGCATATTAAATTGTTGCATTGCACTATATAGCTGCTTAACACAATGTTATCCAGCAGTGCTTTGTTCCCATCACTGGGTTGCGAAGACTAGCTTATGATTGAGATGTCAATGTGCTAACCACACGTTACATCTTTTCTGGTTTTAATGATCATTCATCTCTGCTGATTCAGTCAAGTGGATGTGAAACTGGCCAACCAGCTGGTAGGCCTAAGCCCACATGGGGCTGTTGAGCCATTGAAAAACAAAAACGTCCACAACTACTTTTCCTCCAGACTTTTTTTTTATCAGGTCCAAGAGATAGGAGATTTTTTGCCACCTTCTAGTTGAAGTTCAGTTTTCTGATTTTTTTCTTTTGGTATGTTGGGAACTAATAAAGGCGTTATTTATTATCCATTACATAGGTAGGCCTATTAATACATTAATGATTAAAGAGAAGAGCGTATAGTAAATTTCAAGAGAAAGAGCAAGAGGACCCAGGACCGGCGACAATACAATTATTAATACCGGCATTGTTTTGTCAAAAAATGTAAGGGAATGAAGCGGCTCCTAGACTGAAGAGCCACTCTATCAATCTGCACACCACATCACTGCAATTCTCGGCATTCCTAACATCATCTGGCGAATTCTCATGAACAATTCGAACTAGATAATAAGGCTTTAGTCACGTTTAGTCACAGTACTTCACATATTGCTTTTGATTGGTCATTGCATCTTGTGCTTTCATAAAGCAACTTCGTGAATTACTGTGCCTAAACATGACTAATCTCGTCTTGTCTTGTCTTGACTAACCGGTGTACGCCTAGCCTTACAGTGAAAATATCAAACAATTGTACAGTATAAGAAAATTTAGTTAACAATGGGAAGCATCAACATTTCTCAAGAAATAAAGTGTGGGTATACACCCTCAATCTCCGGTGGGCTAAAGCCAGTGGTGATCATGGGTAGGCCCATGAAAAAAATTAAAATACATTCAAAAATTCTGTGATACTATGCTCTCCCACAAGCAATACTCTACTTAATACACTTTATTAGAAACATACGTATAGTACATTCATTATACATTAAATATTACGATGCAAACAGGTACATTAGAATATTAAATAGCCTACATAGAATATTACTGACCTGACAAAACCGCAAAAGAAACCGAAAAAAGGTAAACACATAGGGGAAAAACGAATCAACCACCACACAAATCATACACTAAAAACCGTACACTAGAAAAACTCGAGTTTCCCCATACTGTAACACTTCACCACAAGAACTTAAAACGTGTGTATCACCACATCACATGTACTGAACTGAACTTCGTGAGAGGACCAACTCTTTCTTTCTCTACACACTTCGTCGCCCCTAGTAAAATAATAATAAACGAACGCCAGAGGAGAGAGAGAGAAAGAAGACAGTATGGAGAACGTGTGTGCGATGGAGAGAGAGAGATAACTCTTCGAAGTGAATCGGACTGTGGTCAAGATTTTTTTTTAATTGAGCGCGTTGAGATCTTCACACTCTCTAGACTCGAATTGAAGCTCGACGAGCCTCGAGCCGATTTCTTGGATTCTAATCGACTTTCAGTTTCAAAAACCTACTTTTACCAAATAAGCATTTAGCTTTTAATATTCATTGATACGTCATGTTTTGTTGTCAATGATCCTAACCATTTAGAAAAAATTGAAACTCAAATCTGAAATTGGAATGAGTGTTGAGAATTATTCGTTTTGTTGTCAATGATCCTACCAATCCAGAAAAAAATTGAAATTCAAATCTGAAATCGGAATGAGTGCTGAGAAATGTCGTTTGGGAAAATGTAATTCGGGGTTTAAAATCTGTGTTGATGTTTTCAGTTAATAAAGTTATAAGAGTGAAGGATTGATTTCAAATTTCAGACCATCATTGCGCCACAATACTCTTGTTTCTAACATTGAAATTTAACTTTCAAAAATTTCTGCAGTCATTCACGATAATTCGGAGTGTAAGTATTCAATAAACTCTCCATGAATGTCTCAATTGGAAGAGATTATGAGTCTGACTCTATACTCAAGCCGTTGACTGATCTCTTATTCATATCTGCTCTCTTCTCACAGCTCTCTTCGCCACCGACTCCTAAGCCATTCCCGACTGCATGAGATTCTTTATCGACATGACGACGATCTTCTGCTCATGAAACAGGTCAAACTTACAGTACACTGTATCAATATTATTGTTAATTGCGCATCCAATTTTTTGTGCCCTATAGCCAAATAGAACAGGCCAAAGAAGAGGAGAGAAAAAGGAGAAATGAGAGGGAGAGAGAAAGATAATTGCAGAAGATTGAGAAGAGAAAGAGTGAAGGCGGGTTATCGGAGAAGAGAAGATATCTTCCACGCAGGTTTGCACTTGTAGGTTGCAGCGCCAATTAAGTATCAATGCTACAAGATGCTACTATGTATCATGCTTGTAGCATGCTACCACTATTAGTTGAGTTGAGATGTTAGCAGCAAAAGTTATGGATCATGCATGACGCACATTAATCAGTGACTACATGCTTCTTCATGTACTGTAAATATGTTTTTCTCTCTCCCCCGTGATGAATCACTCCCGTGTTTCGGAGGACACAATCAGTCGTCGGTCCCGGCTATCCAAAAAGCAGTAGTTTAATATTCATATCTCTTCCACTATTACCCACGCACAATTTGCCAAGAGCCCAAGTGGGCATCACCCTCGTATGGAAGAGGTTTGGAAGAAAAGTTTGGAAGAAAGGTTTGGAAGTATAATGGAAGAAAGGTTTGCTTGCTTTTGTTTTCATGATCATAAAAGTGATTTTCTTTGTCGTAAGACTTTCAAATTCCATGGAAAAAAGGCTCCCAATATTTTTGTTAAGATTCTTCATCTAAACTAAAAGTTTGTTCACTTATAATTTGTGAAAGATTCATGTAAAAATTCACATAAAATGTGAAAATTAAAACAACTATCGCTTTGATTTTCAATGCTTACTCTTAAAACTTTTCAATATAATTCATTGATTGAACAAAAACTAATAAACTAGTTTTAAAGACTACTTCTAAAGAAAATAATTCGAATGATTCGATAATGATTGTACTAGTTTGTTTAAAAGTTTTGGTTTTATTTATTTATTTTCTGAACTGATTGATTAAATTTATTTATTTTTCTACGTATTATCACAGAGAACAGACTACGTAACATAACATACATAGAGAGTAGTATTGCTTCTCTATGATATTATTCTGCTCTCATAATTTATTATATAGTCGCACTCATCTCATATTTGTACAGTTGAATGAATGATGTTTGCTTTGTAAGCAATGGATCTTTTCAAGTTAATGGGACTGAGCAATACATTTTGTAATACAAAGAATCAATCAATATTGGTGTAATCATGTTTCTGATCTACTGTTATTGTATTTGTTCATTGAGAGTTAGCTAGTACCGCGTGCTAGTACCGCGTTAGTTATAAGTAAGGGTGTCTATTCTAAGCCAATGACCGGCCTTCAACGCGTGTACTACTCATTCCTCTCAATAATAACACTTTTTTGAGCACCGAATATATTGAGCCGATTAATTCCATACGTATTCTGGATTGTTTGAGAATGATAGTGGTATTATTCGCAACTTTGCTCTGCGAGTCAGCAGTTCAGTTCAATGTTATTATAATTGATGAAATTTTAATAATCAATTGAACGAAATTCCTAATTAATGCCATATAATTAGGAATTTCGTTCAATTGATTATTATGATTCAACAGCAACTGTATAGTTGCAATGTCTCATTACCTTCCATTTTTATTTGATGAAATTTTATTGGAAATTTGATTATGAGCTTCCAGTAGTTTCTTATGGAAGACGACATTAACAGCCTCATCCCAATATTAGTCATTCATTCGCAGCATGTCTTCTTGTCAAGTCATTTTGCATTGGAGGCGATTTTTCTCTGATAAGCCGGAAAATAAGATTGATTGCACCTGAACTGTTCCACTGATAAAAAGCAGGCAATGATCTTCAAAATAGAAAGTGGTTGTGCAGGGGCCAAACCAGTCGAGTAAGCATGCTTTTAATGATAGAAGGCACATACGCTAATCAAGAGCAGGTTTACAGCGGCACTACTATTAATCATCATCACGTGCCTTCATCCTATCGACAAGTTATTTAAATAGTCCAGAAAAAGTGTCTAGATTATTATGCATGATAGTAAACACGTGACGTGGAATCAATAATATCATTCACCATACACGGATGATGCTTTCTATTTGATCGATAATGATTCAAGTCTAGAAAATTTGTTCCATTTCAAAGACATTACTCTGAACAACTATGATTGGGGCAGCTTTATATGAACTGCTTATGATTTTAAGACAGATTATGGTGGTAAATAGGATAGGAGACAGAAAACCAAGATTTTGTGAATAATTACTGTTTTGAGTAGGTACTATTCTTGAACAATTATTTTTTCAACTAATAAGATCGCTATTTAGTATTGGGACCAATAAGCAATTTTTTCTAGCTAAACTTACTACCCTGGAATAATAATCCTTGCTTATGAAGAGTGGCGCATAAAGAACGCATTTTTTTCAAAGTATTTTAAACTTATAGGGTTCCGGTTTGGGGTTCGTGGTAACCCCGTAATTTTATAAATAAAATTACGAACTATACATTGTAATATTATCAACGTTTTGAACCAGTTGTTCGAGCCCAGTGCCCTATATCCGTTTCAAATTAACATTTTTCTCTGCTGTCTACGTGAAGAAAGTGTGGACATACTAATGAAGTAATCACGCTAACACATGTTATTCAGTTCATTCACATCCTTTTCATGTCTCTGTGTGTGATTCCACTGGCTTGTTTGAGTTTCAATTGAGAAAAAGTTACAAAAAACTGTGCATTGAATGCGGCGGCTTTTGCCGTAATTCGTAATTACAGGAAACCAGGATGAAGGGGAAAGAGGGGAAGCGTAACTATAACCTTGAATAGCGTCACCTACAAACTGAAAAATTCGAGTGTTCTTCTCTCATGTACCCTCTTTTTCACACATCCTATACTACTCGTCTACTCTCCTTCTCTGTCTTCCTCTCGTCTAATACTCCTATCTCTTTTACTGTTTACTGTTTTACTCTTTTACTGGTGTTTTGCCAGTAATCTCTTTTACTGTTTACTGTTTTACTCTTTTAATGGATTTTTACCAATTTCCTCTCTTAGCACTCATCTATGAAATAAGAATGTAAAAAACTGCGAAAATGAAATGTAAAGTGTTTAATATTTCTCTTGTTCTCTTTCTCTCTTTTCTTATACCTTTTTTTATTGTTTTTTTTTACGTGAACGTAGAATACCTTGTATTCTAATTACCTTGGTATAAAATATCTATTTTTCTTAGATCAACTGATTGAATTGGTCTTGCAATAAAAATATTATTATTATTATGCATGAATAAATAAATATAATTTATTGTTCTCAAATCAGCTCATTGAATCGGGTTTACAAATGACCAAATACAGGTCGACGAGTATAGTCCAAACAAGAGATAAACATGGTTATAATATGGTAAATATAATGGTTTATTATTGTTATTATAATTGTAATAAATATGGTTAGTCTATGGCCAAACTATTCCTCACAAACTGTAACTGTCTATATCGACTACCATCTTATGTACTATAGTAGTACACCATCGATATTCAGTATATCGATACTACAGTCTCGATCTAATTTCTCCAACAGTTTCTCCAACTTTTTTATTTCCCAATAGTTTTCTTCCTTACTTTATTATTTCATGTCAAGTGAACTTTGTTTATTTATGTACTATATTATTTATAATGATACTGTACAATGCTATATGAATTGTTTGAATTTTTTATTTTGTCTTTAAACAATATATTTATGAAAATGTTTCGTGGAGCACAGTTCTGGGCAAAATGCCCGTCGCATCCACTTGCTGTAAATTTTTTTCCCAATAAATTGAAATTAAATTGTAACAGTTCAAAACCTGGTAGAAGAACATTATTTCAGAACCAGATAGGCAACAGTTGGAAGTTATTTCTATAAACAGGAAGGATGATCGAGTCTCTAGCGTAGCTTACTAGCATTGCTTGCAAAATCCGAAAATTGACAACTATTCTATTGTGCGCGTCACAGGATTTTCGGAAAATTATCAAATTAGCTATGGTCAGGTTAAGCGCTTCCTGTACTATGCTGCATGTAACGGGGGTCACTCACTATTGCCAATGTTGGAGCATGTTGAATTATGTTTGTTATTTATTATTGGTTATGTTTTCGAAGTTCTAGTATTGGTAAAGAAAACATTTGATTGATATTATAAGTAGGATAGGTTATTCCAATTATAATCGCCATAACATGCTCGAGCTGACATGCGAACTCCTGTAAGCACTGTGATCTTAGATTTATTTTGATTTGAGATAAATTTAACAAGATGTAGGTTACCTTTAAATTATCAAATTAAATCAGTTTCCTGATTATAAATATCGTTCAATTGAAGATCTGAATACTGCAATACATGAAGAAATTGCTGCTGTATCAAATGTTACGGACAATTTGATGCTTTTAATGAGCATTAACGCATTAAGGGCGCCATCTTTCCTATGTAATTTGAAAAAAAATACTGATTAATTTTGAAAATAATTTTTGAAAGTGTTTTGGAGTTTTCCATACTAATTCTCAAAATGCGTTGTTTGATTAGTATTTTGGTGTAAGTAAGATAAATGTTTGATTTAAATGTTTAATTTTTTGGGTATAGTGAGACATTACTCACGAACTAAGCTAAAAGAATTGATTTTGTTGGTCTGGACATTCGTGGGCTGCTGGAAGTAGTAGAGTATTACAGGTATTAATACTAGAAGTATTTAGAGGTAGTAAAGTAACTGATATAGTCCGATCCACGTCAAGAAGTCAGTATTGTTTATATGAGGAGCATTGATGCCAAGTTTCATTGAGAGAGAAAGAGAAAACTGCACCAAACCTGTTTGTTGGGACTGTGCGACAACAATGCACAGTGCGGCAACTATGCACAGTGCGAATAGGATATAGACAACAGCAACTGCCTTGTGCTGAACAAGGATATCAAACTCGTATCCAAGCAATGCTGACTTCTTGACGTGAATCGCACTATAGAACCAGCAAAAGCAGCAAAAAATAATACGATCCTCCAGGCCTTCAACGTTTTAAATGAAGCCATAAATGTAGGCTATTTTCTAATATTATATTTATAATATTTTCTAATATTGTGTAAAATTTAGAGAATGAAACATTTTTCTTTTCTAATCAATTCAAACACTTTCCAACTGTATATTCTTTTGCAATTCCATCCACTTTGACAATTATTAATAAAATGAAGTCATGATATATTTTCTTTTCCCATCATTGTATAATGTGATTGAGAGATGAAATCATTCTCCTAGCCTATTCAATAGTATTCAATAATTATGTACATGTACATCAATAGTAGTTTATGTAATGATTGTATTATGAAAGCCTTTATACGGCGAGTGAGATACCGTGGTTGAAATACGAGCGGCGACGCCGCGAGTTATTTTTAAGTATCTCAAGAGTCATTTAAAGGCCAAAATACAACAATTGCATACACCATTTTATCTACGAATGTTTGCCATATAGGTTAGGAACTGTTTCGTTCCAGTGTTTTAAAACTGGGTCAGATTGAACAAGGAACGTTTCTGAGGTGATGAGGTCATTACGATACAAGTTTCAAATTCCATTTCAACTCTGTTTCGATTTAAATTATGAAACTGTAGAGATTGCTTTAAAACACGTTAGTACATAAAATACTTTGAACTCGAGAAAATCTACAAATAAACATGGTACTTCCTACCTGAGGTTATCTAGCTTCAATATGCGCCTCCCCTCTGGTTTGAGCGCGTGAAGATGTGGTAGCTCTAATCTCTGCTTCTCTAAATTGAACCGTGGTTGATTTCCACTATCCACAGAATGCATTAGCGGACTTGAAGAAAGCATCTCATCCAAGAACTTAATCCGCTGCTTATTGCTGCTTAATTTTAAGTTGATAATCGGCCGTATACGCTCACTGCTTGATAAGTATTCGTCAGTGTTGGTCTCCTCAATTATGCATACTTTCTTCAGCCTTTCTTGCTTTCCCTTGCACGTTTTCTCAGCGTGGTTTTCATCTCTCAAATCCATTCCAACTCTATTAGAAGATCCACTTGTTGAATCGGGTTTCTCGCTCTTGAAATTCAACGAATCTTCGTCAATTCTATCTAAATTTTGCTCGTACGTTTCGCAATAGCCGTTCATTCTGTACCGAAGTTGGTTTTTCAATTGTTCTTCTCCTATATTTTCCAAATTACTTTCCATTCTGGGGAATTTTGTTGAAGTTAGTGACTCTTTTTCGTTTTGTTTCACTTTGAATCCAGCTTTTTTTGTGAACAAGTCAGTTGTTGCCCCTTCTCTAACAATTTTTTCTTTCGTCAAATAATTTTCATCATTTTTCGTATATTCAGTTACAATTCCTTGTGTTGATATTGTTCTCCCGTTTCCATTTCCCAAGTATTCGAATCCTTCTCGCATCCATCTCACTTCTTTACTATCTTCTTGTTTTCTTTGATCTGTTTTACACCTGATGATTTCATTTCTTTCCGCTACGTCGTGTCCAATTTTTGTATTCTCTCCTTCTATTTTTCTAATCTTTTCCCTTCTTTCTATTTGCTCATCATTTTTTATCTCTTCTATTTTCTCATTATTATTATTTCTCCCTTCTCTTGAATTTCCCTCATTCTCTGTCTTATAAGCGACGAATCTCCTTTCCATAATATCTTTCTCCCCATACTCACCTCCAGCCTTTAGCCATTCCTTTCCCTTTCTTCTTTCTTCATCAACTTTCCTTATAGTTTCTCTTTCTTTTCCACCTCCTTCTTCATTGATAGCATTCCCTTCATCTTTAATACTCAATTCCATTTTTCGTTCACACTTTCCTATCTGGCTTTTTACCACTCCTTCACGAATTCCGTTTTCCATCTCCTTGATTTCCATTTCTCTTCTCTCTGTCATTCGTCCTTTCCCACCTCTTTCTTCCGCTTCTTCACTTACATTTCTCTCTTTCTTAACACCCTCTCTTTCTTCTTCATTCACCTCTTTCGCTCTCAAATTCACAGCTTTCTCCTTATTTTGTTTTTCTGGGTTTCTTTCAAAACCTCCCCATCCTCTTACTCCTATTCCTCCTCTCATTTCATCTTTTCCACCTTCTTCTTTGTAACCTTTTTTCACTTCTTTTCCTTCTACATTCTCATTCTCCATCACACCTACTTCCTTAACTTTTCTCCGTCTTTCTTCTCCTCCTCTTTCACCTCCCAATCTTCTTTCTCCTATTCCTTCTACTACTTCTTTTTGTACTTCTTCTTTTTCGATTCCTTCTACTCCCTCTCTTCTCCGTCCTTCTCCGCCTCTTCCTCTACCATCCACTCCATCACCTCCTCTTCTTCCTCTTTCTTTTACTTCTCTTCCTTCTTTTCTTTCTTCCTCTCCTACTCCTAATCCATCTTCACCTCTCACTTTTCCTAGCTCTCCCCCTCCTCCTCCTTCTTCTTCATTTTTCACTCTCACTCCTATTCTCTCTCTACCTCTTCCTTTTTCTCGATCACCTTCTCCTTCTTCTTCTTCTCTTTCCACTCCTATTCCTACTCCGTCTCTACCTCCTCCTCTCTCTCTTTCTCGCTTCCCTCCTCCTTCCCCCTGTACTTCCCAATCACCTCTTCCTCTACTCCTTCCTCTTTCTTTCTCCTCTTTCTCCTCTTCTTCTTCTTCTTCTTCTTCTCTTCTTCTTCCTCCTCTCTACCTCCTCCTCTCTTCTTTCTCCTTCCCTTCTTCTTCTATCAGATTGTCCCTATCATTCGTGCACACATAATAGGACACCCCCGACTGTCTCCTCCCTATCATTTCTTTCTTCATTATCACACCATCACTCTCCCCATCCACATTCTCCAAACTATCTTCTTCCATCCCCAATCTTCTCTTCCATTCTCCTAGATTTCGTCCATCTTCTTCCACCCCCAATCTTCTCCTCCATCCACAGCTTCCTCCTTGTCCGCAGTGTTCGAACGACGTGGAAGGACTGGTGCAAACAAACGAGTTTTCCTCTTCTTCTTCTTCGCCACTGGATCTTCTTGCACAAAACGTGTAAGGATCGGAGAAAGACGAAGACGACGAAAATGAAGATGAAGTAGACGCCGAGGAGATTGCCGAAACGAAATGCGCGCGCCGAATCCGGTAATGGTTGTTGGTGTTGTAGCAGAAACTTTCGCGCGTAATGTATCTGGTTGTACCCATGTGGTAGCAGTCCATACGTGTTGTAGGCTGTTTGCCAGTGTAGAGGGTATCGGTGGAGAAATGGTTTCGTTTCAAATTATTCTGTCCTGAAAAGCGTCGTCTGGTGCGTTTTTTCACACGACGCGTTCGAGATTTTTGTGTTGGATGATCGCGTGAAGCGCGCACTAGCTTAGTCAGCATTTTCAACTACAATAGTCACATTCTATGGGGTGATCAATACGTAACAATAAACGTACATACGAACTTCAATTCATCAGACAATTTTTCACAGACTATGTGAAATTAATGTGAATGCCATTAATGTTTCATCAATAATGACTACTTTGTAATAAAGATGTCGTTTCTACAGTGATGATCATGAATTTAATACGAAATAAGGAATGCTCAGAAGAATATAAATGAATTCATTTCATAGGTATAGCGAAAAATAATTGGATGGTTTCATCACTATTATTATTTGAATCATTCACAGATTGTAAATATGTAAGAAAGTGTGGATGAAAGGAGATTCCTTGTCTATACAATTTCCTTTTAGACAAGGAAATTTGTATGAATTTGTATGAAGGTACAAAAGGCTGACGCCCAAATCAGTTCCTTTTCCCAATAAAAGATTGAAAAAACGATTGTATGACGGAAGATTGAATCTAGATTGAATAAAACCTTGTCATTATTGATTTAAATTGTCTGCTTGTCCACAGATAACACGAAAACACCATACAAAACAAGCAGCAATATACGAAGCGTTGGAACTTGTTCACAATCGGGAGAAGTTTGAGTTCGAAACAAGAAGCACCATTATAATTAGTTGAAGTCTACAGTTAAAATAATATATAGTTAGAAGCAAACACTAAATCTGCGTATAAAATTCAATAGTTAAAATCTAAACCGGAATTTCAATACGAAGCAAAAGTAGCACTTGGAACAATTGTTAAAAATAATTGAACACAATTGGTGGAAAATTGGAATATATGAATACAAAGTAACACAGCACTCTTGATGTAAAATGTGAGTCTAGCCTACACAGATTTTAGGATTTTCAAATACGAAGTGGACTTGTTTAAAATTTGAATGGAATATTTAATATGGTTCCAAGTAACGCAGTAACGCAGAACAATCTTTGTAAAATGTATACAAGATTATCGAAATGTCCAGATATTGTAACAAAATATTATGTACACAGAAGATAGACAATTACAAAGTAGGGAACACTTAGTAGGAATGATTCAAAATTAACATAGATGTTTAAAATTTGTACGCAAAAGATAGAGTAATACGAAGTAGGGAACACTTAGCAGGATTGATTTGTAACGGTCACAAATAACGAGGAGTTGAATACGTAGCGAAGGAATCTAAAGATCACTATGAACAGAAAGTACAGAATTTTGTTAGAACCACGACTTGACCCACCGCACTCAGGATGTACCACTGTCATACTATTCTGTCACTTCCATACAGTGATCGCTGTAGCCTCTGAGGACACCGGAAATATGTTCCTCCCGTGTCCATCCATCCCCCCCCCCCACATGTCATGTTCACACTAAATCAAATTCTTTTGTCGAAAATACTAATAAATCATTCAAACACGGCGTATGTATGGAATAAGTCATCCCTATCTGAAACTGGTGTTGTTATGTTTTTTGTATTTTTCCCCTACAGACAAAATGTGGTAATCAGTCCCATTCTTTCATCTTCCTTCTTCTCATTCTCACACGTTTTGTCACCTTTTTTCCATCGTTTCTCTTCTTTTTTTCTGTTTCTACAGGTGTTTGGGATAGGTCAGTGTTCTTGGTTCGTTTTCACTTCGACTCTGGGTATCGAAGCATCGAGCCTCGAAAGAAAACTTCGGAGGTTTGAGAATTCGTGAAAAAATCAACTGAATTAAAACAATGCTGGTTCTTGTCTTATTCTGGTAAGAAACTCATTAATTTTCAGCTGGAATTAAATGATGTCTTTGTCGCTTTCATTAGTCTTCCTGCATTGATTGTCAATGTTAAAAGCGAGTGATTCCGCGAAGCTCTATCAACAAAGCACCCATTTCTTTTTTATCAGGTATTTATAGCGACCGAAACTTGAGATACAAATTCTCAAGTGAAGAAAGGACGAATAAATTGATAATCTACTAAAGTTACATATAATTTAAATTCAAAATGTTTTCCAATCAATTATTATTTGTAAAATTAGTAACATCCAAAATATTCTAGAACTTAATGTTATCGATAAATTTAATGGTCTTTATCAGAGAAAAGAAACAATTTACTACTCCAATTTGATATTTTTATTGAAAAGCTTAGAGAGGGAAGAAAAATAAACAAAAAAATAACAATAAAAGAGTGAGTGAAAATCTATTAATGTGCTCATAATGTGTTCAACTATACAACTTCTTCAATATATCGTCTCAATTATTTCTGTAATGTTTTTGAGGGAATAAACTTATTTATTGAGAATATAACCAGGTTGCAAATGATTGCTTTTAAAAATATGATTAATCTAGATTCTAGACTAATAATAAAAAAACATGACTTGATATTAATATCAAATTGTTTAATATGGAGAGTATTCTTCATATTAAAATGAATATTTCATGGAAAAAATTCAATTTCATCTTAAAATCATGTTTTTTGCTACCATCATAGACAGAGATCATCAATACTTGTTATTCTGTCACTTGAGCATATAAATCGTTCACCCCGCTTTTAAAAGTTTCGATCCCTATTTAGGATTGTCGTTATATTTATATAATATTCTAGGAAGTATTTTGTACTGTATGATAATAGCCATTAACCATTGTCACGTAAATCAAGTCAGATTATTTTTTGCCAAAATTTTTATATTACAATCATAGCTCATTCTCCAACAACGAGATCTATCTTAATGAGCGTTTACACGTGCAAAGATTCACTTGCAACAGTACCAGCTGTCGCCAATAAGGTTACTGGAGTTGCCCCATACTGTCATCAACCTCATTGGCGACAGATGAATCAATAATTGCACGTACAGAAGCACCTTTTAAAACATTCTTTCGTTGATGAAAAAGGAGACAGATCACCAAAACTCCTTTTCTCGCCACGTATATCATCAACTCCGCGGTCCCATTGACTCCACATAATTAAAACAGCTTTTGTAAACTGATGAGTGAGGTGGGAAGACCTGCTTTTATGATGTCACATCTTCAGAGTTGCTGCTGAATACAAGTGGTTAAGTAGCAATGACCGTGACCAGGTCGTAATACATATTTTGAGACCGTGAAATTAGTGGTCTATGCCGGCCGCCTCGTTCAAAAGATATCATCGGCTTCCTAGGTTTTGTTCCTGGAAAGGAATGCCTTTTGTTGAAACCTTGGTTCAGAGAATATTATAGCTTGATGCATTGCCTGCTGTAACAGGTGGTTGTAGAATTTTCTTCAAGTTAGTAGGCTACAAAATCTTCATATTATACTTTTTTTGAGGGTGATGCCCACATGAGCTCTAGGCTTGTGCGTGGGTAATGAGAGGGGTGATGATGAGAGATGACGACTGTTTTTAGGCAGTCGGGACCGACGGCTTTTCGTCTCCTCCGAAAGACGGGAGTGGCCGTTTCTGTCAAAATCCGTTCCGGCAACTGTATTCGATCTTGGAACCTTTGGATTATCAGACAGGCGCTTATCGCCCTCGGCTACGGACCACTCCAATTATTTTTGTTACAGTGCTATGTTTTTGAAATACTGATGAATTGAAAATGAAGATCATTTCTTAAATAATTCAATCGTTTACAAAAGAGAGTACAAACGACTCGTGCACAAAGCCCAAAGCTTTCAATAATTTCAAACTCTTTCAGTAATTTATAAAAACATCCAAGATCAGCTTTTGTCATGTTTTAAAATTTCAAACCCGATTAAGTTTAAATATCTTGGCGAAAGACGTTTTTTGGTACTCTAGAAGTAAAGTATTGTTTTCAACTCCGCAGTTTTAAAAGCCAGGAACACAAACCAATATTGAACAACTATCTCATAGTTGCTAACAACCCAGTTAATCCCAATTTCAAGTAATTGATCTTTTATTGTAACAAAACAACAAACATTTCATGCTCTGAAACTCTGCTCTGGAAACATTTCGATGTGTAATTCTTTTCCACTTTGATCGGTTTAAAAGTGTTTCTACAGCAACAATACTGTCTTGAATAACCAGACAAAACGCCATATTGCAAGCGGCAAGAGTGATGTTGATTCTAGTTGATTCTAATACAATACCAGTTAAATGGGTTGATATTTTGATATAATTCAGTAGCCCAGTTTGCTGTGTTACATAATATTTATGGGACTACTATAATACAGTATATACTTGACAACTGTCGTTTAATTGTAGCGTCCTGAATAAAGTTGAAAGAACTTGGTAACTGACTAGTCATAGAACACTATTACAATATAAGGCTAGGCGTACACCGGTTAGTCAAAGATGAGATTAGTCACGTTTTATCACAGTAATTCACATACTTGTTTATGAAGCAGCACACACCGATGCAATGACTAATCGGTGTGTGTTGCTTCGTGAATTACTGTGACTAAACGTGACTAATCTCGTCTTGTCTTGTCTTGACTAACCGGTGTACGCCTACAGAAATGTGTAATCATCGGGCAAAATAATATAACCACGCAGTATTGCTCATATGTATCATAATGATGAATTTATACAGGGTGTTTCAGAACTCCCTACCAATTACTTCCTGGGTGAAACCATATCTAAATATCATATTTAAATTGTCCAGAGTCTTAGTTACTCACACAGCTGCCATTTTGTTTATTTCACTTATTTTTTTTTTCTTAATAATGGTGGAACATATGGAACGGAAACTTTGCACCGACATTTATGACAACTTGACAAAGCTACAAAAAAATTATGACAATTTTTCATATCAATAAAACAAAATGGCGGCCATTTAAAATTTTGTTTCTTGAATAACTCGAAAACTGTTGATATTACGAAAATTTCACAAGAATAACTTTTTTTAGTAAATTTAATAACAAATCGATTGAAACCTTATTTGTTAAGATTAGTCGGATATTAACTGAGATATGGCAGCTTTAGTGATAGGTGACCGCTGGAGGTTACTTGAACTCCTTTTTATTGTCTTTAAAATTCACACAAAATGATCTAAAATCGCTTAAAAAATAACATGCAAAGAAGACGGAGACTGTTGCATTGTTGTGGCATACTTTAGCCGCAGCCCAGGATGCACTGCAACTAGCCAAAGAATAAACATTGTATCATTGTAACATAGCCTAATCAAAGGCTAATAATATTAGGAGAGGCTGAAGATGAATAATTTAAGTTATGGCACTTATATTACTAAAACGATGCTATCAGAGGCAATGGGCGAGGATGAGCTTTCACAACAATGGACAGGAGAGAGTGAATTCACTCTCATGAATATTCATTCATTCATCGCATTCATTCCAGCTCAGTTCACAGTGGAGCAAGCATGTTACTCACTACTGATTGTGCTTGCATAGAAAGGAAGGCACAAAAGATGCAGAAACAGAAGGAAAAATAAGCAAGGAGGAGGAAAGAATAAAGAAGGAGAAGAAGAAGAAGAAGAAGAAGAAGAGGAGAAGAAGAAGGAGGAAGGAGAGGAGGAAGAAGAGGAAGAGGAGGAGAAGGAGGAGGAGGAGGAGGAGGAGGAGGAGGAGATGGAGGAGGAGGAGGAGGAGGAAGAAGAAAATGAAGAAGAAGAAGAAGAAGATAGAAGCGGGAGAAGTAGGAGAAGTAGGAGAAGTAGGAGGTGATGAAGAAGGAGCAGATGAAGGAGAAACAGATAAAGGAGAGAAGCAGGAGAGGATCATAATTTATTATTAAGATTACTTTATTCATGCAGATAACAAAATATTTATGCATAGATTCTAGATTAGGTTAAAAGCTAATAAACATAACTATGAACTTAACAAATTATAAACTAAATAATTATGCAACGTTGTGAATAATATAGATGCAATATAATAAAATAGATAACAGCTGATTAGAATCGCTTCTCTATGATGATAATATTATTATGTGATTGCGATTAATCTGCATAAAACGGATAAGATTTACTTTATGTTTTCAGATTGTCCGTCCATACTTGTAAAATGATATTCAAGGATTATTTCAATTATAAAGCAAGGTTTTCTTTCTACCAACAATTGGTTGTGACGAGGAGGAAAGATGGAGGAAGATCAATGAAATCATATTCGTTATTCATGCCGTCAATTCCTATTGCTCAAAATTGTATCGTTCCATAAAATGGCGTCTCAATTTTGACAAGTTTCCAGCGACCAATGAGAAGGCGAGATGGAAGTTTACGGAAACAAAATGGCCGCTCGCATTGCATGTGATTGGTTCAAACTGTGTGACGTAGTAAATCTTATTCGTTTTTCTAAAGGCGAATTTATCTTCATTTAACTCATTTCCAAAGAATTCTTATAAATAAACTTCTTTTAATTCATTGCAGTTGGATATAAATTGCAGTAGGGAGGAAGGAGAAGAAGAAGGAAGAAGAAGAAGAAGATAAAAAGAAACCGCGGAAGAAAGAGAAGAGGTGAAGATGAAGGAGAAGATATACCAAAATAATGAATAACAACTTACAGTAGGCCTATAGCTATAGAAGAGCATTATGTTTTACTCGTGGGAAAATCTAGTCAAGACATACCGACGGAAAATATGGAGTAGATGAAATCGAATCCAATTCAATTCCAAAATCGAATTGTTAGAAATTGTAATTGATTTCCCTACTCAATTGCCTGTACTATATTATAAGTAGGCCTAGCCACAGATAATTGAGTCCTCTCCTATCATGTGGCCTAGCCTAGTTCAAGGTGAAATTATTATTGTAATAGAGTAGTTGCAAACTATATTTTCCGTTCACTATGATTTTGAGCAGTAATGGAATCATTCTGAGTGAACTGTAAGTATGTTATTGAATTCTTCATGCATTCGCAGCTCAGTATAATAATAATAATTTGTCTATTTTGCTATGTAGATACACAGGGGCTACACTAACTCACTAACATATTGAGTGAATAGAAACATGAGAGATATCAAAGTAATTTTCAAGCATATATGATATTAAACAGTAACATAGGAGTATATAGGCTAATTTATTTACTATAGTAATTTATAATTAAATTTTTGAACCTATGTTTTTTGATAAAATTCCGCAGTCAATTTCCATCTTCAGGCTAAAAATTGAATTTTTATCAATTAAGAGCATGAATTTAAGGAGAGCCACGGGAAGCGAACGTTTCACAAATGAACGAACTCCTCTATTTTAATGCCGCGTCCACACCATCGCCGAACTAGGCGAACGCTAGCGTGTAGATGGGGTCACTCGCGTAGTTCGCCTACGCTTTTATATGGGAAATAATCTCGGGCTAGACTCGCGTTCGCCTAGTTCGGCGATGGTGTAGACGCGGCATAAGATTGAAGAATAATAATCTTTCAGCAGAATTTTTTTCAGTTTCATGAAATATGCAGTTTCACTGATGTACAAAATATTTTAGGAATTTTTAGTATTATTCTTGTTGTATGAATTTGTGTTTGGCATGACGTTTTACACGACCGTTTTAAACGCAAACAGTACAGTACAGTACAGTTAGTACATTTCCAGGTTTTTTGACCGATACATCGATCATTGTAAACCGACGATCATTGTATAACATCGATGATTTTTGTAAAAATTATCAATGTTTTATTGCTGATGTTTTCCACCATCGATGTTTACTTTTAGATTCATCGATGAATCATCACAGCGATTTATTGAAACATTGTTGTTATGAGAAATTTCCCATCTCTACAGCTCTTGTTTTAAGTAGGAGAGAGTGTGTCATTCATAGTTGGTGGGGGGGATTATGTGCCTTAACGAGAGGGGTTTTGGTAGGTGGGGGGTGGGGGGGATGGAGGTATACTATGCTCCAGATGCACTTGATTCTTTCACTTTTGCAGCTCAATACCAGGTCAACTTTTCAGAACCGGTTTACACGATGATAATAATTACGGTTTACATGTGTTTCGGACTGATAGATCATCTCTTCATACTCTTCTTCTTATTGCCGCCAATTTCTCTCCGTTCGCAATAATTATTGCGAGCTCCCTTATCGCAACAACCCAACAAGGTCATTGCAAACGAGACTACTCTCTGTTATGGTCGCATACAGTTTTGGATATTTGAAAATTATCTCAGAAATTCTGCGATTGCAGTATTCAAATCAAATCAATTTTTATTCATTGATCATTGAATACACAAACAAAGAAAAAATATATACAAAACAAGAAAAACATTGCAAAATTCTTAAATCATTCCCTTATTACTCCCTATAAATAAAAAAAAGATCAACGAATACGATACTTCTTGCTGAAAGTAAAAGTACCTTCGACTCCAAGCATATTATTAATTTATTACACATGTTTAGTATTTACTAAATGAGTTAGATATTTGGAAACCTTTTCATGTTTCAATCTGTATATATTCACGATAAGATGAAAGGCCAACAGATTCTCCCACTTAAATAGAGCCTGCAAAAATTCAATCTTTTATATTTCTTTGGCGCAAACCGCATCAAATCGGTCCACTCAAACTTCTCCACAAACTTTTCAAAATCTACTCTTCACGGCACCAAACTCTTTCAGATGTCTAATGTCTTGTTCAATCAAGTTATTCTCTTACAAGTATTCAACAAAATATCAATTACCTAATGATCATTTTCAATGATTAAGGAAAAGCCCTGATTCAAATTAATCAAATTCCATTGGAGATATCTGATGGATTGGAATATTAAATATTATCACGCACTATGTATAGCAGGATCATTTTAACTTGTCAGAAAACAGCTGTTTCGGTAATAAATGAACAGTGATTTTGACACAACAATCAAAAGGCTTAAAAGTCTTAAAGACCTTTAAAGTCTTTGAAAGACCTTTTTAAAGAAGACCTTTCAAAGAATAACTTTTTAAAAGACCTTTTCAATAATCTGCGAGATTCAGCATTTGTAGGCTAAGTATTGTGATACTGCTCGTCGAAACATATGTTTTCTGACAAGTTAAAATGATCCTGCTATATTGTTTTGTTCAATAAGCTAATTGAATTGGTCCTATAATTGACTAAATAGAGGTCGAAGAACTATTCTCCCACTCAACGGCAATAAGCGACAAGCTATTTCTCACAGTCTATAGATAAGTTACTATCAGAGGTGTTCAATGCTTCAACTGTTTACAAATTTACAGTTTACATCTATACAAAATACAGTCTACAGCTTCTAATTCACTGGACCAGACAATTCAGTGTGTAAAACACAGATTTACAAACAAAATCTCTTTTCTAAGACATTTCAAGCAACATTACTTCATCTTTATTCCTTCTCAAAGTAATCTCTATAATACAACTTTCCACTAAAAATAACCATTTCACATTCCTTGTCAACCATAACGCTTCAGAAACATCCTGCAAAAATTTCTTTTCATTTTACCACCAACAATTTTCACCTACCAATTTTCTTCTAATGTTCTCTTAATTTCTTTCTATGTTATTTTTCATCGTTATTAGCCGTGTATGTCATTAATACTTCGCAACCGACTGCACAAACACACACACACACACACAGATCCCTCTTTTTAATGCTTTCTACTATACAAATGCAGATAGTGTGCTAAAAATGGAGCAGACCTACAATTAGCTGAAAATAGTTGTAAGGCCTATAATTTCTAGTGCATATAATGGTGCGTGTATATGTTTATGAACGCTCACACACGCACACAAACCAGCACACGCGCACAGCAGCTTGCAGGATCACACTCTCACAGACAAGCTTATTCTCTCTCAGTTGCTCGCTATTTTTCTCTCAGTCACTCGCACAGAAACACGTGTCCTCTCTTGCTCTCTCGCTTCTACTCTCATAATCACTCACTCTCTCTCACTCTTTCCCACTCTATCTTTCTCCAGCTGTGCAACAACTTTCTTTCATCTTCTCAGAATCAAGTAGGAAGATTTCACCTGAGCTCTTCGCTCCAGCCATCTCGAATAATAAAGTTAAACAGCGTTTAGAATATTATTATTACTGTCCGGCCTATGAACTGAGCTTTCGATTATTATCGAAATTATTATTACTTGACGAATTGCGTCAAGTGTGGTGTGTTCCATACATATTATATTATGAAAAGTGAAACTGTACGTAGTTTTATGCTTTCCAGTATTATGTTCCTTATGTTTTTCTGTTGAGTTTCGTTGTTGAATAGGAAATTTGCGTATTCTCTGTGACACGTTTACTGGCAGTAGAATTTTTTCAATGAAGGTTTCGTTTTTTCATCAATATTTTGGTCATGAGGCGACTAATAAACACCCAATAAAAAAAATCAATCAGTGATAAGGCGAATAATAAACAGAAAATATTCACCAATAAAGTTATTGCGGAAATTGCGTCAAGTTGCATCCTTAATACGTTGTTGGGAGATTTAAAAATTCAACGATCAAAATCTCTTAATTTCATTCAACGTCTTCGGAAATATTACAAAATCCATTATTAATATAATATAAAAATACTTATATGTAATATGTAATTTATTAAAAATAATCATAATACTGTATTACAGTATTAATAAATAAGTATAAGTATTGTCTTATCTGTGGTATAAGATACAATTTTTCTTCCAAAATATACATATTCCAATATACAAAAATAACATCTTAAATTATGCGACTTGAGTTGAGTGTCATAGATATTCTGATAGATTAATAGGTATTAAAAAAATGATACATTGATGCAACACTCCGCCACGTTGAAAATTATCTTGATTATGATAATGCTCATTTCAGTTACAATGTAAGTTGATAATAGTCCTAATAAGATTAACAAGTGCTGAATCCTGCCAAGGTGTTTGTGGCTTCAAACTAACCACAACGAATCGTGAGTAAGCAATTGTATAACCCTACTATTATTTATTGTTACAAGCGCCCAAATTCAATTGAATTAACTTCCACAATCATCATTCAACTACTAGACATTATTCACTCTTGTAGATTCATTCATATGAAGTAGTATTTGACCACCTACAACTTCATTCATAAAAAGAGGTATGTGGTACACGATCCAATAAAATAATGAGCTCCAATTCATGTTTAATGCTTGATAAGAATTGCTTGACAGTATTGCTTTTATAGTAGTTTATGCAATGGTTGTATTATGAGAGCCTTAAAACTACGAGGGAGATACGGGGTTGAAATAGAGCGGCAACGCGAGTATTTTAAGAGTCGTTTGAAGGCTGAAATACAACCATTGCATACACCATTTTATCTACGACCAACATAAAACAATAATATTTACATTATCAATCTTAACTAACGTTGATTCAAACGACCATGTTTCATCTCAATGTTGACCGTGTTTTATTTTATCTTTATTGATGTTTGTAGAATGACGTCAACTTACGGCTGTCAACTTTAATTAGGTTGGGCAATCAGTTCAATTCATTTGAAAGTCTTGTCCAAGACTTTTGAATTATTTTGAAGTCAATTTCTTCAAACGGATTCCAAAGTCAGGTCATTGAACAAGATTTTAAGCTCACTTTTCTATTTTATTAGGCAGGAAATTTTATCACGTGGGCTACAAATACGTATATCCATAGTAGTAATATAAATATATCCATGGATAGTAATCCATTAATAGATAGGAAAACTGTATCAACAACCCCATTATTATTAAAAGAGTATAAAATCTGGTTTAACTTTATTTTGGTGATATTAGGGGTAGCATTTATTCGTATAAGCAATTTATGGATAATTTATAAGTATAAATGTCAATTATTATAATACAATAATAATTTAATGTCACTTACAATACTATTTATAGAAATAAATGAGCGTTCTCAAACTTGAAATTTCATAAATAACATTCAAAACTAGTCAACTGGCAACAAGGCATAAGTGATTTATAACTTCATTTTAAAATATCTCTCTCTGTGACTTGATAAGCTAATTAGGTTGTGTGGTTCGCTTTCAAATCAAAGCAGGATGAATAAATTACAGCGCCTGTGTTATAAATTCGGATGGTCACTTTCATTTTCGAAAATCTCGTTCAAACAAACGAAACTAGACCACTTTTTATTATCAGAGATGGTGAAGCTCAGGTGTCTTCTAAAAGTGAAAACTGTTCCACTGAAATCAATGAAAGCACTTTTATTCTCTTTTTACTGCTGTTTTAATCAACTTGCTGCTCTCCAACTGTTCAAAGTTTTCTATTTCAACAATTTACATTCAGTCTTTCTGTATTTGAAAACGGTTTTGCTGTTACATGAAAATATTGTTGAAATTAAATGGAAAGACAATATTCAAGAAAGTGAAAAGTGGGTCAGTTATTGTATAATTATTTACTACTCAATTTTATTTTTAATACTTAATTATTGGGTTTCATTCAAGTTTTAGATGACCTGGAGCTTGTTTCGTTACATTTTAGAAGTCCTATAATAAAGGAGAAAGGCAGACGCACACTTGACTTGATATTCATGTCTTGTGTGAGTCCGCCTCTTTCCTGTTCTACAAGACTTCTGAAATTTTATAACATTTCATTTTTGATTCAAAACTTTTAGGTTACAACATAAGGCCAAATTGTAAATACAGTAGAGTCTCGATTATCCGTCCTTCGCTTATCCATCATTCCGTATTATCCAGCATACAAATCAGAGACGAAATTGTTCAAATTTCAAAGAAAATCAGAACTTACTAGTACAGTATAAGTAGTTGTCGTAATTCGTTTTGCACCGTCTTATTCACAACGACTTATTTACTCAATGTATTAATGTTTTTTTAAATACACGATTTTATATTACAACGTTTCCAATCAGTTAATTTATAATATTAACTACTTATTTTTAAATTTTCCCTATTATCCATCATTTTCGATTATCCGGCCCGTTTATGACGGATAAGCGAGACTCTACTGTAGGCTACTATTAATATTGCAAATATTAAAAGTAATAAGTAATGACAAAGATTGTTTAATGTACGTATTCATTGACTATATCATTATATCATATCACACTATATCGTATATTATAGTGTCAATGATATACGATTGACTTCTTGATTTGCAGACAATGTTCCAAAATTCTATAAGATATCTACATCTTGTATGCTCTATATTTATAGAGAAATATTACGCCTGATATAGAGTTCTCGTAATTGATTCAAATATCTTCTTGTAATCGTTCTTGTAATTGATCTAAATATCTTAACTTAAATATTGTAAATTTTAAATACGCGGAATGCATTTGATTGGACTCTCTCAAATCGCTCACAACTTCAAACTCTTGAAATCCTCCAAAATCTGAACACTTTCAACTCAGAAATAATGAGACTGATTACTGAATACTATCTGATTTTCTAATATAGCTAATTCTTGATCGTAGAACACACAAAATTCCAATTGTATTCTAGATAAAACAATATCTATTAGATCTAATGAAATTATTAGATATTATTGGATCCAAATAAATAATAATAAAGGGTGATTCAGGAGGAATCTTGAAAAGTTCAATTAAACATGGGTCCTCTAGACGCCATTTTGTTTTTTCACTTATCATTTTTGTCTAAATAATGGTTGAACTTTGCACCAACTTTCATGAAAAGCAAGTCAAAGCTATGGAAAAATCATGACAATTTTTCAAATTCATGAAACAAAATGGCTGCCATTTGAAATTTTGTTTCTTAAATAACTCAGAAACGGTTGATATTACAGAATTTGAAAAATTGTCATAATTTTTTGTAGCTTTGTCTTGTTGTCATAAAAGTTGGTGCAAAGCTTCAATGTCATAATATGTTTAACCATTATTAAAAAAATGAAATGTGAAAAAAACAAAATGGCGTCTAGAGGCGAAACGAAGCATTTTAGGATCCATGTTTAATGGAACTTTTTCATTATTTTGGTGTCAGGAATCAGTATGAGAAGTTTGGCAGATTCCTTCTGAATCACTCTGTATATCATCAAATTTGATAGATTGGAAAATGAATGATGGAATCACAGAAAATGGATAATAGAAATAAATGCAATTATAGAAAATAGATTATATATATTGACCTTCAACAGAACGTTTTACAGATTAGAACCAATATTATTTTGAAACTCTCTTGTGAGAGGTGAGATAGAAAAACTTTCAATTTTTCAACATTCTCACGGCAGAGGTCACAAGGAACATTCCCATGACATTCATATAATCCATTACAACTGAAAGGATGACAAATTGCATAAATATTGCGCTGGCAGACTTGAATCATTTTCAAGTTCAGAATGAACACCGAAACACATTCAAGCTGACGAGGAAAACCGAGTCAAAGTGGTCGAACTTATTTGGTTAAAAGATAACAGAGCCACTTCTGGGTGAAAGTGAAACTGACAAATTTATAGCTTCTACTTTTGTTATAGATGTCTCTCGAATCCATTCGAGTCCTCGTTCACCAAATGAAAGTAAAAACTCATCAGTTTTTATAGCAGGATTCTTTTAACTTGTCAGAAAACAGCTGATTTAACGTTAGTAAACGAGCGTACATCAATCAGCTGTTTTCTGACAATTTAAAAGAATCCTGTTATACAAGTTACTCAGTTCTAGAAGTTGAACCGTGTTGAGTTTATTGTTGGTCTTTGTTGATCAACAACAGTTCAAGTAGGATAAAGACTTTACTAGGATGAAGTAATTAAACTAATTCCAGTTGATACGAGTTTACCCCGTGCAGCGCAAAGTACTGTATCGTTTGGGAATACAGTATCATTGCAACAAAGTTGTATCCATGTGAGTTTCCTCTAGATTTCACATTAAATCTCGCAGTGGTAGAAGCACAGTAGAAAGGAATGCGCAAAAAGTTTTTAATAATAATTATAATACATGAACAATTGATCATCCTTATATCTTGTACTGCGTTGATTTATAGATAAAACTACAGAGACTGTATAATCACAGTGTGGTCATTACTGGTTTGGAAAGATCCATAACAGTGTGTTGGAACATCTTTCATTCCTTCACCGCCATCCTTTTGCCAAATTTTTGAATCCTGATATGGGATTACCGGCAAATAGGAACCAATTCACCCATTTTTCAAGCTTCTATTGAGAGAAACAACATCAGAAATAACATTTCCAACATTAAAAATAGTTTCTCTACTCTTGGTATTGTTTTAAAAGCATAAAAAGATGAGAAAAAACACTGGCTAAGCCAAATTTTAGGTAAGAAGTGAATCACTCAACATAACATTATGATTTGCGTATCATTCCAATGCAAATCTTATTGGAATTGGCAAAAGTATGGTGGATTTGTCCGAGCTAACCAATCAAAAGTGTGACATCAAACAACCACACCGTGATTACACAGTCTCTGTAGATAAAAGTTTTAACCATATAAGATAAAGGTAGGCTATATATTAACGGTAACCATATTTTTGCTAGGCTATTTCTGATTGAGCTAATATCGGAGGAAAAACACTATTATGTACAACAAGAAGATACAAATTTTATTCTAATAATTTGAAGTACTGTGTGTTTAAGCTTTTAAAACTATCACTTTATCATAAGAAGATATTTATTTCAATGATTTGAGTTCTTAGACTACCTCAAGTCTCTCTCACTTTCTTGTCAATCAAAAGCGAGAAAGAAAGACATCTTGCATGATTAGGGAGCAATAGGTGGGAGGGGGGGGTTTCTGAGGAAGTGAAGAAGGATGGGGGGAGGCCCTGAATTTGTCGGCTGAGAACGGAAACGAAAGCTTGTTTAATTTGAAATTGCACCTAGACGTACGTGGTAATTATTTTATACTCACGATGACTGACTGTGGTAACCTATCATTAATCTGAACTATACCAGCCAGTAGAGCTGGTAAAATAATAACTGTATTATCCATACTTTCCTGCCATAGAATTCATTCATTTGTCTGTAGTGTCCTGCTGATGGTTCTGAATGAACAGCTGAAGGATTCATACTTTCTTTATTGAGGAGTAGCTCAAAGACCTGATCAGCGCGCTCTAGTGAGAGAGAGTGAACAACCGGGGGGGATATTAACATTAACCATTGTGAGATAGGAACAAAACACGATTTTGAGATAGAATTCAATTAAATCATTAAGGTATCATCAATACTGTATTGCTATCTATTATTTAGTGGTTTCAAGGTGTTTTAATGAATGTATTAATTGGATTAAAGTATTTTTATCAGAATTTTCGACATCTTGTTGCTAGACTCTTCTTGAAGGTTATGATGTTTGAAGTTTGAACTTCCCGCTTCGTGCAGCAATCAATGTCGCGAGTAAAAAATACATATTAGGCCTATTATTTCAGAGACATCAACTATTTCACACAAATAATTCAATCACATTATATTTACATCTTATATTTACCATATTTCATCTATTTACGTTCAATATTATATTCTATATCACTACATATCTCACTCTCTTTTGGAAAGGAATGCTTTTGGAAAGAGGATCAAATTAAAATTATCTTTGTTTTTTTTCTTGAAGAGACAACTGAAGTGTTCTTAAACATCGTAGCTTTGATTTTATATAAGTTACTGGAATATTTTGGCTGAATATTTATCAAATACGATGGGTTTGAAAACAGGCATTTTTATATTTGATTCAATGATAACCAAGCTTCAATCCCCCCAGGTTGTTTCTCTGTCTCTCACTTGAGCGCGCTGATGTTTGTGAGCTACTTCTCAATAGGTTGATTCCTTCAACACATATTGTGCTAAGAAAATGGATAATATATCAATGATTTTGTAATAATAATGAATTTGAAAGACAAAAGAGAGGTTAAACTCCAGCCCGGGACACACATATCCGCACCACGGCCTTGTCTTGGCACGGAGAGTATGACTAATTGACTATGCTACCTGAGCTATTCAGACATAGGAATTCAATGGAATTTCCAAGTATTTAGATTCAATACATTATATGATATATTCTGATATATGAGCAAAATATTGTTTAAGTCGTCCACTCTCCGTGCCGAGACACGGCCGTGGTGCGGATATGTGTGTCCCGGGCTTTCGTGCGTGAGTGTCTCTGAAGGAAGCACAATATTCTTCCATTTCAGCTCAGGGTGTAGCAGTGCAACGGGTCTTGCGACTCGCGTGACGTGACGTGGCGTAGCGTGAATGATCCCATTCTACACGCTTCATCACGCTCTGACCGTACGTGGATGACCCATTCCATGTACCATCTACTACACATTTTGACACCTCTACAACACTATTTTATCTTCTTCTTCTTCTTCTTCTTCTTCTTCTTCTTCTTCTTCTTCCTTCTTCTTCTTCTTCTTTTTCTTCTTCTCCTTCTTCTTCTTCTTCTTCTTCTTCTTCTTCTTCTTCTTCTTCTTTTCTCTTCTTCTTCTTCTTCTTCTTCTTCTTCTTCTTCTTCTTCTTCTTCTTCTTCTTCTTCTTCTTCTTCTTCTTCTTCTTCTTCTTCTTCTTCTTCTTCTTCTTCTTCTTTCTTCTTCTTCTTCTTCTTCTTCTTCTTCTTCTTCTTCTTCTTCTTCTTCTTCTTCTTCTTCTTCTTCTTCTTCTTCTTCTTCTTCTTCTTCTTCTTCTTCTTCTTCTTCTTCTTCTTCTTCTTCTTCTTCTTCTTGTCTCCTTCTCCTCCTTCTTCTTCTTCTTCTTCTCTCCTTCTTCTCCTCTTCTTCTTCTTCTTCTTCTTCTTCTTCTTCTTCTTCTCTTCTTCTTCTTCTCCTCTTCTTCTTCTTCTTCTTCTTCTTCTGCTTCTGTTATGCAGATTAATGTACTTTGCATATTAATGAAAACATAAACAAGTAGCCTAAACAACAAATGAATGAATCTGTAGATAAGCAATTTAGTCTTCCAAATAAATCGAATTAAACGCGCCCAATGATTGGTACTGACCGTAGCTCACTGAGGGAAAAAACATGGCGTCTCTATACGGTTTGCAAATTTAGTGGTTTTGTACACAGAACTTTGCTGTACTCAGCCTGTTGTTCGGGGCACTCTATTTAGCCAGTTGACGGACGCGACCAATGGTTTCGAAACGCATCCGATGAGTGGAACATGACTTGCAACTGGAAATGGTCAAAGTGTCTTTCATCTATGTGCTGTACTATTGAGAAGTAGCTCCCAAACATCAGCGCTCAAGTGAGAGACAGAAGAACAACCTCGTGGGATTCATTTCAATTCAATTTATTATCGTTCAGTTATCGGTATTAATCAATATTTAATCATCTCATAGAACATTACCAGATATTCTTTTCAGAACTATACGTGATGAAATCAATAACATAAGAATATCGATAATACTATATTAGATAGTATGATAACATTCAACTAGGGGGGAAAACAGGTGAACAATTAAAAACTTCTCAATTTCCTATTGGTAATGAATTCACTGCAAGCGATTTCCTTCTATTTATTACAAAGATACCTGTGTAGATATTCAGTTGATATTTTAAATTCATCTATTCCTAGTTACTTTGGTATTTTGAAAGAAAGTAATTGATTAATTTATCTATTTATTCCTTCAATAGCCACCTTTAGTTTTAATCTTAATAACCATCCAAGTTTTACATTGCAGTGGGTTGACTGGAAGCGAAGAGAGGGCTTGTGTGTCTCAACTTCGCCCACAGCACTTTTGTATTGTGAAAAGTGAAAAATAAAGTCATTAATTCACCTATCTATATATCTATTCAACCAAAATAATCTACATTGATAGAGTTCTAATGACGTTTTTTGACTGGTGTGGTCCCCTCGCGGGCATTCAAGCAATCACACTTGCAAGAAAACGTCAGCAGCCTGAAGGTTTTTGAAGGCTGTTGACAGCCAATAATTGAATGACGTACGAGACCTTGGTAGATGAAAAAGGTTCGTTGACCTCGGTACCTATTATGACAATGGTCACCTCCCTCTAATGGCGTACTACGGCGGACAATGAGCCTGACGTGTTACAATCGAAAATCCTATCTTGCTTCCGAGAAACCCGATCCGGTATGTCAGATCCCGAAATTGAAAAGACGAAGGCATTATTACTACTTGGTATACAATACTCAATGCAATAATGAAGACCTACAGTACTAAAAGTAAGTTACAGTACTCGATGTACGTAATGTACGTGCAATGAAAGTTTTATTTTGAAAGTTTTGAACGTGCAAGAAAATGTTTGCCTCTCAAAATCTCAGATGAGGAAACTGTTTTGAGTGCATTTGAGTATGTAAAATTACTCCAAAAATAATTAGTTGTATAGGATGCTATACTAAATCCAGGAAATATGTTGAGGCTACACGAGTTGTCGAGACAGGACAAACAGATTAGTCACGTTTAGTTCAGTCACATTTGAAAGACACACTACGATAATGATTCAATCAGTGTGTGTTGTTTCATAAGCAACTATGTAAGGCACTGTGACCAAACGTAAACTTGTCTTTTCTTGTCTTGACTAACCGGTGTACGCCTAGCCTAATAATAATCAGTGTAATAATGTTCTGTGCAATGAGAAGTTCTCCCTTGCAAGAATGTAAGATGAGAAACTATTTCCTCTTGAGTCCTTAGTGAATTTTTAAAGCACGTAAATCTACTCAAAAAATAATTATTTGTTTAGGACTCTATTACTCAAGTAGGAGATATCAGAGGGAATAACTTGTATTGAATTGATCAATGCGATAATGTACAATGAGACTGTACAATGAGAAGTTTTACCTTGCAAGTATCTAAGATGAGAATCCTATTCCTATTGAATCCTTAGTTGATTTGAAAATCACGTAATAGTTGTACTCAGAGATAATTCTTAAATTTGTTTAGGACTTTATCATTCAAATACGAAATGAAGGAGGGAGTAGCTTGTATAACACGTTACCGTATCTATCAATCCAATAATTCACTGAGCAATGGGAAGTTTTACCTTGCAAGAATTAAAGATGAGAAACTATTTTCTCTTTGATTAATTTGGAAAGCATGAAAATACTGTCAGAAAATAATTATTTGTGTGGGATTCACCGTGTTTTCACGTAGGATATTCAAATTTCAAATTGTAATTCATTTGAGGCAGGGGCATTTGCCTGATTCCTGGTACAGAAAATATCTGTATTAGCTAATGTACAAATAAGCATTTAATCCTAAAAAACAGAGTAAAAAATCTTTGATTTCTTGTAATTATTAATTTATTAATAACTACTATTAACATCTTCAAACATTACCAGAAGAACATGATTCTGTCTGTTGTCAATAATAATTGTCGTTTTGATTAATTTTCTGGTACATTTGAGAAATTTTACTCATAATTATTTTAATTCAAAGGTATTTGACATTTAAAAAGCTAAAACTCTTTGATTTCAAAAAATAATCGGATCTTTGGTGGGAGGGTATTCACGTGTCTTCAGGTTTTGGTGAAATGACAAATTGTAGATAGACATTTTCCAGGGCCAAATTTTGAAAACAGTTTTTATAGCAGGACTCTGTCAAAAACAGCTGATTTAACTTTAGTAAACGAGCGCACATTAATAAGCTGTTTTCTGACAATTTAAAGAATCCTGCTATAATGGGAGGAAAAGCCTTACTTGAGTAATTGTCGGTTCTAACCTCAAATTATAGTATCTCGGTTGTTAATCTACCGATTACTAATCAACCGATCCGATTACAAATCGATAATAATGATTACCTCAAATTTTGATTCTTCATGATAAAGTTTGTAAAACTGACAATAATTTGAAATTTATTCAACTCTCTTCCGAATTGTACGTTGATTTATGTTTGTGATGAGATAAAAATCAAACAAGGCTGCCTTTCTAAGTTCAAATTGGGCCGACTCCTATGGGTAAGGCTTCCCTTTCCTGTAGGGAACGTTTTAATGTGAATTTTACGCATTGTAGTGGTGAAGTGTAATGCATTAGAATTTAGCAGACTATTTTGTTTTGTATTATATATACAGAATGGCCCGGAACCGGAACTCATTGAAAGTGAATCACTTCTAAGTGTTGATGTATACTTAGAATAAAGAGAAACGTCCCACGAGTAAACTGAATATAGTCTAACTTGATCTTTCCCAGCCAATGCCAACGACAAAAACAGCAACAAGCCACAAAAAAAGTATCTTGAAGTAGAATAATTGTTAACTTAAAACAATAAATAAAACACAAAATAACAACTTCTGATTTCGTATTCATCACAATATTGTAACATAACATTCTTGTTATACATGTACAACATGAATGACAGATATTAGATATGTATATATCGGCTAGCGGAGCGCACAAGTTTTAACTTATGCTAGTCGAGCCACAATATTAATTAAATTACATTGACACATTGCACACTTTACTCACATAACCGATTTTAATATTCTACTCAGGAGGACTTGATTAATTTGTGTAGGTCATATTCAAATGTGTATTTGTATTGATGTATATTTGTGTATATATGTGCATTTTGGTTATTTCTTTTTAACTTTATGGCAAATAAATTTGAATTTGAATATGAATGTGGTCGTTTGAATTCCAAATAAACTACTTGTAAGTTAACATTCATCCAAATATGTCACATGAGTAACAATTCTATCCAATAGTATGATTGTTTCTAATGTATATAAATGTTTTTTAACATTCGGGTACATCTATGAGATTCAAGAATATTTGTGTCTTGTATTTAATTGTGTATTTTTTTATATTGAAGAACCAGAACCAATAGCTTCTTTTCACAATTATGTGTGAGATTCAACAATTCCTCATAAATTTTGAATCAACTTAATTATGTTTCAAAAAGTTTGTTCGAGCAAACAAGTATCTAACTCGGGTATGTCACCTGAAGAATATTACCACAGAATAGTAGAGATTTCTCTCCTATTCTGTGATATAGTTGATCAATATTTGTTACATGAATAAATGTTAAGGTGGGTTTTCGTTACTGCGACCGAGTGCCGCAGCGCCGAGTGCCTACTATTTAGTAGGGATTTTTCATCAATTGCATCTGGCAACGGCACTTTGTCGCAGTAACGAAAACCCACCTTTACCTGAAGAATACAACCTATTTGAACAAGCTTTGTCTCAAATCAATGCTTTGACAACCAATACCACAACAGTATCACTCCTAACCCTTCCACCTCATTATTTCTGTTTATTCATTTATTCATTGTCTTTCAAAATACTAGGCAAGAGAATTATTAGAGCATTTTTTACAATATTAATGTTTTGACAGCCTACCTCAATCAAGTGATCCTAGTCCCAGTGAATGGATGTTGCGGCACCGTGAACCCGAATTCACACGCACTAAACTAAACAATTTATCACTGCCCGCAAATTGTTGTGACTGGGTGTGGGGCTCCTAACCATAAATATCGTGTAGATATTGACACGCGCTGATAAAAACCGCGCGACTTCAACAAAAAACGCGGTTCCAACAAGGATACGCGACGCTCAGTACAGCACTGTCGGTGATACTAGATGATAGGCGGCTGTTTGGCATTGACTTTGCAGTATGTAGGTCCCCCTTCCCCCCGCCGGGTCCATCCAGTGGCCCCCTTTCTCCTGGAGAAGATTCTCCAGACTTGCTCCTTCTCCTCAACCCCTCTCCCCTCCAGCAGCAGCTACTTGCACCTGTGCCACCGCTGGAGAAGGTAGGTGAGGGGGGGAAGGTATGGAGAGAGTTAGAGAAGGAGGGGAGAGAGTGAGAGAGAGAGTCAAGCGGAGGCTGGAGAGTGTCAGTAGAATAGATGAGGTAGGAAAGGCGATGGAAATACGGTTCCGGAGAAAGGTAGATGGAGAATAGAGAGAGTTGAAGAAGGCGAGAGAGAGAGAAAAAACGTGATAGATGACTGGAAGGTTCTGGAGAAAGAAAGATGAAGAAAGTAAGAGGAGAGAGGGAGAGATAAGTATAAATGAAGTTATGAATAATCTTCAAGAATGTATGTAGTTCATAATTATAATACCGCAATACTCTAATGTCACTTAGGCGTACCATACTTTTAACAGATAAGAGCGTTTTTGAGATTTTTAGAAATCACGTTTAGTTACAGTAATAACATAGTTGCTTATGAAGCAGCACACTGATGCAATGACTAATCGGTGTGTGTTACTTCAAGCGAATATGGTAAACTATTACTAAACGTGGCTGAATCTCAGTCTTGTCTTCAATCAGTGGTACGCCTTAGCCTTAGAATACCACTTTTCAGAGAAAATGCGCGTTTTTTGAGATTTTAGAAATAACCCTTATAATAATACTAGTAAGCCCCGTGGGCTGGAGAACAAGAAGAAGAAGAAGAAGAAGAAGAAGAAGAAGAAGAAGTAAAGAAGAAGAAGAAGAAGAAGAAGAAAAAGACAAGAAGAAGAAGACAAGAAGAAGAAGACAAAATTCTTAAGAGCTACAAGAACGAGAAGCAGTTAGTAGTAGAAGAGATTACAGACATTTTTACTTTCATTGCTTCGGGCATGTTCCGGAAGAAATTCATCGAATGTGTGTGCGTGTGCGTGTGCGCTTGTTTCATGTGTGAGTAGGAAAGTTGAGGCATAGCATTTTTATATTGCTAGTTAGACATGCAGCAAATTCTACAAGATTTGACATAAAAAACTACAAAATTTTTAGTTGAATCTCAAGTAGGCTCGCAATGTTTGTCTACAATTCAAAAGCATTCTCGCATCTATGTAGGTAAGTGCAATATATATACCTGTAAGTAATATACCTGTAATTGCAATAAAACCGTCTGAATCAGTGAACTTTGCATTACAAGTAACCGTTTCTCCCAAGAATATTAAGTAGTGTTGAAACAAGAATAAAAATCATCCAATCGAGGCTACCACTAGAAGTTCCTCTTAAATCAGTGCTAGCAGAGAAATTCTCAATAAGTTATTCCAGACTAACATCTCATCATGCCAATAGACAGTTTCTCCACAAGGAATGCGACGAAATAAAATTGGTAATTGAGCGAATGAATCTACAATGACCCTACTCCAGGAAGAATGATAAAAATTATTATTTTCAATGTATCGAATAACTCTCTTGAATTTATGAAGTAAGAGTAATAGCGTTACACAGAATACTGTAATAGTGTTCGAGATAAACTGTTGTTACCTATCGATTTTCTTGTATCGAGTTTGAGCCAAAGAAACCGATTGTTCGTCTATTATTCTCCAATTTTTTATGCTTCTAGTGTAATCATTTAATTCCAGTTCAACATACATCGATACATTGTGATAGTTTACCGATGTTTTTAGCTAGTGGAACTTTTTATGGAATCGAAACCGCACGTGTATTGGAAGGTTTTTACCAATTTTGGTACCTAATTTCCTTCATAGCTAAACTCTATATAATAGGGGCATCAAAATTATTATTACTTGATTCATTTATTGCAAATAACTTTTCATGATATCAGTAAAGGAGCGTACACAGTGCAAGAGTCAAAATTTTACATTCACAATATCTTAGATCTCAGAATCTACAAGGCATTGTAAAACCATATCTAAATATCTTATTAAATTGTCCAGAAGTCCTTATTACAGCTGCCATTTTTATTATTTTATCGCCAATAATGGTGAAACATAGAATTGAACTTTGCACCAACATTTATGACAACTAGACAAAGCTACCATAAATGGGGGCCATTTAAAATCTTCTTGAATAACTCGAAAACCGTTGATACTACGAAAATTTCACAGGAATAACTTTTTTTAGTAAAATTAATTAAAAATCGATTGAATTCTTGTTTTTTAAGATTGGACCAATATTGACTGAGATATGGCAGCTTTAGTGATAGGTGACCGCTGGAGGTTACTTGCACGCTTTTTACTGTCTTTAAAATTCACACAAAATAATCTAAAATCGCTTAAAAATAAATTGCAAAGCAGACGGAGACTGTTGCATTGTTGTAGCAGTGCCCAGGATGCACTGCAACTAGCCTCCAGCGGTCACCTGCCACTAAAGCTGCCATATCCCAGTCAATATTGGTCCAATGTTAAGTTTCAAACGACTTGTAATTAAATTTACTAAAACAAGTTATTTCTGTACAATTTTCGTAATATCAATTTTGATATTACAAAATTGTAATATCAATTTTCAATATCAACGTAATATAAATTATTATAATATAAATAATTTCCGAGTTATTCAAGGAACAACATTTTAAATGGCCGCCATTTTGTTTTATGGATTTGAAAAATTGTTATAATTTTTTTGTAGGTTTGTCTAGTTGTCATAAATGTTGGTGCAAAGTTTCAATTCCATATGTTTCACCGTTATTGAGATAAAAAATAATAAGTGAAAAAAACAAAATGGCAGCTGTGTGAGTAACTAGGACTTCTGGACAGTTTAAAATAATATGATATTCAGATATGATTTTTACCCAGGAACAATGCCCTAGAATATTGGTAGGGAGTTCTGAAACACTCTGTTGAGTATTTGAGTGATTTTATCTCTCGAGCTCGAGTTTTGCAACCGTTACTAACCTGGCAGCCAGATGCAGCGCATTGCAGCCCTCCATGTCGCGATCATTCAGCGAGCAGCTGGTATGTCTGAGCAGCCACTTGACAGCTGCCAGCTGACCTAGCACGGCTGCATCGTGCAGAGGCGTGGCTCCCACACAGGTGCGCGTTGCAACTGCACCGGCCGACTGCACCAGCAGCTGCATCACCTGCAGCTGACCTCCGCGAGCTGCATAGTGCAATGCGGTTGCACCGCGTGCGTCTCTCGCTTGCAGCAGGCGACGGATGGCAGTGCGCTGCAGCAGCTGTATGTCGCCTAGGCGACAGGCGCGTAGCAGCAGGGTCGGATCGCGTTGCATTATTGGCTGAGCTGCATTGATGCACTTGGCTGTGATGAATCATTGGTGCTCTTTGTCACGTTGCATTATTGGTCCTGTTGCATTACTGATGCACTTTGTTTAGTTACATTACATAGGCTATGATTGTGTAAATGCACTATTGGTTACACTTCATCTTCTTACAGATTACATACGTTCAAATGTAGCCTACTCTTGGTTACGTTGCTGTGTGGATTCTCTTGTGTAGTAATTAAATTGTGGATTCACTACTACAGTAGCATTTCGTTATGTTGAATTTGGATATGCTATCAGGATATATTTATCAAAAAACAAAAAATTACAATTTTTCATTTAATCCATTCTGAAATCGATGTTTCAAGTTTCTGCTGTTCAACTTGCAATTATTTCAAACTTTAATTGTTATTACTACGGCTTGTAGTTTATGTCAATTTGTTTAATGTATTATTCTCGTCTATTGAAAGCATGACAGGTTGAAAAACGAAGATTGAGATTTGAATTCGAAATAGAATAATGAGATCTACATGGAGAACGGTTTTTAGTACTATACTAAAAACAAATTTATTGATTCATTTCAAAGTTGATGGGTGAAATATCATTAACATTTTTTAAGATGAATATTTTATTTTGACAATTCATCTCTATTTTTTCAATTAACAAAATGGCGAACGCAGATTGACCGTGAGCCGTAGTAGGGAAGGGGGAATTGGACAATTTCGATATTGGGAAGGGAAGATAAGGAAGGGAAGGTAAATGGACAAAAAATAACCAACAGGATAACTGATACAAACACAGAAGAAGATTGTACTCTAAACAACTAATCAACTGCATCAATCAGCGTGAATTCAGATCAACTTCCAATAGAATAAACGGATCGAACAAAAAATAACCGCACATAAACAATTCCGCTACAACAAACTAATTCACAAATTAATCAAATCGGGGCCGTTTAATCAACACTCTCCACAGAATCGTTCAAGTACACCGCACTTTAGAAATCATCGAATCAATCGATCAAACGATACAACCGATTATTGACAAGTCACAGTAGAGATTATCTATGAAAACACACCAATTAAAATTGATTGAAGATTATTCGGAACCGATTAGCACTGTTTTGGGTATTCAACCGTCGTAGAAACCATGGAATTTTACGTGGTAGAGGCCTACCCGGAGTGAATCCGTAACGGTAACTGGAAGCAGTACCTAATACAGTAACCAACCGAACCTATTGCATTGTCGGATAAGCGATTGCTCAATCCTCACAAAAATGGAGGAGGCTAACATCCTCGATAATCATCATATAATAATCGGCAACAGGAAGGATGATGGCGATGATGATGATGATGGTGAAAGCAGGACGACGGTAAGGATCGCGAATCAGAAGATAAGAAGAGAAGAAGGAGCAGATGAAAAGAAGCTGCCTAGTGTGGAAATAATAGGATCGACCAGCACTTGCAAGAGCGAGCACAGAATTATTGAAGATCGCTGCGAGAGTGAATAGTTGGGGGTAAAAGGTTGAAGTATTAGGTTTGGACAGAAACTCATTGAAAAATGAGAATGAATATTTGTTTTTCTTCCTTTCTCAATAATACACCTACTACGTATTGTATTATACTATTGTATACTATATACATTGCTCTACAGTGCTTTGTTCCCATCACTGGGTCGCGAAGACTATCTTATGGTTGAGATGTCAATGTGCTAACCACACGTTACATCTTTTCTGGTTTATGATCATAAAAGACAATTAGAATACTTCCTACAATTAGAATAGTTTCCTATCGTCTTTGTGATCATTCACCTCTGCTGATTCAGTCAAGTGGATGTGAAACTGGCAATCAGGACCAGCTGGTAGGCCTAAGCCCACATAGGGCTGTTGAGCCATTGACAAACAAATAGTATAAACATATATTGTATATGAATATATTGTGTTTTATAATATTATTGTTTTGTATCATTTGTTTATTTTGGCAATAAAACTTTTTTATTGATTATTCCTTCATACAATAAAATATAATGTCAGAGAACTCTCTGAAAATTTTTCTAGGTGCTTTATTACTCATCAAAATAATAAGGGAAAAGTACCAACAAAGTACAAAACAAACATTTTATAAATAAAATGGAAAATAGTATGCCTGATTGTTTAGAGAATATGTTCACAGTTTTCTTTCGCGAGAGAAGATCTCAAACATGTGGATAGCGTGAGAGTGTCCTAGTTGTGCGATTGACGGCGTCAGACGAGCGACGCGAGCGATTAATTGATAGACTTTGAAGAAAAATAATCGATTCTTTAGACAAAAGTTCCATAAATAATTATCGTGAAGGTAGGTTTTCGCTTCTGCGGCTTCGCAGTCGACACCGGCTGCAGTTAATCAAAAAAGCAACTAATTTAAACTTGAAATGAAAATGTACAATAATAACCATGCAAATATAGTAACCATTTAGTATGAATATTGTTAATTCATTGAATTTTTTGTTTGAAAAACTTGATATTTTGACTAACTGCAGCCGGAGTCGGCTGCCAAGACACAGAAGCGAAAACCTACCTTTAGTAAAATTAATTATTAAATTCAAGGGTGAAAACGTTTTCTCGCAAATTTTATTTCCATTATTATAATATCCAAACAGGTTGTAACTGAGAGCTTTTCTTCAAGTTATTGAAATCTTTCAAAAATGAGTGATGTATGTTACTAATTCGAATTCAATATTGAAATGTTGATGATAATAATATTTCAATAAGAACCGCAAGATGACGAGATGTATTGTTAAACTTAAATAGTCATTTCAGGTGTTATAACAGAGAAACCTGCTCAGGATGTTAATGATAATTTATTATTTTCACTCTAAACAGGAAGTGTCTATTGCATAAATGGATGCCTGTACGATACGGGTTGGGAATTTATTCATAAGTTGTTATGTGATCCAGATTCTGGGGCATTTCGGTCTATTTGTGTAGAAATATTTTCTTGATGGTTGACGCTTCAAGCCGAGATAAATCAGAGTTTTTTCTCTATCGTCTCCTCTTCTGTGCTTCAAGAAACGACTTGATCACTTGACGAAACTGTTTTTCAATCCAGTTCTTGAATCATATGAAATGTTAACTTTATAGCAGGATTATTTCAACTTGTCAGGAAACAGCTGATTTAACGTCAGTAAACGAGCGTAGGCCTACATTAATCAGCTGTTTTCTGACAATTTAAAATAATCCTGCTATACTTGTTTATTGTCTATATTATTAATTAGCTAAGGATTTTCGTTTTTTCCACGGTCTGTGAATACCATACATCCGATTGTCACAAAACTCTGCATATTACATCATTTTAACCCAAGGATGGTTACTAGCCATAAAACAAGGTCCTGAACCTAAAGGAGTTCATTCTACAGAACTTTTAAATTATCAATGGTTGAGTTCAACGCCACTGATCGATGAGATCGGTCAGTGCACTGAGCTAAATATATCCATCTGGAGGTAGCACAAGCTAGGGCTGCTAGCAGGATTAGTGTTCCGTCTAATTTCGTTAGTTTGGTAATAAAGTGGGGTTGAAATTTTTTTCTAATACAGTATGTAGTACCAAAAAAGTTAAGTTGGCAATAAAGTGGGGATTGAAATTTTTTCTCAAGAACAGTATGCTATTGAAAAAAATAAACAAAAAAAATAGGCGGAACCCAGCTTTTTCAATCAGTGCTACCTCCAGATGGTTAGTTTTAGCTCAGAAAGTGATTTGATTTTGATCCTATGCTTTGACAATGTCAACAATTAATAAACATGCTGCGGAGAAGCACAGGTCCAATAGTATTATATTATATACAGTAATAGAAGCCACTCGCGTGCTTCGCAACGGAGCTCCACAAAACAGAGCTAATAACTTACATTGAAATATTGTAAGCTAGTATAATTACCAATTGTTAATGATTGAATTGTTAAAAACACACAGTAATTCCTCTACTGTGTGTAACTTACCTAAAATATAATTCAATATTTTTCTGGAAAAGTTCTTTAAAATCTTGTTTAATATTATTCTAAATAATCTAAAACTGAATCAAATCAATAAAGTTTGATTGCAATCAAGGTAGCAAAAATAATGAGTTGAATTGAGAAATTAATCTCATCAAATAAAGCCCCAAAGTTTGCCGTTGCACTGCTCGCCTGCCCCAAGAGCCGGGCATGGTCACTGTACCCTACCCTACAGAGTATTAGTGTAAAGCAACGAGCTAGAATGTAGTAAACCATATTTCATAAACCATAGGTTTACTATATTCTAGCTCGTTGGTGTAAAGTAACAGTGTATAGCCTCTTGTTTAAAGCATTCCATAACAATATGTGATGATTTATTTCCCGCCGCCGCCATACTTTTGAATTTTGATATGGGATTACAGGGATTCGAGAGTGAACAAAGATTGAACAATCTCGAGAGTTCAAGCTGTATTTACTAACTAACTCAAGCTATTTCATCAGGGAGGCCACCGTAGCATCATCAAACGTCGATCCGATGTATTATAGAATTTTCTAAGTCTTGAAGACCTTTCAAAGACTTAGCAATAATCTGCGAGATTGAGCAAGTATTGAGTTTTGTCGATTCCACGGTAGCCACCCATTCCATCAACTTCGCAGCTGCCTGAAATACAGTATCACCAAAATGGCGGATACTGTGAACTGGTATAAACAGGTAGTGTTTTTTGCTACAGCAACATGAAAAGGATGGCGGATGACAGAGAAGCGTGGAGAGTTGCAACCAGCCCAACGGCTATTAACAAGAAGAAGTGCTAATTTTATAATGAGGGAGAAGTATAAAGTTCTTGGTCATCACCCTAAATAATAGACGTTTATCAATTCACCACTCACCAATCAATTTTTTGCCTCCCCAGACACTGTACAATCACAGTGTGGCCATTGGTGTCAAAGGGCCCATAAAGTGTGTTGTCACATTTTATCACCCGCCGCCAACACCATATTTTTGTGAACATCATTTTTATTTACTCTGCTAGGAAAAGTTGAACCCATTCACAAAATTTATAGAACTCACTCTAAAGAGACTTAAAGAAATCACTTCTCCAACATTAGGAATTTTCATTTCTCTACCATTGTAGTTTTTGAAAGCTTGGAATCAATAAACTTGATGCTAGCAAAGGTAAATTACGGAGGTCAATACATTGACGACAAATTATTGTTCTGCGCATGCGTCACCAGCTCATGCTCTGATTGGTCCATGTTATCTGTTTACAAATGATACTCTCTCACAGTACTGGTATGACTTGAAAAGGTTTGTATTATAATTTTATTTACTGATTATTATATTTATATTGTCGTACTAATTATTATTATTAATTGACAATTGATTCCGAACAGCGAACATTCAAACTTCCTACCATCACTTAACCTAGAAATTCGGCTGGTCAGAAGTTCTAACCAATCAGAGCGCGGGCTGGTGACGCATGCGCAGAACGAAATGAGAATGTCGTCGTCGTCAATGTGGGAATTGACCTTTAGAAGTATCACGATTCAAATAATATCTTCGCAATTTAAATCTCTTGATAGTTGGAAAAATGTGGTAGATTTGACCAACGTGAAACAAAAGCAAGACATTCAATGGCCACACTGTGATTATACAGTCTCTGTACACAAAAGCGCTGCGCAGATCAAGATGCGCGCAAAACTCAAAACTAGGGGGGCCACCACTTGTACGACACGACACTTCCAAAATTGACAAAACGTACAGAAGGTAGTGACCCAAAACTAACTCTTCAGAATAATTTCCTAATGGAGTTCGAGTTAGTTACGAACATGACCATATCGGTAGGGGAGTAGGAGATAGGGAAATAAGGCGTAGTACGATATGTCGGCAATTATTATTCCAGGAGTGAGTAAACCTATAGCAGGATTTTTTTTAACTTGTCAGAAAACAGCTGATTTAACGTTAGTAAACGAGCGCACATCAATCAGCTGTTTCAATTTAAAAGAATCTTGCTATACTTCAACCCAGACCAACCTAAAAAACATGAAAATGTGTATTTTACCATAAAAAAATTTACCATGAAGACCATATTCAGTTTGGATTTATACCGCAAAATATACCATAAACTTTCCAAACTACATGAAAATTGAATTCAACATGGAGGCTCTGAATTCAAATACAGCGCCAAAATTCACTCCTAGTGAATTTGGTAATGAGAACTCATCGAGAAACACAGGCGTAATCCGCCTTCCACACAGGGATTTACCACTCCCCAACCAATAAGGTTATGTTCGTAACCATAGTATTAGAAATTAATACAGTATTATTATGATACAGAATTATTAATACAGTATTAGAGGAGGCTATGGCGTAACGTATTGAGTATAGAATCTATCATTTTGGATCGATACAGACTTATACGATACGCGTATCGATACAACGGCCTGTATCGCCCATCACTACTTTCAAGGTTTCTCTATCACTAGTCACTACAGAGGTATGTGCATGTCTAGACCATTGGGGGGAAAATTAATTACAACGAGTGCTGGCACTAAATATATTGCTGTTGCATCTATCAAAATAGTGAAATAATTATATTTACCGATCAATTAGGAACTTCAACAAGGAGAGAGAGCCCTCTATAATAATGCAAAGGAGAAGGGAAGACCAAGAATGGTGGAGAAGAGATGAATCAAAGGATAAAAGTAATAGACATGCGAGAAGAAAGGGCAGTTTATAGTGAGGATACAGAGGCGAGAATGAAGATGGGATAAGTGAATGAATGAACAATATCCATTCTTTTTTCTACTGATGAAATTAAACTGACTATACTATAAGAGGATATAGAATAAGAATACTATCAGAGGTAGGCCTAAGGATTGATAAATCTGGATATCAAGAAGTGATGTGAACACGAGAGAGCCAACATCAGTGATAATGAAGGAAGAAGAGGAATATTCATTGTATTGTAGGCCTACCTTCTCCACTTCAAGGAGTAGTTGTAGATGCAAATAAGAGAGGAAAAAGAGTGAGAAAGTAAAGAATGGAGTGGGGGGAAAAAGAATAAAATTCAGAGGTAAACATAGATGATTAAAATGAGAATACTGTACCGTACAGTATTAGCATAGGCTAACTACTATAGTGTTGTCTATGGTATTAGGGCTATTATTGGGTGAGTGTGAGATAAGATGAACAATGAACATGGAAGAGTTGAAATTAATAAGTAAATGAGAAAACTGAATTAAATAAAAAGATATAACGGTAAATGGAAATAGAAAATGTTAAATTCGAATGTTAAAGGTATAGGATTAATAATGAGACATGAAAATGAAATAAAACTTGAAATGGAAAGAGATCATTGATAAGGTAAAAATGAAAAAAAAAATTGATTTGAAAGTTAAGGGTAATAAAGGATTAGGCCTACCTAGAAGGATCAGAACATGGAGATGAGATTAATATGAAAACATAGGAGGTTATAAGATTGAATGGTGCGAGCTAAGGTATAGGAAGGGCACACATAAGATGAACATGTTGAAAAGATATTCATAACGATTGACAAAACACTTTAAATTAGTTGAGGAACATGAGAGAACTGAGAAGTTAGGACAATGTTTCGAGAGATGCAACAAACAAGGCACAAGAACAATATACACATTACAAAGATGGAAAATATTTCCTGAAAAGAAACAACTAATGTGGCAGCACTATGAAATTGTGAGTATATTATTCAATTTGATTTGGATACAAAATTAACTTATTTAAAAAATCAAGCGATATATTCAAGATGGTTAATGACTGAAAAAATGATATCTTTGATCTTGGATTTGAACGGATGGTTCTCCTCCAAAGAGTCTAAAAATAATCAGGACAGAGGGGGAGGGGTTGTTAAAAGAAAGGGGGAAAAGGAATGATTTTGAAGGATCAAGGTCCAAGTTTATTAGATTATTTTTGATAAACGAATTATAAGGGAATAGCTAGAGAATAGAAGCGGCCAATGGTCTAGACATGCAATATCAATTATTATTATTTCAATTGTGTTTTCCATGACGAAATACCTGTATAAACCTCCATTAAAGTAACGACTTGTATTTCACTATAAGCTCCAGTTTTCTATAAACTATTTCACTGATCAGGAGTGAAATGCATTCCAATTATGTCCAATAATGTAAGTAAAAGCATTTATCATTTAAAATGAATTACAAGTCGTTACTTTAATAGAATAAATTATTTCGTACGGTAATAAGGTTTTCAAATTGGAGTCGCCCAGGACCGATTTAAACAGTTCAACCAGACATTAGCAATTAAGTTAGTGAGAAGGTAATGATGAAATAGAATACACTGATATATGGAATATGAACTGGAGGCTCTCTTTTTAGCAACTGAAAGTAAAAAAACTGACAAAAAAGAATGTCAATTCAATTAAAAGAAAATAATTTTCAATTTACAATTAATTGAAATTTTTACAGGTTACATCAAAAGATGCCGCTTGATTTATTAATAGAAGTTGAAGAATTTAAGATAAAAATTTTAAAAAATAGGATTGAACAGTTGAAATTGGCCCAGAGCTAATTTACCTTTTTGTTGTTCTGCGAAGACCTCTCTCCAAGTCTGCATCGATGCCTGAAAAGTCCCACACCCCTCCCCGTTTGTATTTATTATCATAAAAAAACAATACATACAAAATACAATAGACCATACAGAACAGAACATACAAAATACAATAGACGTATGAAACAGAACCAAATACACAATTCAATAGAAATTAATTCATAGTGTCTTTTCAAACACAATTGCTATAGATATTCAAAAATGATAACTTAGTTCACTGTGAGTAAAACCACATTTGAATCCATTCAATCTTAAAGTACACTTCTCACTTGTTCCATATTTTTTATCAGTTCTTCTAATATTTGTCATCAAATCGAGTGCGACCCATCCTCCTCCTTTTGCTTGTGTGTCTCTCTCCTCAATTCCTAAAGAAGAAGAAAACAAATAATCAGAGTTACAAGTAAACTCACATAAAACAATGAAAAATGCAATAAAAACTGACAGCCAACATGTAGGGGTAGGCCTAGGCCCACTTGCAATGAAGTTCATTAACCTTAGCTCTGAAACTATACTCGACCTACATTTCAGTAAATTGACAGAAGTACCATGTGGTAAACCGAGGCTTTAGTATTCAATGGAATCGCAAATTGATGCTTCAGTATCGGTACAAATAACGCATGAGATATCATTGATAAATAGCAGGTAAGCCTCAGCCTACAAAGAGTTTTCGAATAGAAGGAAATGTAGTGATACCAGATCAAATAAGTTGCAAGTTTTAACCAACTACTTATTTAAAAAAAAGGCTTTTAGCTTCATCATTGAAAAATAATCAAAGACTGGTACGTCTATTAAATTCAACCGGGCGATAAATCGAGGACAGCAACATAGTGGGATCGACGAAAACTGAACCAATTTGAAATTAAAAAGTCAAGTGAAACAGTGTTACCAGAAAAATCTATTTTAGCTAAATAACTAGTAAAATCAACTGCATTAACAATCTCTAATAAATTACATGTTCATTTAAAACGAACTAGCTCCAAAAATTGCATCAAGCCTCAATATTACAGACTTTTGGTTGGTAAAACTGAAACTTGTACTTTCCCATGCTAAAATATTTATCTGATTAAAAATTTAATCCCTCAATCAGCACCGGTTAATTTAACCCTGTTTTTAACGGAGTAGAAATTTTTTAACAATTTGAAATGTGTGCACAACCAGCTGATATTTAAAAAAATTATGCCATTAGTATTTTTCACTACCAGATACCTTCTGCCTCATTGATAAAAACTCGAAGTGCAATTCATGAATTTTATCCACAGAATATTATTTTGTAATAACATCTAATAAAAAAGATGAGTAATGTAGTTTTGCAAATAGAATCAATGCAATTCAAGGCTTTCTAACATTATTCAAGTCTTAATTCTTCATTCCAAGTTAGTTCAGTTTGTCGTCGATCCCACTATGTTGCTGTCCTCGATTTATCGCCCGGTTAAATTTAATAGACGTACGAACAACCAGGCATTCGTTGAAAAAATATACCACTAGCTTTGCTATAGAGGTAAAGCTGACTCCAAGATGTCATTCAGTACATAGCACCTGAGATAATCGAAATATATTATGGTTTATAATATATAGAAATATTTGGTTAGTCTATGATAGCACACTGTGGGCAACTTTATGGCTTTAATAATATATTATTACAGTATTTCCAAATTTCTATGAGGAATGATAATAGTTGAAGAAACAATTCCAATAATTAAAAGTTAGTCAAAATACAGGAAAGACAAAATGTTTTTTCTCTCGTTGCATACCACAATGCTTCTTCTTCTTCTTCTTCTTCTTATCTCCTTCTGCCTCTCGGTGACATTACAAAGTTAATATTATAGCAGTGAGTTTCTGGTTTAATGTCATCATAGATAGGATAATTCAATAAGTATGAATTTATAAGTATGATTAATGGTATAGGCTAATGATTTGTACAATAATATGCAATTAGAAATAGAAGAAAAATTGTATCAAAGTAACGACTTGTATTTCACTGTAAATAATTAATGCTATCACTTACATATTTTTTGGACACAATTGGGATGCATTTCACTCCTGATGAGGAGCTTCATCAGCCAGCCGCCAGGGGCGCTAGTTTTTAGGGGTTGGACTGTGTGGCCATGATGTATGAAAAAATGGTAATTGATTTAAAATTTATTGGGTAATTTATTATGTTAGGTTTGTCTTGCTTGTAGTGTTTGAATATTTCATATTGTTCTAATGTGTCTTGAAAAACTTCTAATGTAATTAGAGAAAACACTTGACACATTAGAACAATATGAAATATTCAAACACTACAAGCAAGACAAACCTAACATAATAAATGACCAAATAAATTTTAAATCAAGTACCATTTTTTCATACATCGTGGCCACACAGTCCAACCCCTAAATACTAGCGCCCGTGGCGGCTGGCTGATGAAGCTCCTCATCAGGAGTGAAATGCATCCCAATTGTGTCCAATAATGTAAGTAATAGCATTAATTATTCACAATGAAATAAAAGTCGTTACTTTAACAGAATTTTATAAAAGTATTTCGTCATGGAAAACAACATTGAAAAATTATTGTAGTTGTCATTGACTTTTTGTTATCACGGATATCATTCTACTTATTTTTTTGTACTTACATTACTGGAAGTATTCCTTTTTTTAAATTGTATATTCATTCCTTATAGATGAGTTATATCACAGAGGATTTTTATTTGCTTTGCTTCTGGATTTTCAAAGATAAGAATTGTTTAGTTTTAGTTTTGTCACCTTATGGCATAAGATCTTCATCACTATTCAACTTTCATCATTATTGTAGTTTGTTAAATCCTTCGTTTTGATTATGAATTCTTGGATTGTGATGTATTGAGAGAACTGACCTGGTTCAACAGCTAAAGATGACTGCCTCCTCCCAGTCACAGCTCACCTGAGAACTCGATCCGCTCGCCTATGGCGCAGTGGTGTGTTTTAAATCTCAACAGCTGCTGTTGCTTGCTCCTCATCGCCATACAAACTGCAAAAGAAGAAAAGGTCATTGATCAATTCTATATCACATAAACAATCAATAATAACTTCAAACAGTACATAACACAATCTACAGTTTTACAAATTAAATTTTTCCTATTATTTATTACCATTCACTGGTAAGTGGTTAAATAGGAAGAATAAAGGAGAGAAAAAAGGAGGTGGAGGTATTTTATCACAACTCAGTCTCTAAATTCAATGACAACAGACAATTAATTTGTTAAAAAATTATTGAAATCAACCTTTGCACATTTTTTTTAACTTCTTCCTAGCACAGTTCCCCAAAATCAAATGTCACAATAAGATAGCTCTCAAGATACGAGTAATTGTAATACATAAGATACAAAGTAATCATATATCTTGAAATATTTCATTCACTTTATTGAAAATATTAAGTCCTAATAACATATAATTATGTGATTAGTTTTCAGCTTGAATCGAGAGAAAATTTTGAGAAAAACAATATTCTTGAGAAATCTCAAGGAAAAGAAAATGTTATACAGTATAAGAATATTATCAGATGTAAAACTTTGAATTCAACACTCAAGAAATTCCTGTAGTTTCAATAATACGTTTGAAATAATAGGAAACTATTAATAGTGCACTGTACCTGTTGAGAACTAGTCAAACTCTTCGTCCTAGAAATGATGCCAATTTTTTCGGGTTTTGTCAGATTCATTGGAAGGCAGGAAACCCTGTGACCTTGAAAAGTAATACAATAAATTATTTACAAATCACATAACTCAGCTGAAATACTGGCTTAGATTACAATTTATACATTGATACATTAAGGAGTGTTTGTCAAGTTCGTTTGAGATTTATAATGGCGTGACAACCAAAATTGATTTTTTTATGAATCTATATTTATATAAAAGCGAAATGGCGCTGACTGATTCATTCATCAGGAGAACTAAAAATCTACTGAACCAAATGCGTTCAAATTTGGCATGCATGTTCAGTTGGACCTTTAGACGCGAACTTTGAAAACATCTCAAAGATACACCCAATATTCGCATTTTTCACTGTGTCAATGGGGGCGGAGCCCCCTGGTGAGCGCGAAGCGCTCACTATGTCAATGACTGCCAAGGGTCCAGGGGGCGGAGCCCCCTGGCTAGCCTGCTGGCTAGTCAATGATAATGATAACAGCTTCGAATGAATTCATCTACAACATTAAAGAATATTGATCACTTTTGCAACTATAGAAAAACTTGAAACTTAGGGCCGGTTTCTCCAACGTCAGTTAAACCAATTTTTAGTTTGAACTTACGTTTTACCACTCACTAGAAACTTTTTTGTCAAAAAGTCCTATGTTCGAACAGCTGACCCTTTGATTTAATGTTAGCATCATTGAATCAAATGATCAGCTGTTCGGTCATAAACGCTATTACCGTACAGTATTTTTACCAACCGATAATCATGAAAATGGTACCAAATTTATCCAGAAAGATCTGTAGAATTTCTGGATAACTTCAAAAATTTGATTATTCATCTTGAAAATGTCAGTATAGGTATATGAACATGGAGCGAACTTCATTCACTTTAACCTTCAATTGAAGAAAATTGATTAGTGATATTAAAAATTTAAGGTACAAGTAGAATTCTAGCAATGTTTATCTTCAACTTAAGACCATCCACAAATTTCTAGCTTTGAAAATAGCGACGGAAGGATTAAACTGCAGAGGGCCTGTTTACATGCTTCTTCCAAAGGTAGGCTATATAAATCATGTTTTTTGCATGGGCTCCAAAGGTATAAAGGGCTTTTTCCAAAAAAGTGAATTTTTCGATAATTTTAATCGGTCTACAAACGTTCTAAAAAAATTACAAAAAAATGAAGATAGAGACAAGACTCACCTCTAAGTTGAAGGCTATGTGGCTCATGGCAGATGAAGAACTGCAACTCGGATATTTGTATCAGTCAGCCCAGTTTCATCATTGCTTGTGAAGTGTACCCTCCGCAGAATAGCAGGCAATGAAACATAGAAAAATTGGAATTCAGTTTACGATGCATAAGAAAGATATCAAGCACTAATACAAAAAGTTATTAATCAATCACATAAATAAATGAATATTATTTGTAAACAATCAAATTTCTTATCATGCTTCATCCAAAGAAGGAGTTGCCTTGGATTGAATTATTGTTTTGATATTTTATGGCAAAAAAAATGAATTTTGTATGGTAGAATGGACATGAATATCAATGTTCAATGCGCTTTAACAGTTCATTTATAGTGTAACTCACAAGTCAGCTTTTCTATTCGAAGTTTTTTCTCTGAGAGAGCTTTAGGTGGGTTCCAAATCATGATAAAGCGATTTTGACTGAACTATTTATTTCAGTAGGCATCAAACGGAGACCATTAGAAAGGGAGTATAATAGCCAAAATGCTTCTTAAAAATTGAATGAATGACTGGCTTTATTTTTTACCTGGGAGGGCGAAGTTAGAGCGCATTCTGCCATCTCTTACACTTAATCCTCCAATACAATACTAAATTTATATTTAACAAATAATACTGAATAAAAAAAAAACAATACAATGCTATTTGAAGTAAAGAAAACAAAATGTCCATATATGACCTTCTCAAAGGTGTTGAATTTGATCTAAGTTTGCATTTGATGGATTATCATTGAGAATGGAGAAAATGTGGATATATTTTATATTATTTGTCAATAGTGATGTCATTTTATGTTATTCTACAAGTGGCAGCAAGTGCGAAAAGCTATATAATAAAATAGCATGAGGGAATAGGAGAGTAGTAGAGGCAATCAAACAAAATAATCAGCATAATAGCATAAGGAGCAACACAATAAAAAAGAAGGAGAAGAGATAAAAGTATTAAATAAATCAAAATCACCAGCAAAATTACAACATTTATAGAAGCATATTAGTTTATAGTTTATTGTGAACAGATAATGAGGAATAGAGTATTTTTCGGTCTCAACTATGATTATTGAATAATTATAAAACCCTTGATACTTTCTTTGAGAATCTTGTCGAACCTAACCTTATTATTACTAAATTTAGCCTGAAAGGAGCTTAAAGGGATAGTAACAAGAAAAAATAATAAAAATAATAAGTGAGAGAGAAAAAATAAATAGGAGAGAAGTCAATTGGAAAGAGAAAAAGATGCTAGCAACAAAATCAAACACGTTTATTGGCAAAATTTCAATTATTAGGTTTATTAAACTGGATTAATAAATGAATTAATTGATATTGAATCAATGAAACCATACTGTGGGAGGGGGTAAGACAGTTAGCAGCAGGCGTACACCATTCCACAGCATGTTTTCAATTGTGTGGCTAACATCACTATTCTCAATACCTTATTCTTGTAAGAGGAGGAAGAGAAGAACAGAAAAAAGAAGAATAGGGAGGATTTGCTACAAAGTACAGACTATACAAGCAATACCATACTACTACTGCAACTCAAACTATGAATTCAAATTAAACCATTTATCTACTACAAGCATTGTCAAAATCTACAATAATATAGGCTACATTAAGAAAGCCATTATTAACTCAAATTTTTATTAGTACTTATTGCCGGATGATAGACAACAATTTGAGGTATATTTGAAGTCAATAGTTAGACAAAGATTTACACAAACATGGAAGCGTGGTTACACTATACTACACATTCCAATTCAGGCACTATTAAAATCTAGAAGAAATACAAAATTTGATTGGGTTAGCTGAACGTTTTCATGTGTACTAAAGACTTAAAATCAATTTTTAAGTTAATCAAATTTACAAAGTAAATAACTTAACCTTTCAAGTATAATAATTTTGAACAAGTGAAAAAGGAGATGGATCCTTATCAAGTGATCACTCATGCACATGTTAAAATAGAACATGAAATTGAGAAAACCAGGGCCTGATCAATATTTTAGAAGCCATGTTATAAAGAAAAAATGATTTGCTCACTAGACATGAATTTTTTCAGGGTTGCCACTCATGCTCCAAAAACTAATTCAAGGGAGTATCCAGTTTTCAAGGCCATATATTTTGTACACGGTATATTTTCATGGTCATATCATTGCTGAAATTAATAAAAAGGACATGAATGGAAGGGTGTTACATGCATTTGAATGTTGAAAGAAAATTTCGATTGAGTAAATTGATTTTTGTACCTTAAGTATACCAGTTTCACTCATTGCAACTTGAAATACATTAATAAATACACACAACGCATAAAATACACAACAAATTCAAAAAATTGCTAAATAGATGTTATGCAAATTGAACAAGTTACATGCACTTGAAGGTTAAAAGAAAATGTCAATTGAGTATATTGATTTTTGTACCTCATATATACCAGCTCCACGTTCTCCACACAACGCACAAAATACACAAGAAATTAAAAAAATGGCATAATAAATGATGCAAAGTGAAGTTACATTGATGGGGTTGATTTACTTAGATGAATTGATATGACCATTTTGAGTTGATTGAAATATTTAGTCAATTGATATTAGTTGAGTCTTCACCTATTTGTAATAGGTGAATAATATTTCATCGTTAATAGCTGGCTATAATCAATAGCCTCAAAAAGCGGGAAGGCCTACATACCGTATTTCATCATTTTGTCAAATTTTATCTGTTTTGATTATTTTAATCCTAATTTTACAGATTTAGATGTGTTTTAGATTATTGAATCACAAGACATTTTTACTTCAAAATTGACTCCTGTAGAAGTTCTTTCAATAAAAATTCCGGTTTATCAATCAAACAATTAAGTTTTAACTTGTGTAATTGAAAACAAAATCACGAATTCTATAATATCTCAATAATCACTGCAGTTTCAAACTCATAAGTGATCTCATTTTTCAGCAAAGTTTACATAAAATTTTAATATTTTGTTACAGAATCAAGACACCAACAATTTATAAACTCGTGAATAAGTAGAAAAATCTACTTTTTTAACTTGGTATCAAAACATTTTCGAAAACTTTTCCAAGGACTCTCCTCACAATTTTGATGGTATTCTCAGAGAGTTACGCAAAACTCTGTAGAAGAAAGTTATTTAGAATTATGTAGCATGTATTGTAAATGCAAAGTATCATTGCTCTAAATATATAATATACTCTGATACATTACTCGTACACACTACAATATTTATTTCAAAATAATTGTGAACAAATAATGAGGGGGAAATTATTTGAGTTTTTTAGTTTAACTAGCTTCTAGAACTATACCCCTTGATACTTTTTTGGAAGTCTTGGCAAACCGGATAAAAAGAAAGATTGGATGAGATGAATTTTTAGAATCTTGTACAATATTATTGTCAAGTGAATCAAGCCCTATGACATGATATGCAACTATTTGATGGAAAATTCAATTGGGTACAAATGCTTTTACAGAAGGGTATTCCAGGTGTGACAGGATTTAAGATGTGTCAAGAATACAGGGCTTCATTTACAAACAGAAATAAGTCACACCAAGGGTGACAGCATTTATGATGCTAGCCAGAGATACAGGGCTTTCTTTGTCATCTTATACAATAGAAAAATACAGTTTTATCTTGGCCTACAGATAAAAGTTACACAAGAGGCCTATAAAATAAAACCTCAGAAGACCTGGAATTGCTGAATATAAGATGCCAACATTGTTTTTTTCAGCACCATTTTTTCTTTTAACGTCTGGTGTGTTGGCATCAAATACTTAGCAATTCCTATTTCTCAGAAGAAAATTATGAAACAGGGAAAAGGTCTGACAGCACAATAGAAATATACAGAGCTTCATTAAAAACAGGAATAAGTCACTCCAGAAGTGACAGCTTTTAAGATGCTAGCCATAAATAGACAGCTCCATTTACAAACAGAAACTACATAATTTTTTATCATTTTTTTCTTTTTTCATTTTCTCTTTTTTATATTTTTCTATTTTTTCTTTTTTTACTTTTTTACTTTTTTAAATTTTTTTTCAATTTCTCTTTTTATATTTTTTTCCATTTTTTTTTCTTTTTTTCATTTTTTTATTGTTTTCTATTTTCCTTTTTTTTCATTTTTCATTTTTTCAATTTTTTCAATTTTTCTTTTTCATTCTTTTCATTTCTTTAAATCTTTTTATTCTTTTACAATGGACATAGAAAAACTAAAATGGAAGCTGATCTTGATATACACAAGCCTCATCTTGTGGAGTTTGTACTCAATCGAATTTTTCATCCAATCCAATAAAATGAAAGATCTAATAGTGAGCAGTTCCTATATCTTAGGACAAGATTTTTATGAACAGTAACGCACATAGCCTGTTCATAAAAAATCACAAGTCCAAAAAATAGTTTAATGAAACAGTAACATACTGGGCCTGTTACATAAAATCTCACAAGTCAAAAAAAAATTTTAATCTAGTGAAAATTTAACGGACTCTCAAGTTCGAGCCAAACAGTGAGAATGTAGTTGAAGGTGATTATTGATTTGATGAGAAGTTTGATTGTGTACAAAATCCTATACAGTAGAGAATCACTCCAGGAGTGACAGCATTTAGGATGCAAGCCAGAGATACAGGGCTTTCTTTGTCATCTTATACAATAGAAAAATACAGTTTTATCTTGGCCTACAGATAAAAATTAACACAAGGGCCTGATTCATAATATCTCACAAGATTTGGAATAGCTGACTATAAGATGCCAACATTTTTTTTTCAGCACCATTTTTTCTTTTAATGTCTGGTGTGTTGCCATCAAATAGTTAGCAATTCCTATTTCTCAGAACAAGATTTATGAAACAGGAAACAGGTCTGACAGCATAATAGAAATATACAGAGCTTCATTGAATAACAGAAATAGGTCACTCCAGAAGTGACAGCATTTAAGATGCTAGCCATAAATAGACAGCTCCATTTACAAACAGAAATTACATAATTTTTTCATTTTTTTTTCATTTTCTCTTTTTCTTTTTCAATTTTTTTCAATTTTTCTCTTTTTTATTTTCTTCTTCTTTTTTTATTTTTTACTTTTTTTTAAAAATTTTTTGTTTTCCTTTTTTTCTTTAATCTCTTTATTCTTTTACAATGGACATAGAAAAACTAGAATGGAAGCTGATCTTGATATACACAAAGGCTCATCTTGTGGAGTTTGTACTCAATAAGTTTTATGAAACAGGACTAACAGCACAATAGACATATACAGAGCTTCATTCAAAAACAGAAATAAGTCACTCCAGAAGTGACAGCATTTAAGATGCTAGCCATAAATAGACAGCTTCATTTACAAACAGAAATTATATACATATTTATCATTTTTTCTTTTTTCACAATCAGCATTGAAAAATTAAAATGAAAGCTAATCTTGATATATACAAGCCTCATCTTGTGGAGTTTGTACTCAATCGAATTCTTCATCCAATCCAATAGAATAAAAGATCTAATAGTGAGCAGTTCCTATTTCTTAGGACAAGAGTTTCATGAACAGTAACGCACTGGGCCTGTTACATAAAATCTCACAAGTCAAAAAAACAGATTTAAATCTAGTGAAAATTTATCGAACTCTCAAGTTCCATCCAAACAGTGAAATTTAGTTGAAGGTGATTATTGATTTGATGAGAAGTTTGATTGTGTACAAAATCCTATACAGTAGAGAATCACTTCAGGAGTGACAGCATTTAGGATGCAAGCCAGAGATACAGGGCTTTCTTTGTCATCTAATACAATAGAAAAATACAGTTTGATCTTGGCTTACAGATGATAGTTACGAAAGGGACCTATAAAATAAAACCTCACAAGACCAGGAATTGCTGATTATAAGATGCCAACATTTTTTTTTTCAGCACCATTTTTTCTTTTAACGTCTGGTGTGTTGCCATCAAATAGTTAACAATTCCTATTTCTCAGAATAATTTTTATGAAACAGGAAACAGGTCTGACAGCACAATAGAAATATACAGAGCTTCATTCAAAAACAGAAATAAGTCACTCCAGAAGTGACAGCATTTAAGATGCTAGCCATAAATAGACAGCTCCATTTACAAACAGAAATTACATAATTTTTTTTTTTCATTTTTCTATTTTTTTCTTTTTTCATTTATTTCTTTTTTTTTCTCTTTTTTAATTTTTCAATTTTTCTTTTTTTATTTTTTCTTCTTTTTTTTTTTTTTAAATTTTTCTGTTTTCCTTTTTTCTTTTTTTTCTTTTTTTCTTTAATCTCTTTATTCTTTTACAATAAACATAGAAAAACTAAAATGGAAGCTGATCTTGATATACACAAGCCTCATCTTGTGGAGTTTGTACTCAATCGAATTCTTCATCCAATCTAATAAAATAAAAGATCTAATAGTGAGCAGTTCCTATTTCTTAGGACAAGAGTTTCATGAACAGTAACGCACTGGGCCTGTTACATAAAATCTCACAAGTCAAAAAAACAGATTTAAATCTAGTGAAAATTTATCGAACTCTCAAGTTCCATCCAAACAGTGAAATTTAGTTGAAGGTGATTATTGATTTGATGAGAAGTTTGATTGTGTACAAAATCCTATACAGTAGAGAATTACTCCAGGAGTGACAGCATTTAGGATGCAAGCCAGAGATACAGGGCTTTCTTTGTCATCTAATACAATAGAAAAATACAGTTTGATCTTGGCCTACAGATAATAGTTGCAAAAGGGGCCTATATAATAAAACCTCACAAGACCAGGAATTGCTGATTATAAGATGCCAACATTTTTTTTTTTCAGCACCATTTTTCCTTTTAACGTCTGGTGTGTTGCCATCAAATAGTTAACAATTCCTATTTCTCAGAATAAGTTTTATGAAACAGGAAACAGGTCTGACAGCACAATAGAAATATACAGAGCTTCATTCAAAAACAGAAATAAGTCACTCCAGAAGTGATAGCATTTAAGATGCTAGCCATAAATAGACAGCTCCATTTTTACAAACAGAAATTACATAATTTTTTCATTTTTTTTTTCATTTTTTTTCTTTTTTCATTTTCTCTTTTTTTCATTTTTCTATTTTTTTCTTTTTTCCATTTATTTCTTTTTTCTTTTTCTTTTCAATTTTTTTTATCTTTTTCCATTTTTTCAATTTTCTTTTTTCCTTTTTCATTTTTTTCTTTTTTCCTTCAATCTCTTTATTTTTTTACAATGAACATGGAAAAACTAAAATGGAAGCTGATCTTGATATACACATGCCTCATCTTGTGGAGTTTGTACTCAATCGAATTTTTCATCCAATCCGATAAAATAAAAGATCCAATAGTGAGCAGTTCCTATTTCTTAGGACAAGAGTTTCATGAACAGTAACGCACGTATAAAAAATATCGCAAGTACAAAAAATAGTTTCATGAAATAGTAACCCACTGGGCCTGTTACATAAAATCTCACAAGTCAAAAAAATAGATTTAAATCTAGTGAAAATTTAACGAACTCTCAAGTTCCAGCCAAACAGTGAAATTTAGTTGAAGGTGATTATTGATTTGATGAGAAGTTTGATTGTGTACAAAATCCTATACAGTAGAGAATCACTCCAGGAGTGACAGCATTTAGGATGCAAGCCAGAGATACAGGGCTTTCTTTGTCATCTAATACAATAGAAAAATACAGTTTTATCTTGGCCTACAGATAAAAATTAACACAAGGGCCTGATTCATAATATCTCACAAGATTTGGAATAGCTGACTATAAGATGCCAACATTTTTTTTTTCAGCACCATTTTTTCTTTTAATGTCTGGTGTGTTGCCATCAAATAGTTAGCAATTCCTATTTCTCAGAACAAGATTTATGAAACAGGAAACAGGTCTGACAGCATAATAGAAATATACAGAGCTTCATTCAAAAACAGAAATAAGTCACTCCAGAAGTGACAGCATTTAAGATGCTAGCCATAAATAGACAGCTCCATTTACAAACAGAAATTACATATTTTTTTCATTTTTTTTCTTTTTTCATTTTCTCTTTTTTCATTTTTCTATTTTTTTTTATTAATTTTTTTTTCTCTTTTTCAATTTTTTTTCATTTTTTTCAATTTATCTCTTTTTTTTCTTTTTTCATTTTTTTTAAATTATTCTGTTTTCCTTTTTTTTTCTTTTTTTCTTTAATCTCTTTTTTCTTTTTCAATTGACATATAAAAACTAAAATCGAACCTGATCTTGATATACACAAGCCTCATCTTGTGGAGTTTGTACTCAATCGAATTTTCAATCCAATCCAATAAAATAAAAGATCTAATAGTGAGCAGTTCCTATTTCTTAGGACAAGAGTTTTATGAACAGTAACGCACATAGCCTGTTCATGAAATATCACAAGTCCAAGAAATAATTTTATGTAACAGTAACACATCATTGGGCCTGTTACATAAAATCTCACAAGTCAAAAAAAAATAGTTTTAAATCTAGTGAAAATTTAACAGACTCAAGTTCGAGCCAAACAGTGAGAATGTAGTTTAAGGTGATTATTGATTTGATGAGAAGTTTGATTGAGTACAAAATCCTATACAGTAGAGAATCACTCCAGGAGTGACAGCATTTAGGATGCAAGCCAAAGATACAGATCTTCATTTACAAACAGAAGTTAAGTCACTCCCGAAGTGACAGCATTCAGGGTGTAATTAATAAATAAAAATAACAACATAATATAGATTTTTTGATCACATAAAGCATTTCCAAAGTTGAGTTTTCCATCAAATAGCTGAAAACTATTATTGATCAGAAACATCCTAATTAGTTAATAAATTATACCAATGGATACTTTGTATTTACAATACACTACAATATACACTACTAACTAGAGCATTTTCATATGTGGCGTCCTGTAACTCTTAAATAATATATACTCTTATGTGTTGTACTCATCAAAATAAAGACAGGAATCCTTATAAAAAGCTTCCAAAAAAGATTTGTTAAAGAGGCCAGTAGATTCAAGATTTTTCTATTAATTAACAATTTTATGAACTGTTGCTGTCTTAATTCGGTATGAAAATGATAAATTCTTAAGTTAACTTTGCTGGAAAAATGAGACAATCTGTAGTGGTAATCAATCATTTAATAATTTACGAAGAAGAGTACAACAGGCTTATGCCCAAAGCTGATTCCTCTTCCAATTCAGACAAACACTTCAAATTCAGGTTGTCATAATAATCATCTTACAAAATCACCAATTTCCACTTCAAAAACACAAGCAGAACAATATTAGATTTTTCAAATAAGTCCATATTTAAGTTAAAAACAGAAACACCAAATAAAAAAGTTATTGAAAATTTTGAACTAACTGATAACTTTAAATGACCTGAGGAATCTAGGCGTTAGGGGATAGGGATTGCATAAGGCTTCCGATAGAGACAAATGGAGAGGCACTTTAAAGGAGGCCAAGGCCCTAAATGGGCTGTAGCGCCAAGGAGTAAGTACATAAATGAGACAACATTATATATTTAATTGAGGTATATGGGGGAGATATTCATGACCAGTGAATGTCCGCCATTTTCCTATTTCATAGAAAATTGTAAGCAATACTATTGAAATTTGAATAAACATCATACATAACTAGCAAGCAATAAATAGATAAATAGCAAGATAATATTAAATAAATAATAAATAGCAAGCAATAATCAACATCTACTAATCAACTTCAATATTAATATCGTGCATAATTAGTTAGATACTGGAAAGCAATATTATTGAAGTATTAAAATCAACATCATACATTTTTAGTTGGATTAGTGACAAGCAATAATACTGAAAAACATTGAAACTAGCATGCATATTAATTAGATTTGATCAACTTTTTCAAACAGGGAAATGGAGAAACAATACGGAAGTGGCGGACAAGACGTTATGACAAGGCATAATGTTGAGCCAGGCGTTCCTGCAAGAGGCAGCTATCATGAAGAAGTTCCGTCACGACCGTCTGGTGGAGCTGTATGCAGTCTGCTCAAAAGAGGAACCGGTCTACATTGTTCAGGAGTACGGTACATGAAGCACGGCAGCTTGCTCGAATTCCTGCACAACGGAGAAGGCAAACATTTACAATAATTCATCTACATTGCTGCTCAGGTTAGAAACGAAATGAATTGAACACGTAAATTATTTGATTGAGGCTGAATAATGCGTAAATCATGTGTAGAATAGTACGTAAATATAGTGTTAAAATCTATAGAACTACTTTTTTTAATTTGGCGGATGAAGAATAACTTTCATTTATTATTTAACATTTTTATGGTAATGGGTGGTCTTCTGTTGATTTTTTTCATATAAATATTGTATACAGAGTGTTTCAGAACTCCCTACCAATATTCTAGGGCATTGATCCTGGGTAAATACCATATCTAAATATCATATTTAAATTGTCCAGAAGTCCTTAGTTACTCACACAGCTGCCATTTTGGTTTTTTCACTCATTATTTTTTATCTCAATAATGGTGAAACATATGGAATTGAAACTTTGCAACAACATTTATGACAACTAGACAAAGCTACAAAAAAAATCATGACAATTTTTCAAATCCAAAAAACAAAATCTAGTAAATTCAATTATTACAAATCGATTGAAACCTTATTTGTTAAGATTGGAGCAATATTGACTGAGATATGGCAGCTTTAGTGATAGGTGACCGCTGGAGGCTGGTTGCAGTGCATCCTGGGCTTGCGGCTAAAGTCTGCTACAACAATGCAACAGTCTCCGTCCGCTTTGCATGTTATTTTTAAGCGATTTTAGATTATTTTGTGTGAATTTTAGACAGTAAAAAGGAGTGCAAGTAACCTCCAGCGGTCACCTATCACTAAAGCTGCCATATCTGAGTCAATGTTGGTACAATCTTAAAAAAAGGTTTCAATCGATTTGTAACTAAATTTACTAAAAAAGTAATTCTTTTAAAATTTTCGTAATATCAACGGTTTCCGAGTTATTCAAGAAACAAAATTTTAAATGGCCGCCATATTGTTTTATGGATTTTAAAAATTGTCATAATTGTTTTGTAGCTTTGTCTAGTTGTCATAAAAGTTGGTGCAAAGTTTCAATTCCATATGTTTCACTATTATTGAGATAAAAAATAAAAAGTGAAAAAAAAACACAAAATGGCACTAAGGACTTCTGGACAATTTAAATATGATATTATTTAGATATGGTTTTTACTCAGGAACAATGACCTAGAGTATTGGTAGGGAGTTCTGAAACTTGGATTAATAGCCCAGTCAATAAAGGTTTTATGGACTAATTAGAAAAAGCTGAATTTTTGCCTGATGTTACATTGGTATAAGATAAGTTTGTACACAAAGTCTTACCCTCTTGCTTCAGCACCCCTCAAAGTTTCAGTTTGCAAGGGTTTCGTATAACGAACGTATCTCGGCTTCCAATAGAGATATCGATTCAATCTTTTTTTCATTCTTCAGAAAATTAATTTTTCTATAATTAGTTTTTTATTATTCTACTCTAACTCTAGTAGTTCCGGAGTTATTTGAGAAAGAATGAAGAAAATTTCAGATTTTTTGCTTCTAAATTTTATACTTTTGCAAATAAAAGTTTACATGATTGTTTTACAGAAAAATGTTGAATATAAACGTTGTAGAGCATTTCATTATCTTTAATTTGAATAATCACAATATATATTTTACTTTACATGAACGTGAGAAAAAGTCCATCAAAGTGCAATATGCACGATTTCGAATCGCACGGCGTCTCAGCCAATGCACATATTAAACAGGTGGTTTCTTGAAAATAGTCCAGTCATTGAAGGAAATTTTTGCTTACAAATGCTAATACTGTATCTTGGAAGTCCTTGATGATAGAAAATCATGATTGGTTTCAAATTGTAGATGATTTCTTCTTTCATTTCAATTGAAAATTTTTAAATATTCATTTTACAAGACAGAAACGATTGATTCTGTGAGTCCAAAAGTTTACAACATGTTCCGTTATTTTACATTTTCGGTATTTCTTTTAATTATACAGAGATTTGTTTATTAGATTATAGGCCTGTAGAAGATGAAATTTTCTACAATTTAAGCCCAAATACGTGATAATATCTTGCCTAAATCTTCATCTAGCTAGAGGCTATTTACTAAACTGTCAAATAGTGAAAAAGTTAATGAATGAATTTTTCCAATTCTTTAATTAGGTGTTACTTTCTTGTTTGAGAGTGAAACAATAAAATATATATAAGATTTTGAAGAAAAATATATATTCTCTACAACTTGATCACTATTTGTGATTTTTAACGCCAGTATCTTCCTTACAAGAAGAATTCAATTACTATTACCGTGCATTTCTAGAACTAAACACAACTTTTCAATTAAAACTCTTCTTATACGAAAAATAATGTAGTTAAAAATCTCGAATGCTGATCAAATTGTTGAGAATTCTCCACTCTTCAAACACTAATATAAAGTGGATATAAATATAAAATAATGTAAATGTGGAATTTGCAGCGTGCTTTAAACTATGCTGTTGTGTTCATTTTTGATGCAAGGAGAGATGACCGCATCATGTCTTTTCAAAGGAGCCTGCAATTGTTAGAGTTGAAGAAGAGAAGGCAATATTTCCTGTTATGTCTTGCCTATCATCACATTTTTGAAGGCAGAAGTCTATAGTAGGCTACTTGAAAGAGACATAATTATACTATCCTTGCACAGGTTATGTGGTTAACGAAAACTATCTAAATAATGTTTCTATTAGACAGTTTTTTATATTTCTCTGGACTTTTAATCTGTATTGGGAGTTGGATTTTTTCAGAGACGTTATAATACATCATTCATTTCCAAAATGGCAGAAAAGACTAGGGATGATAGGAATGATAATTTGGCCAGTAAAGTGAAGCATAGGCTATTAGATTAAATTGATTTAGTTGCGGCTGAAGCTTACTATTTTGGACAATGTTATAAGAGGTTTTGTGAAACTGAACTTAATGAAAAAAATTATCGGATGTTCATCATCAACTGAATCCGATTACTCATTTCATTGAGGACGACAATGAGTGCCGGTATTCATTCGAAGAAATATTTGCATGGTTTTGTTACAGACTTTCAAGTCTTTGATTATTTTGAAGTCAAGAATTTCAGATTCCTTTCAAGATCGGCTAGTTGTATGAGTATATAATATTCATCTTGGATGGAAAGTACCTACGCATTTTACATACTAGTCACAAGGTATTAGTAAGTTTGTGGTTCGAAAAATAGATAAATAAACGATAAGGGCGATTATTGAATAATAATTTTATTTGAAAGATAGCAGGAATTATTAAAGAAGACATTCATTTATGATGAATTATTATGGATGTGGAAAATACGCAAGTGAATATTTTAGTACTAGAAAATACAGTATTATCCAAATATTCTTGTAGTAGAAGAAATTTTATCCTGAGCATGTACAACTTATCAGTGTTAAAAAGCCTCAATAAAATCTCTGGTAAGAAAGGCACTTTTCAAATGTAAGCAATTAACCGTAAATATGTCAGTGAAGTCTACTGATAAGTTATGTAGCAAGACTTACACCAACATTAGTTACCAACATCAATATTAATAAGATATAAAGGAATACTATCAATGGAACATTATTTGTCAAAAATAATCGTATTCTAGAAGTTTCCTGAAAGAATAGGACTTCGTTAGTAGAAATTTTTAATTACGTAGAGATTATCTGTAAACAGTTTCAGCGGTGCCCTTCAGCAGCAAGTTACAATGGTGCGGCGGTGGCTATATTGCTCTATTTAAAACCATAATTTCCCCAGCAAACATTAAAATAGTAGACCCATCTATTCAAAATTCAATAGAGATGTTCTTAAATCTATTATTGTGGAATAGGAGGTTCGTAATACTATACAATGATATTATGTTTTATATTTCTGTAGGCTAGCCTATACTATGTATGAGAATAAGAAAAAAAATGGTCGTCAATTTGGAAATATCTGTTGAATTATAACTTTCTGAAAAAATCAACTCCAAATACAGATTAATAGTCCAGAGTATTATAAGAAATTGTCGGATTAGGAACATCATAGATAGTTTTGTTAACCACATAATACCTATTATGCCTGTATCAGTCCATCAAAGCGAGATCGTGTTAGCACATTAATGGATGGATTAAAATTATAGGATGGTGATTAAATACGGGTTATTATACATCATTTTAAAGATCTTGAAAAGATCTACAAGTTTTACATGTAAACCATCCGTAAAATATGCTTGTATAAACTTTTATTTAACAAAATGTAAATTTATAAGGCAGAAATTTCGTTTTTCCCTCACATTGTCTGGTAATAACTTTTGAATGGAACGAAATACGTTCAAGTTTCCTGTGACATAATTCTAGGTAATAATGTCCTGGAAAATATGGGATCAAGTTTTATTCAATATCTTCATCGAGGGCTGAGATATACCCGATATACGAAACCCTTGCAAACCGAAACTTTGGGGGGGCATAGGGGGGGAAGCAAGAGGGGTAGGGTCGGGGACTTTTGTGTACAAACGTATCTTATACCAATGTAACATCAGGCAAAAATTCAGCTTTTTTCTAATTAGTTCCCATAAAGGCCTATTATTTCCCTTCATTGACTGGGCTATAAGGCGTCAGACTGATTAGTTATCAGCAGTCAGATAAAATCCATTGGGCCAGAGTTCGAGCCTGGTTGACGGAAAGGATTTTGACAAATACGGCCACTCCCGTCTTTCGGAGGAGACGTTAAGCCGTCGGTCCCGACTGCCTAAAAAGTAGTCGTCATATCTCATCATCACCCCACTCATTACCCACGCACAAGCCTAGAGCTCATGTGGGCATCATCCTCAGAAAAAAAAAGAAAAAAAAAAACTCTGTATAACATAGCCTATAAAAAAACATATTAAAAAATAGATCAACAGAACATAAGGCCTACTCATTACCATGGAAAGGTTGAATAAAAGTCAAGAGCCATCCGCCAAATTAAAAAAATACTAATGTACCGTATGTCCATGATCATATTCTTTTCCTTTTTCAATTCCTTTATTTCCAAGTTAAATACAGATTATTCTTCACTACAGTGTCAATGTTGAATAGTTCTTCTAATTTATTCTAATAATTAATTGAAAGAAATTCCTAATTAATACTGCTATACTGTATAATACTCTGAAGACTTCAATTATTATGATTTAAAAGCACATGAATAGTTGCAATATCTCATTTCCTTTCGTCTTAATATAATATTCTAGTTTAGTCATATATCTTTCATTACAATATTTTTGTTGTTTTCTGTTCATGCTCTGCCAAAACAAATAAGTAGCATAAGATCGAACATAGTTTGTCCAAGCCTCCAAATTTTGTGTGTTCTATGGTTCAAGTAAAATATTATTTTAAAACTATCATATTGTACAAAATTTCTAACATCGAATATAAAATTGCATACCTATAAAAATGTAAAAGAGCACCAAGAATTTTCACACAAAATAATACCTAGAACTTCACTACATGCGTTTAAAAAGGATCAGTGTTCATCACACAGATGAAAAAATATGAAAGGATTCGTTTAAAAAGGATCAGTGTTCATCACACAAATGAAAAAAATATGAAAGGATTCGAATTGAAATAAACGAGCCTTGAATTGAACAGGTTCCCTCACGCAAGAAAAGAGCTGTTACAAGTTATAACTTATAACGCAGCAAACCATCATATATGCATGTTTAGTGAGTAGCTTCCAGGTCAGCTGTTCAATTCAAGGTAATTTTTTGTTGTTTGATAAAAATGTTGTGTAAAACACCTCAATAAATTTTAACATCTCTATTTTCAAGTTCTGTATGAACTTGAAGTAAGTAGTTTTTCTACTTTAAAAGTTATTGTGAATCAAAATTTTGACTGAAGTAGACAAAAGTAGACTGAAGATTCATCTCTCAATTTCAAAACATTGTGTCTGGTAGAAATAAGGACGATGCACAATTATATTATTTTCTTTGTTATTAAAAATTATATTGGTGATTGAAACTATCTTACGCTAGCCTACTTATTTGTTATGACAGCACATGAACAGAAAACAACAAAAATATTATAATGAAAGAAAAATATGACTAAACTAGAATAAATTACCAGAACTATTCAACTTTGGCACCATAGTCAAGGCTAACCTGTATTTTACTTGAAAATGAAGGAATTGAATTAGATATTTTTATGATTATAATTGAAGGAATTGAATTAGATAGATATTTTTATGATTAAAATACGTAGATTGAAACGATAATGAATTGACTTTATTTGATACACTGAATAGAAACAATATTGAACTGGAATCGAGAACTGAACATAAAGGTATGAATTGTGAGTTGTTATCTTATATTATATTTCGTAACTAAGTAACGATGATGGAGATGATAACACATGATTTGAAAAGATACGACAGTCTCCCCTCCTGGAGTCCCTACCAGATATTCCTATTCCTCAGATATCTATTCTTTAAAAGGTTTGGTCATTTCTGTGAATTTGTTTTTCCTACGCAGCAGCTGAGGTCACTGTTTGGGGTTGAAACTCTCAAACTGAGGCGAGAGGTCTCATCCATGATTATTTTTCATAAGATTTTAAGGAATTATGTGGACTCGCCCCTACCTACTTGGAAGGATTGAAGTTTCTGTACCCACTCTTAGATGGAGATTACATCCATTGTTTTTTATTCAAAGGTCCAGAACGGTCAGTGGCTATTTCAGCCCCTTAAACCACATACCTAGGTTACTCAATGGGCTGGGTGGTGAGTTGGTGACTCAGTGGTGACTTTTCGCCTCCATGCCATAATTTCCATCCTCCTGAGATCCTCCTCCACTCCATCGGTTGCGTGGCCGCCCCTGTCGTCTTCTTTCCTCCATCCTGGCCTTATAAATTGCTTTCGGCATTCTATGCTCTGCCATTCTCTCATCGTCATCATAATCATCACTATTTCTTTATCATCATCTCCATTGCCATCTACACAATCTTCATCATTCCATCATCTCTTGATTTTTTTCTTATATTTAGTTATTATTGTTTTGTAAAGTGCATTCTATTTAAATTATTGTGTTGTGTTAAGGAAACATATTTAGGGTTATCCTGTTGTCTCCGTCTTGTTTGTAATAATAAATAGCCTAAATTAATGTTATATTCAAGAGAAGCAAAGCATTTTTTCTTTCTATTATTAAGCTACGACTCTAGGTTTTGACCCCGCACAGCATTGTCTCGGGATGGCATATCAATTTATTTTTCCAAACTGCATTGTATTTTTGATACTGTTGTATTGTTTTGATTGAAAATAAATTATTATTCTATTTCCGAATTAGGCTTCTATATTATTAACGTGAGAAAATAGGCCAACAACTTTTCAAAAATTGGAAATAAGATTTTTTAATTTTAATTTACCTAACGCTAACAGCAGTTCAAACTGTACAGCGCCATCCACTATGATGTGAAATTTTGCCGTTAAGTAACATCCAACATGATTAATTAAGAGAGAAATACAATCAGCTCTACTCGCACTTGGAAACTCAAATCGCGGAAACTGAGCTACTCGGATAACAAACATAATTATGTTTTCAAATGATGACGTTCAGACGACATCCTTATCGAAATTATGACGATTTCAAATGATGACAGTACGGTTGCAGGATCGTCTGAACGTTATCATTTGAAAACACGTGTTTGTTATCCGAGTCGCTCAGTTTCCGCGATTTGAGTTTCCAAGTGTGAGTAGATCCTCACTTTAATAATTAGTTGGGCCTAAATTTTCAACATAATTAGGCTAGTGGAGCAAAAAAACTGGTCCATTGTTCGGAAATAAGAAATAAATCTATTTCAGTTACAGTAGGCCTAAGTTATGTTATTTCAATATGGCAATTATTATGAAGTATTGAATATAGAATTATTACAAATCACAAATTTAGTAGAGTTTTTCAAAAGTTCGAATGTAAAATTTGATAGCCTAGTTGGAATAATGCTAATATAATGGTCAAGCGTAAACAGCTATGACATACCGTACGGAACCTTCCAAGTTGCAATTTGATCAGGCTAAAGTGCAGTATATCAGCACACCAATAGGCCTAGGCTGCATTTCATGTTATAGACATGTTATAACTTGATAACTTAGTAAATTCAAAGTGAAGGTAACTTTTGTATCAAAAAATTAATACTTACTGGATATTGGAGAATTCTGGAAAGCGAGTAAGATCAACTAATAAACTACAAAGCACAAATTCACATTTCAGCTTGAACATTTTGATCGAAATCTACACTAAATCAACTAGACCGATGGGCACTATTTCAACAGTATTATCCATGTTATTAAACGTCAATTAGAAAACATCTAAATGAGTTGAAACCACCTGACTTTGTAAAATTTCACTACCATATACCGGTAAACACACAAGTCAGGACTTGACGAACTTTGAAGACAGTTTGGCATTTTGCATTTCTTTTGTGTGTTGGGAACAGCTGAACTAAACAGCTCTGCCAACTACAGTATATAACCATCGATATTTTTTATTCGATAAATGTCTCAAATTTCTTTTCATTAGAATAATATAGTTATTATATCAATGATTATCAAAGGATAAAAATTCTTCAATTTAATGGAAAGAGTTCACTAAATGAATTTCTCGCTCATTCATCTAGTATATGTTTCCTGAGGGATGGTACAAAAGTGTACCAGCGACATTCTGGTCCACATTCCTGTGATGGACCAATATGTCGGCTCCGTTCACGACATTTTGTTCCAATCCTTCACTTTCCAAAAATTTGTACCAACGACATTCTGTCCCACATTCCTGAGCTGGACCAATATGTCGGCTCCATGCACGACATTTTGGTCCAATTTCCTTACATTCCTTCACTTTCCGACAATGTGTACCAGCGACATTCTGTCCCACATTTCTGAGTTGGACCAATCCATGAAACGACATTCTGTCCCAAAAATGGGACAGAATGTCGCTGGACCAAACTGTCGTTGGGACAAAATGTCACGCTCCCTTTCCTGATACAGAGGGCTGTCTGCTAATCAGAACCGCGAATTTTTGAAATAGCCTACAGCATTTGATGCGCTACTCAACATTTTAAAACATCTGAATTCAATATTCAAAATTCAGTCTCATTCTTCTTTTGAGCCAATGCTTCGTGCGAATTTTCAAGAATATGGAAGTAGTTTGCTATTTGCCTCAACCTTATATCTTACGGCTAGTTTAGTAGGCCTGTATAGTGTAATTTAATTTGCGGCAATGGTTTGAGTAAATTGTCAATAATGATACTTTCTTCACTTTAAACCTGTAGAACATGGAAAACGATTCCCGTTTACATCAGAGAAGCTAGGCTAGTATGCTCTCTTATAGAGGATGATTTTTCTCAAATTGTCATCCCATGCATGAAAATATAAATTTGTGTATGCCTATTGAATATAGAGCATGAATGGGGCACATAAAGAACTACAATGCTTCTAAAACGATAACATTAATTTGAGGAAGCAATATTACATCCAAGTGTTCAGTTCTGCTAGCAAGTTGATAACCTACACGAGGTGACGTCATAGGTTTCCTCCGGGTGCAGAGGCAGATCCATAGGAGCGATTTTGGCGAGGGGGAAGTTATGAAAGCTGTACTGAGGGGAGAAATTGTTTAAACTTGCTTAAGGGGTTAGAAGGGGGGTCCGGAGCCGGAGGCCCCCCTGGAAAAATCATTGTCAATAACAATTATTTCGTAATGCTATCTAATAAAATGTTGAGTAATGTAGTTTTGAAAATAAAATCAATGCAAATCAAGGCTTTCCAACACTATTTTGTCTCAATTCTTCATTACAAGTTAGTTCAGTTTGTCGTCGATCCCACTATGTTGCTGTCCTCGATTTATCGCTCGGTTAAATTTAATAGACGTACGAACAACCAGGCATATAAGTTTAAGAGAGGAGAGGACGGGACGGGACGGGACAAGACGGGACGGAAACCATTTTTTTGGGGGGTGCAGCAACGTGGGGGGCCAGCTAGTATGATCTAAAAATAATACATGCATGCATACAAAATTACAACAAGTAGAGGTTTACAGCTAACGCTACAAACCTCATTGAAAACAGATCGAATTTACAAAATTAAAGAAACTATAATTATACTACAGGATAAAGAAATAAAACTAAAAGAAAAATACATACAGTAAGAAAAAAAGGTCATAGAGAAGCGTCTATAATCTTTACCAAAATTTTTGTTTTATATAGTGCGAATGTTTCTTCATACTCACAAAACAGATCACATGATTGTAAATGTTCTTCAGCCAATTATTGTTAATTGATTAATAAAAGTCAGTCACTTGCTCGGATACCAGATTTGGATAGAAAACTACACAGGACGTTTGAAAAATTACAAACAGTTGAACTCTAGGGGCCTGGAAGCTTGCCAATCGCCTCTGGCCTTTTTGTTTAAAAATGTTCAACAGGGCTGTTGCTGCAAGATGCTTATTGAATTTTTAGCGATCTTCTATAATAGGATATCACAAATATTTTTGTTTTCTCTGTTCCTTCAATCTAATATTGTCGATCGCTGTTAAAGAAATCGAGATGACTTGAACTGTTTTTGGGAATCACTAATTTTCTGAATTGAAATGTCCCCACTTCAGTATAATTCAGTGAGTGTTTTAAGCTGAAATTGATAACACATTTAATTTAGTTACCTACAACGATAAACTTGATCGTAGATTTCATAAAAACAACCTTGTTTTCAATCTTGTCCTCTATAATATTTTTGATTATTTATTGAACCAATTTGTTCTCCATCAATTATAATAGTTCATCGTTTTTGTTAAAAACGATTTGTTAACGCAATTTTTCTTGATTGATTTATGTTTGCATCGGAATTACAAAGAATTCACTCAATAAAATCAAATAACTCAAATGTGTAGAACAGGATTGGTTGCCGCAAACAAAACTTTTTGATTTTTAATAACTTGGCGTGAAAAATATTAGAAAATAAATTCACATCCTAATATCTTCGACCTTGAAAAACTCTAACATTATTTGCATAATACTTTTTCCATCTAATGTTCACATTGTTAACGTACTTGAACTGACAATAAATCTCTTTTTACAATGCTGAAAATGTTCTAGAATCGATCAGCATGTTGCAGCCTAATTGATATTGTATAGGTACAATAGTGAATGAAATGTATAGGATACGATACATTTCGACATGTGCTAAAAAGCTGAATTGAGTTGCATTGACAAGAATAATTAATTTCCAGCTCAGATGCCATAGCAAATTGAACGTGCTACATCAAATTATCCAACTCTAAAACTGAATAATTCAGTCTTCAATTTTCAAATCTGCATAATCTGAAATAGAAAACATTCATTAATTCATTAATACGTTATCAATGAAAATTGAACAAGTGAAAAAGAAATGAATGATCTTCAAATAATAATTTATAATCAACAAACATTTTTTAATTACCTACATTTAAGTTATATGTTATTGATTATTCAATTAAAGATTGTTTGATTCAAAGTTAAAAGTTATAAAAAAGCAGAAAATACAATCCATCAATGAAATTGTATTTATAAATTCAAATGTTAGTTAATAATCTTTGGAATTATATTAACTTACTGTCTCCGCAAAAATTATATTGATCGTCTAATTATGTCTGAAGGAATAATATTTATGAATGACTTTATGAAAATAATTTTTTTTATGTTAGATCATAGAGAAGCGATACTCTTTATTCTAATCTGTTCTCTGTGGTGAGGTGTGTGTTATTGATCAGAATATTTTTGAAGGAACTTTGAAATGAGTGAGAAGTTGAGTGCAGTGAGTTAATAAATTTCAGTTACAATGTCTTGGAAAATGGAACAGCTTGACTTTGACGGGAATCCACTACTTGTCAGTTGTATCACAGCAAGTATCGCTTCTCTATAGTTGTATGTAACTCTAATTATTATATTTTAAGATAAGGCTCAGTGATATCCTAGAAAATAATCCAATTTATACAATCAATTAATTCTTACAAATATATTCTGCTGAAATTAATTTGTAAAATCTTATGACGCCTATTGCTGTTTTTAAAGAATATGTAATAAAGAACTAGCCTATTGACTTTATTTTCAATGGCAAAGATTTAAGAAAAGAATTATTTTATGGAGAAAATAATTATAACAGTTTGTTAAAAAAAAGCTGCATACCATATAATTTAAATTGAATTGAATTTAATATTATAAAGGTTCGGCACTCTCTTCTCCATACTCACTCAGAAGCCTCTCGCTTTAATTGGAATCACATGCAATAAGATTTAATAGAAATATTATTATTGTACATGACACATATTGTTTTCACACACAGTGCTATTGAAGAAGTGCATCCCTAACATGAGACTTTTGAAAAGCTGAAATTTATTATTCAGAGAAAACTATATGATTATTAGTTTCAAAAAGTGTAATCTTCACAAATTGTTATCTTCTCTTCAGTACCTATTAAAAAAACATTCCTCTTCAATTTTTTTCTCACTTTCACTCGGCTTCAAATATTGTCTATGTACTAGGTAACAAATAATTCTTCACTTAAAATTGTGGAGAATATTTGAAAGTCTCCGAAAACAGGAAATATATTTACTTAGTACAGCAGTAGTTGACAAAAAATATCCACATTCAAAGTTCTCTTGTGAACCTCACTAAATGGCTACATACATTTTTCCTTACACGGTAACGGAAGTCTCCGTTATAATCACTTTGTAATTTGGAATTTTAAGCTCTCTGATATTTCAAAAGTCTGTAGCTTTCGGAAATCCCCAATTTTTAAGTCAACCAAAATTTTCATCTTCATAGTTCTCTTTCGTTTGTTTTTCAGATTGGTTTCTACTTAACCAATCTACTAGAATAAAGCGTGCCATTAGGTACTTGGCGGGTCTGGGGCTTAATCATCCTTGTAGATACCATTTTAAACAGCTGTCTATATTAACAGTACTAAGCATTTTTATTTTTAAAACTATATTATTTGTTGTCAGAAATATTGACAGGTTTATGACTCATGCACAGGTACATTCTCACAACACAAGGCCATAGACTAACTATACAAGTTGTACTATACTGTTGTAACTATACTGTTGTCTGTGACAAGGCATAGAAATGCTTTGACTGTACAACCTCATAGGCTTGCTTTATATGAAAAAAGACTAGTTATATTGGTACAAAGTTCCTGAATAAACTGCCTAGTCATTCAGATCATAAGAAAATGACATTTGAAAAAGATTTATACAGTTACCTTGCTGAAAAATGTTTTTATAGTGTAATAGAGTTTTTATGTGACAATTTATGATTATTATTGAATGTACGATGTAAAACATTACTATAAAAATATGACTACTACAACACTGTAAAATGTAGATAGCCTATGTATAACATGTAAAATAGGTACTATTTTTGTTAGGTAGAAGTTAATTCTACTTCTGACGATATTCAATTGTATTGTATGAAACTTTACTTTATTGAATAAATACAATTTTTTTTATATATTTATTACTTGACTCGCACATTTGACGTCCAGTGGGATCGGACTCCCGATTCTGCACACGATTGAAAATTGTGAATTGTCAAAAAAAATTGGTTGTCACTTCTACACTACTTCAAAAACGTCCTGACAGTCACTTTGTATTTTAAAAAACTTTCAAATATCTCATAATAAGTCTCTGACTTGCAGAAATTCCTTATTTCGAATACGCACCGACCTATTCATTGTAATACGATCGCCCGTTGCAATAACCAGCTTTCTGTACGAGCAAATGCCGAGAGTAAAAAGTAGCCTAGCTCCAGTCATAAATTTAATTGAGACAGGAATTTTGTCAGCCAAGTTGAGGAAACCTCAACGGACCAAGATCGGCGCTCGACAGGGGATTATTAGAGCAGAAGAGTAGTATAGCAAGAAAGAGAAGATAGCAGAAGAGTCCTGTATGCTTATAACGGGAGGTCGACTGTGGTAGAAGCATAGACCTCGCCCCCTTCTAAATTCAACTCGTGGTGTGCGCGCGTCGTGACGGAACATGCGTCCAAATAGAGTTTTGACAACACGCTGCCTCTCTTTCTATATTCTCCATCCACCCCCTGCCATGAGTCTCTTTTTACCCGACAGCGGGTCTTCCCCGCTTAATCAACAGCACAACTCTTCCGCTTTTGTGCCTATACAAGCGAGTGTAGACTCGCGCACCGCACTGCGTGAAAATCACTCGCCGACTCATTCCTAAAAACTCGCTGTTGAGCCGAAAATCATTCGATGACTTATCCTGCAAAACTTCAATTTTTCATCGAATATTACATCCAATAGAAAAACCTTGAAGAAAATACAACATACACAGCTGAATTGGCAAGATACTCATAGCCAGGGCTTAATTTGTGACGGTACGCACCTGTACACCGTATTGGTACCTCTGAGAGGAATTGAATTGAATTGAATTGAATGACTGCCTTTATTTGAACCTGGGAGGGCGAAGTTAGGGCGCAGTCGGCCCTCTCTTACACTTAACCCTCCAATACAATACTAGAGGAGGGAGAGTGTGAGAGATAGAGAGAGAGAGAGAAAGAGGGGAAAATACTGCAAATTAATGTTAACAGAAGGTGTTATAACGAGAGCGGCAATATCAATTTTTGCTGAGGTTGTACTCGTGCGTAGTTTTGGCCTACTGAGCACTCAGTGTCAGACTAGACTGTACTTCCCTAGGAACTAATTTAAATTTTTTATTAAAAACATGGAAAAATGATGGTAAAAATACACAACTAAAAGCTTTAAAATCACTCTAAAAACGAGGAGTTAAAACTTCTTTTTTCCGGGGGAAAAAAACATTATTTTTCTTTGAAAACATAACAGTATTTCATTCATGCATTTGTAATCTACGAGCAGCCTAAGAAAAGTAGTGTTGGAAAAATACTATGCTATTTTTAACACTTATTTATTTATTTAGCGTATGGCTGTTAATAGTGGGAGACCCGACTAGGGTTGTTACACTTCACCAACATAACCAATTATCCTTTGATAGGGAACATGGTGTAACTTTGTTTTCACTACGAAAACCGACACTAGCATTTAAAAAAGTATCTATTGATTTTATGTGAAGTCCGAAAAATATATCACCAAAACACAGCACAGAACACTTATTGATGATCGAAAAATATTGAATTTTGAAAAAATTTAGAGCACAAAACTTTTAACACATCTCAATTTTGTCATGGCAACCAATTCATTTTTAAAATGAATTATTATTAACTGATTATACATTGAACCAGTAAATAATATAAAAGATGTAGAGGCCTATATATATATAATATTTCCGAAATAAAAGATCAATTCACGATTCAGTGAATAAATGCAAAATGAAAAGGAAATCTATACAATACTTTCCCAATAGTTTACATTCTACTACGATATTTTGTAGCTCAACGATTGTAGAATAGAAAATAGTGCAAGGTGATTGGTTCCATCCTTGTTAATTACCTTGACCGTTGCTAGCTGTAGTTGACACCAGCCAACTTTTTTTTGGAAAGATTGAATTACCGCCTACGTTCAGTTTTAATTTGAAATTATGAATAAGCGCACTGCTACCGTACAGCGGCAGATTGTATCTGGCGAGAAGAGACTACTGAGTAGTAAGGTGTTATTTGCGGTGTTGAAGAGTTTGCCTCCTTGAAACGTCGCCATTAGAACGCGCATTGAGGGGCACCAGAGCAACAAACATCTGCCAGAATCAAGAACGTTACACTTTTTTCTATAGACGTGCTATTATATAGTGAGTACGCCTTGGAATAATTAGCAATCCGTGTAAAGGCAAAACTGATTTCACTCACAGTGCCAAACGTGAGGCACAGAGGAAGAAAGAATATCACTGAAATACGAAAAGAATATTGTATAAGTTGCTCTCACAAGATAAAAAATAATGTAGTCGTCATTTCTCATCATCATTCTCCCATTACCCGCACGCACAAGCCTAAAGCTCATGAGGGCATCACCCTCACGAAAAAGAAGAGCTCTACAAAATCTAGAGCTCTACTATTCAAGTGTAGAATGAATAGGTACTTTTATGTTAATGTTAAACTCAATGTTAACTCAATATTCAATTATAATTGTATCTGGCTTATTTATTAATTGTAACTTAATTTTCTCGTTTTAATTTTGTTTTGTTTTGTTACTTTAGCTGCTCCTTGTTTGTTTTCCTTACTTTTTATCACTCGTATCTTCATCTATTTTTCTTTATTGTATGTAGTTGTTTAGGTTAGATATAGCTATATTTACCTTTTTTGTCTTGTTATATTTACTACTTTTACTTATTTATTGTCTTTGCTATTGCTCTATTTTTTATTTACTCTTGTTATCTTAATGCATGGTAATATAGTGCTATCAATCTCAATTTATCTATATTATGTATTGTTATGTATTTTTAAGTGTTACCTCTTATGTAAAGTGGTGTACCATTGGAAGTTGAATAAATAATAAACTCAACTTGATGCGTTTATCAATGCAGTATGGTTTGAAATCAATCATTGTAAAATGTTGGTATAGTATATAATAATAATAGGGTCTTGACATTAAAAATGCTCATATTGGATACATAGGCCTATAGCCTACTATGGAATAATGTAGTAAGTATGAACAGACTTCAAGAAATTATTCACGTATAAAAAAAGTACCCATTCAAGTATGAAAATACATGGAAAAATAATTCAAGGCTAGTTAGAATAATTATGTAATGTTTACGACGAATTGAAAAATAATTCTAAAATATTTGTAATGATCAATCATTTATATAGCTAGTTGAAAAATGTAAGCCCTCTGACAATATCAAGCATGGATTCATTACACATCTAATTAGATAAATAAATTATGTATACATTATAAATGCATACTTAGAAATAATATATTAAGTTATTTTGGGCACTTGGTGTGTGCAATATTATTTTGTATATACTAGGTTGTCATAAATTATTTCTAAAAATCAGTCCCGTTTATTTTTCCAAGGAGCTAGGAATCTTAAAAATTTTCTCATTAATGACTACTATTTTGTAGATAAGTTACTTTAAAATAACAATAAAATCCAATTCTTTAATAAGTAATATGTTTTCAAAGTTATCTCATTTCATAAATATTATTGGCATAATTCAAATATTAAGCCAAATCTTCTATTGTATCATGAACTTGAAGAATACTCCAAAAAGTAGCATTCATATCAGAAAAATATTATTTTTATTTGTAGCTGTTATAAAGCTCATGCCAGCCCAATCACTGTGATCAAATTTATTTCATATCGCAGAACAATCACTATCAATAATAATCACTCAAGGTAATAATAACAATGACACATTGAAAGTGCCCTATGCCAAAAATGTATACTTGCATTCTTATCTGTCATCAACTTGCCATTCATGGCAATTGGAAATCTATGATGTTTTCTCGCAAGTGTTCATACAAGACACGATTGAAAACGATAGATCTGAGGGAAAATTGGACTGTGAGAGAGTGAGAGACGACCTCTTCAACAGCCAAAGATTGCGCTGACCTACTCAGCTAAATGACTGCTAAATGATTCGAAACCTCCAACCACTCACTGTTTCAATGCATTCCCACTTTTCTCGTACATCCAAGGCGGAGGAAATATCGATATTATCCAACATTGCAAAATACTGTATGCTTGAAGCATGAATCAATAAAATAATTCATTGCTTTTATCATGTAGACCTAAGTGGGTACCGTACCGTAATTAATAATATACAGAATCAGGTAGTGGATTATACATAGATTTTATCATGTATCGTAATTGAATTGTACACAATATCGAAAAAACCCAAAAATTACGTATTATATGATTATTGAGGGTGGAAATATTCTTGTCTTATTTTATGACATATTGGCCTATTAATGATCATGATAGAGTTATTGGATGAAGTTTTTATGTGTGTTCCTAGGACATGTGTAGGGTTTTTTGTCTTTATTATACCATTTTTTTTTTCAGAATTGAAATAGATATATTTCGTAAATACAACTTTTCTAAATTATGATTCCACAGCTTACTATTTCATTCATCAAGTTAATTAATGTTGCCATCTATCTAATGATCTTTATCATTAACTATTATTGTCTCTGTCTTTATTTTTCTGCATAATGTATTATTGGCTGTGCGAATACATAATATTATTATCAATCATTGGTCTACCTTAATTTCTTGATTTTTTTTAAATAAATAAATTTTTTTGTAATGAGAACAATTAATTTAAATTTTATAAATTATAATTTAAAAATAAAATACCGTAATCAAAAAGAATCAGAATTAGTAACTAACAGACAGTAAACCGTTAGTTCAATTTCCTTGAACCAATCCTTTTTTCAATATTATTATAAACGACGTGACATGATTGGAAGCCACATGTAGGAAGCTGTTCCTTCTTAATTTATAAGATTCAGAAAATTATAGGCTTTGATAGTTGATAATGACCTGTAAAAATGTAATATTAAATTATAATTTTGGGCCAAATTATAATACTGGCCTCGCAGTTTGCAAAAGTAGCCATAGAATTTCAAAAATTCTGAGGAAAGACTCAATATACAGTTTATGGATCCAATAGCACTATTGAATCAATAAACATGTGATTTCAAATGCAAAAAAAAAGTTATTGATTCAATAAGTTTATTGAACGACTGAAAAACCGGGCATAAGGAAGGATGGAATAAGGAATCCGCCTTGATTGCTGAGTGATTGATTGAGTACCAACGATGCTCCATTGGCAATGGCCATAAATAATACTTTATTGATAAAATAAATAATATATAATCAATAAATAAATAATACATAATAAATTGTAAATTAATAAATAATACATCAATCACTGAATAAATTGAAAACGTATGATTGCTTTAATCACATGTAAGTTTAGTTATTCATCAAACATGTTTACTATCATATGTTCCTTCATTCTATTTTCCATGAAAATTTAGAAATTGGGTAGAGCTTCAAACATACACAGCAAACATTTTACACTCACACACTACACACACACATTCACCTACACTTATAAATTTCAAATAATCTACTAAAACTAATTGAAATTATCTTGCGAGAGAAAATAGAATTGTTGAAAGAAGATCTGGGCACCAGGAATTGATCAGTATTTATTTTCTGTAAGTATGATTAATTTTTTATTTTAAACTTGTGAGCGATTTTTTAGCTGGAGGCTGAGAGGTCAAAGAGTTATCTGGAAGCCATTTATCAAATGAATTTATATATAGTGATTAATATTAATCCTCAACTATTCTTGAAAAAAGATTAAAATAAAAATTTATAATAATATTGAGTAATTGGGAAGAAACATCTGAATAATAAATCTAATACTGCTACTATTCAGCTGTCTCACCGTAATATACAATCAGATTCATTTAATTTGACGCTTGGCATTAGAAAGATAGATAGGTAGAGAGATATTATTTCTTGCCGTTGCTGATGACTAGAGAGTTCGATGGCAAAGAAATAATATCTCTCTATCTATCTAATGCCAAGCTCAAATTAAACGAATATACCTACACGTCTTATCCACAAGCCTTTCAAAAATTATCAAATTGTTCGGTTTTTGATAATTTACTCCAATCACCTAATAGGCAAAGATTGTGATAAGACCTTGTTTTATAAGAGTTGAGAGCATCCCCGTTTAATATAGCATTATATTAAACATAGTTTCTTGCTTAGATCTTATATTACTCTCAGAAAGGTTTGTAGTTGGAATTTTAAGAATGTCGAACATTTCCTTGGAAGAGTGATCAAAAGTATGATTTTTGGATTCAGTCCAAGTGGGTGCACCTATATACAAACTATCAGTTTTGCTATATTCTGAATCAACGTATACTGGCAAACTGACGAGTTAATCAATATTGTATATTCACAATGTGAATTATGAAGGATGTGTTTATCTGCTCTATTATGATTCAAATTGTATATAATATTTAATGAATAATTTGATGTATTTTAAGAAATAAACTGGCAGGTGTCTTCAGGCGCAGCTTAAAAGCCCTCCTTCTTTAACTAGTTTAAATAGACTTCATGGTGGAACACAGAAACAATATTTACATAAAATTATAGTGCAGAACCAGAAAAATATATGGCTTTTTATGAATCAATCTCGATTTAAAACCAATCTTGAAGGAAAAGTGAAATAGTAGGCATATATTTGTGATTGAAATACAGTGTCTCATATTAGTTTACCTTTAAACAAAATTCCTTTAGTATACTTCATGAGGATTTTACATAATATATGCCGTCCAGTATATTATTCTCATGATAAAAAATCGGAGACGGGCTAAGAAATAAAGCAAATCAGTTTTCCTATTTTCAATAGGAGATAAAATCCATACGATAAAAAAAATAGGAGATAGAACCTTTTTTAAGATTAACGCAAGAGTATTATGATTGCCTGAAATTACTAACGAAATTCTAGTTACTAATGAGCATCTATTATAATTACCATACCAGGAGATGTTTCCAATTAAGAGCAAGGTACCACAAAAAATATCAGCTATTAAATTATAATAATAATTAATATTATTTAGTTGTTATCATTATATGAAAATAATTGATCTAATTAATATTACTGTTCACCAAATTATGAATAGATGGACCATAAATTTTCTAAGGATTTTTTTCTAGGTCCCTATATCTCACTAGACTAGAATCTCTATCGAAACCCTAAAATTTCTCAAAATTGAATAATTTATTCCACATTTTTGAAGAAATGTTATTTGTACTTTGTCTCATAGTGATCCTCTTAAGTATCAATGTGTGTTATTATCTTCGGCTAATGCAATATTCATTCAATTTTCTTTTCACAAATTTCTTGAAGATTTCTCCTAGATCCCTAGACTAGACAAATACACAACAACACAAATATTTTTCCAAAAATCACCAGTTACTTCATATTTTTAAAGTATTATTTGTATTCAGTTTTCATATTATTATTATATATATGATATATATTCTATATAATTTTATTATTTATATTATATTAGTTTTATTTGTACTTGGTTTTTATATTATTATTACACCTATACAAGTATTATTTGTACACAGTTTTGTATTGACTTGTCCACTCTCTATAATTCCTAATCTTTCTATATGATTTTTTCTTCAATTTTATTAAGGTAACTTATTGATTTTCATCTACTACAAGACTAGAATTCAATTCCAAAACATGAAATTCTCCTAAAAATAACTCAATCATTTCATATTTTGGAAGTATTACTATTGTGCTCATTATTATAGTGACTTTCCCAGGTTCCTGTATAATCCACTCGACTAGAATCCCATTCAAGTACCCAAAAAATTCCTCAATAATTCCATAATTTTGGAGTATAATTTGTACTTATTATTAAAATGAGTTTCCTAGGTTCCTGTAAAACCCACTCGACTAGAATCCTTTTTAAGAACCCAATAAATTCCTCAAAAATCCCCATCTTTCTCCTTATTTTTTATTGGAATCCCATTCAAATCTTTGAAAGTTACCAACTTAGGCTAGGCGTACACCGGTTAGTCAAGACAAGACAAGACGAGATTAGTCACGTTTAGTCACAGTAATTCACATGGGTGCTTATGAAGCAGCACACACCGATGCAATGACTAATCGGTGTGTGTTGCTTCATAAGCAACTATGTGAAAACTGTGACTAATCTCGTCTTGTCTTGTCTTGACTAACCGGTGTACGCCTAGCCTTAGGCCTACTTCACACTTTTTATTAGTCCCAATTTCTCTTCAAATATAAGGATGAACTTTGTACTTTGATTATATTGTTTTGTATCGTATTTATTGTGAAATAAACATTTATTTATTATTTATTGAAGAACCCAATGAATTTTTAAAAATCGCTGAATTATTCCATATTTTGAAGTATTATTTGTATTATTATATTGATTTTCCTGATTTGTATGTAAGCCTGTTGCAATCTATCCATTAAGTATCAATAAATTGTACATTGCTGAATAACCCATTACGTATTACTATTGTGCTCATTATTATAGTGAGTTTCCCAGGTTCCTGAATAACCCACTCGTCTAGAATCCTTTTTAAGAGTCAATAAATTGCTCAAAAACCACCAACTTTCCTCCATTTTTTATTGGAATCCCCGAAATTCCTCAACAATCGCCAACCGTTTCCCATTTTCGAAGAGTAGCCAGCAATGTTTACGGTGGTAGGGGTGCGCTTACCTTTGCCGCGCACGCCAAAATGGGGGCTGGATGCAGTGGGGTGGGGAGGGCGGTGGGGCACCTACTGTGACGTCACGGCGTCGGCAGCAGCAGCGGCGGTGGCGACGCGACGGCATTCCTCAGGGGAGGGCGATATTTCGGGAGCGCGGTACGCCGTGAACGGATATAGTCGCCTGCGCTCACCCCACGACGTTCACTCGCTTACCAGTCGTCAGCTGAGACGGAGCATATAGCGGTCTACCAGGTGAGGATCACACTAGTTGGCTCACTAGTTCTAGATCTGCAGTCTTCAGCAGCCCTCTAGAAGTTATCTTGCCTCTGCAGACTTCGGCAGCGATTGTTAACGTTTACTTGAGTGTGAGATTACTAGTTCTAGATATTTTACAAGTTACTGTATCTCCAGCAACCTTGTTTAGATATTGCAACAAGTTGTCTTTTCACTAGTAGGATCGATCTCTAGATATTGAGCGCAGCGTTTGTTAGCGTTCACTACAGTGTGACTTGTTTGTGTGTTGTGCAGGCAAACTAAAGCAGACAGGATATCAACATGTGTGACGACGACGTAGCCGCTCACTCTATTTTAAAGATATGGCTCGTATTTCAAGTGGAGCTTAGGACCACGCTCCACGTGCCGTCTTCCACATTATTTTGATCAAGTGAGACCCCGCCACCTGGTAGATACACTACAAAACGAAAATATTTCATTATAATCAACTGAGATATAGAATAATAAAACTCTCGCTATTTTAAAGATATTTCATTTCAAGTGGAGCTTAGGATACACCAGGCTATAATACGCATTATTTTGATCAAGTGAAACATAAAATACACTACAAAACTCCTGATATTTTAAAGTTTTGTAGTGTATCCTATACACTAGGAAACAGAATTTAATTAATTAAATAATTTAACTAATTCACAGAATTTATTATTGAAACATGAAAACACAACAAAATTACAGTACAATAGAATTTTAAACACTGAATATACAGAAATTCACTATAAAACTCCCGCTATTTTATACAGAAATATAATTCATTTCAAGTGGAGCTTAGGATACACCAGGCTATAATACACATTATTTTGATCAAGAAACATAGGATACACTAATACAAAACGAAAATATTTCATTATAATCAACTGACATATAGAATGCACTTATAAAACTACTATTTTGAAGATATTTTATTTCAAGTGGAACTTAGGATACATAGGCTATAAACTATACACATTATTTTGATCAAGTGAAACATAGGATACACTACAAAACGAAAAAATATTTCATTATAATCAACTGAGATATAGAAAAAACTCTGCTATTAAAGATATTTTATTTCAAGTAGAGCTTAGGATACACCAGGCTATAATACACATTATTTTGATCAAGTGAAACATAGGATACACTACAAAACGAAAAATATTACATTATAATCCACTATAAAACTCCCGCTATTTTAGAGATATCTTATTTCAAGTGGAGCTTAGGATACACCAGGCTACAATACGCATTATTTTGATCAAGTGAAACATAGGATACACTACAAAACGAAAAATATTTCATTATAATCAACTGAGATATAGAAAACTCCTGCTTTTTTAAAGATATTTTATTTCAAGTGGAGCTTAGGATACACCAGGCTATAATACGCATTATATTGATCAAGTGAAACATCGGATACACTACAAAACGAAAAATATTTCATCATAATCAACTGCCATATAGAAAACTCCTGCTATTTTAGAGATCTCTTATTTCAAGTCGAGCTTAGGATACACCAGGCTATAATGCGCATTATATCGATCAAGTGAAACATAGGATACACTACAAAACGAAAAGTATTTCATTATAATCAACTGAGATATAGAAAACTCCTGCTATATTAAAGATATTTCATTTCAGGTGGAGCTTAGGATACACCAGTCTATAATACACATTATTTTGATCAAGTGAAACATAGGATACACTACAAAACGAAAAATATTTCATTATAATCAACTGAGATATAGAAAACTCCTGCTATTTTAAAGATATTTTATTTCAAGTGGAGCTTAGGATACACCAGGCTATAATACACATTATTTTGATCAAGTGAAACATAGGATACACTACAAAACGAAAAATATTTCATTATAATCAACTGAGATATAGAAAACTCCTGCTATTTTAAAGATATTTTCATTTCAAGTGGAGCTTAGGATACACCAGGCTATAATACACATTATTTTGATCAAGTGAAACATAGGATACACTACAAAACGAAAAATATTTAATTATAATCAACTGACATATAGAATACACTATAAAACTCCTGATGTTTAAAGATATTTTATTTCAAGTGGAGCTTAGGATACACCAGGCTATAATACACATTATTTTCATCAAGTGAAACATAGGATACACTATAAAACTCCTGATATTTTAAATATCTTTGCTTTTGATTGAGTGGAAACATACAGTAATAAACAATTAGACAATAGTACAGTGCATAAAATATAAAAAGCCTAAAGCTTTAAAAATATTCATTTCACATGTATTTAATAAATTGGGACAATTTTTAAAAATACAATGAAACTGAAAACACTACAATACACTGATAGTGTACAGAAATATTTTGTTACAATGGAGTGGAACATAATAGTGTACTCTAGATACACCAGGCTTCAATACACATTTTTGATCAAGTGAAACATAGGATACACTACAATACACATGAGATTTTTTTAATTTCACACATGAAACTTTTTTAATTTTCAAAAAGTCTTGAAGTTGATTAAGTGACAAATAGAATACACTAAAAAACTCGTGAAATTATCAAAGAGTCTCGACTTTGTTTAAGTGGAACACAGGATACATTAGAAAAGGAATTTTCAAATAGTTTTTGTTTTGATGAAGTGAAGGATGGGATACATTACAAAACTTATGAAATTTTTCAAGTTACTCAATTTTTAACAAGTGGAAGATATAATAACTATTAATAAACATTGAATACACTATAACTTAATACATTTAATGCAATATAACTTGATACATTGAATACTCTATAATTAGGCGCTTTGAATACACTACAAGATAGAACTACAATAGAATTAAATTCACTGGATATAGAGAAATATTCTATTTTCTTAAAGTGGAACATAGAGTACACTACTAAATATACAGGCTGATAGAAATTGGAACACCAGAATACACTGAACATACAAAAAGTTTTTATCCAATGGAACATTGAACAAGACAATAGTAAAATTAGACTGAGAACACTAGAATACATTAAATTCACAGAATTTATTATTGAAACATGAAAACACAACAAAATTACAGTACAATAGAATTTTAAACACTGAATATACAGAAATATATACTGAATATACAGAAATATAATTATACTGAATATACAGAAATAAGTGGAATAATGAGATAATTCACTAATAGATAAACACTCTTGTAACATGAGAAGCATTTAATAATGAAAGCACTTCTTAATAAAAATAAAATTAAATTGAATAGTTATAAAAATGAATTTTATTTTGATTAAGTGGAACTTTAAACAATGTATACACTACTAAATAATAGTAAAATGAAACTAAAAACTATAGAATTATACTGAATAACAGTACAACATCAAAGTACATTGAAAGTACTTGATAATTGAGAATATATTATTTTGATATATTGGGACATAGGATAAACTATTATAAATTAAATACATATTAGATAATAGTACAATGAAATTGAAAACACTATAATACACTGATAATGTACAGGCATATTTTTTATGAGGTGGAACATATTAGTGAACTCTAGATAATAGTAAAATAAAATCTAAAACACACTGGACTTAACACTAAATCTTAAAAAACACTGGATGTACTGTATTTGATAATCACAAATATATTATTTTTCTTAAGGGGAGCATAGAATACACTACCGTATAATGGTAGCCTATAGTAGGCGTACAATAAAACTAGAAACACTCTTAAATACTTTGAATAAACAAACAAATTTGATCTTGATAAAGTAGAATTGTGGAACTAGTAGATGATTAGATAATACCATGGAATTGGGAGCATTGGAAACACACTAAAAAACTCTAATTTCACATTCATACACATTCGAATTTATTAATTGGAAAGATGAAATAATAATTTGAGAACAGCACAACTCATAATATATAAAGAGCCTGAAGTTTCACAACTTCATTTCACATGCACTTGAAAAATATAATGAATATTTTAGATAATATACAGAAACAAAAGTAAATACTAGTAGAAAAGAATAAAGAATAAAGTAAAAAAGAAACAAGGACAATACTTGCAACAAAAGTAAAGTCGGAAAATCGATAATTCTATGAATAAATTGAGTTTTCACATCATTGATAAATTCTATTCAAATGTCAACAGAGTTATTGATGTTAAAATAATTTTTTAAAACAAGTAATGTTAATAATAAAAACTTATTGCATTGAGAATCACGCATCCCCTTATTTTTGAAGGACAGAAAAAATTACCATTACATGGATGAAACATAAATTACTACAGGTAAAATAATAAGCTCCTATTATTAAAATAGGCTATGTCTCTACTCTTGAAATCTGAGCTAAACTAATTTTTTTCTAAAAAATAATACGGTATCTAGAATTTCCAAGAATCCTCAGTCATTTAAACAAAATGTTTATTAAAATTTAAATAGTAATCAAAATTAAATTCAGCCTGTTGCAATCAGGCTACCTGTGTAAAAGTAAAATAATTTGGAAGTCGGAATGAGATATCTTTTTTCTCATTGTATTATTATTCCATCAAAAATTGGAAGTTTGGTAGCAGTTATGTTGCAATGAAGAAGACAATATTTTTCCAGTGTTAATTTCAATACAACATTGTTCGTTGAAAAAAATTATTCTTGTCATATGATTCCAATATAATTTTCTTTTCGAAATTGAGTTTCTTCTCAATACCCTAATGAAAATAACATAATTACTTATGACTTATGTGGATATCATCAGCAAAGGGCTTTTGAAATTAAATCAGTTTCTAAGTTTAAAATCCCAAACTTCCTATTTTATCTATCATTTCAAGTTCAAAACAAATTCAACCGATTCTCATCTTAAATCATTATCTTTATTATGAGTATATATAAGCTTGAACATCTTAATTCTGTTTAAAATAAAATAAAATCGTATAGAATCAGATTTCAAATTTTGATTGAAGTTGGTGTTCTAAAATAAATTCATTTATTTTTTGTTGAAATTTTAGCAACATTAATACCAACATTCTTATTCTCTGTGTTTTATTAGACTCTCTAGTATATTTCCACCCTGTGTTATATTTCAAATTTTCAAGGCATAGTTCTCATGTTCAAGTTCCTTCAAAAGCGTAGTAGACGTTGCAGTTGCCTATTTAAGAGCATCGTATTTTTTCGAGCAGCTCAACAACGGTGGTGGCTATTTCGAGGAGTCGATTTTGAGTTGGGGGAACGGTGTAAGGGGCTAGGGGAGGGGGAAAGGGAAAGGGCTGCAGTAGTCAGAGTGGTCACCTTTTTTGGTCTTGGACGAATTTAACTTTGGCCGTGCGTTTCCTTATGAGTCGCAGCCGAGATCTGTGCAGGGGATAATGCCTCACGCTTAAAAATAGACCGCTGTCGGCTGCGGCCATCTTGCAATCCACTTTCCTCCGTTGTGAAGGGGAGCGAGTTAAAAATATTCCAATCGGAATGGGTTCACACTCCAACTTACAAACGTGTGTTCTCTTTCATACGCCACTCACCCTGGTTTTACAAACTTTTGACTTGCCAAATTTCAATTCGACTTGTTGAATTGGTCTTTGAAATTTTTAAACGTCAATGGACTTGGCGTGTGATGAAAACGTTACAACAAAACTTGATGATGAGAAATCTGATGGTGACAAAAACGAAATTAAAATATAAATAAAGAATTAAAATTGAAATATCAAGTTAAATTGTAATATAGGTGCAGCCTTAATCAAATTACTGTTATTACAAGTGAAGTCTCTTCTTATTGATGAAGGAGATTAAAAATACCAATAATATCGTCCCAAATTCCTGAACATGATACAAAATCATGATTAAATGTTGGAGACATATAATAATTTGAATTGAATATTGATTTTAACAATTTAATATTGTTGAAGAAGATAAAAACCACTCAAGAATTCCGATCATGATGAAAATCAATTAATGGATGGAAAATAAAATAATTGGAATCAAATAATGAAGTTGAATTGAAAATGTTAGTGTAGTCTCAGTCAGTCATCATTACTGTTCTGTTAAACAACTCGCATTTATATCAATAAAGAAGTTTGAAAAATACCAACATAACTTTCTATTAGACGAATTGTCCGTCTGGGTATTTTAGTTAATCATTCTTCACCCCATCACCCATGTACAAGTCGTAGACTTACATGAGCTTCATCGCAGCAAAAATCGAAAACATAACGTTAAGAGACACTGTTAAAAGAGACTCAGTCCTTAATTAATCCCTGTGGTCAGTAAACTCAAATTCCCCAATACAATTTCTCAATAAAAAAAACAGAAATGTAAAAAAAACAAATTAAAATTGAAATCAATCAATTCAAATCAAATTCAATCCGAAAATACGATTCCTCAATATAATATGTTTCCTAATAACAAAAATCAATTCGAAAATATCTCCAAATATTATTTCGAGAATATTATCCAATCCAAATCCAATTAGAAAACAACACAATTCCTCAACACAAAAACCTATACAAAATATTTCCAAACACCAATAATTAAAACCAATGCAATTTCAATTCAAAAAATTTCCACAATACAAAACATTATTCTCAATACCAATATTATCATCACGTGTTAGGGACATTATTCTGAGTCCATTGCTACATTTAGGGATGTATTTATTGCTATTCATCGAAGGTACCACACACACCTAAATTCATGTCGTAAGGTGATGTTAGGAGCATTATGTTCAGTTCCACAAACTTGAATCCACGTCATTAACTTGTTGTCTTCATAAATATGCATTGTGTAGTTGTCAGTGAAACTAATACAACTATTCTTTTCTTGTGTTACACAGGGTGTGATGGTCGGTATGGGTCAAAAGGACAGCTACGTAGGTGATGCAGCGCAGTCGAAGAGAGGTATCCTCACCCTCAAGTACCCCATTGAGCACGGTATCATCACCAACTGGGACGACATGGAAAAGATCTGGCATCACACATTCTACAACGAGTTGCGAGTCGCCCCGAAGAGCACCCCATTCTGCTGACAGAGGCCCCCTCAACCCCAAGGCCAACCGTGAGAAGATGACACAGATCATGTTTGAGACCTTCAACACACCCGCCATGTACGTTGCCATCCAGGCTGTGCTCTCACTCTACGCCTCCGGTCGTACCACCGGTATCGTCCTCGACTCCGGAGATGGTGTCTCACACACAGTCCCCATCTATGAAGGTTTGTTGCCACCCCAGCTAGTTACAACAACTCTTAGGCAGCTCGTACACCGGAGCAATAAGCAATAGGCAATAAGCAACATTTGGATCATATGATCGTCCACTCTATAGAAACAAATAGTCCAATGCACACCTAAAGCAGCTGTTTCGGTGTGCATTGAACTATTGTTTTGTATAGAGTAGACAATCATATGATCCATCTGTTGCTTGTTGCCTATTGCTTATTGCTTCGGTGTACGACCGGGGTTACACTGTACAGAAATTTTTCAACTAAGATCCGGAGTTGTCCTCATCTATGGTAGTTTGTTGCCACCCCAATGTATACTCTCATGTTACATCTTCAACTGATACATGAATACTGTACTTTAAGACTAGGCATACACCGGTTAGTCAAGACAAGACAAGACGAGATTAGTCACGTTTAGTCACAGTAATTCACATAGTTGCTTATGAAGCAGCACACACTGATGCAATGACTAATCGGTGTGTGTTGCTTTATAAGCAACTATGTGAAGTACTGTGACTAATCTCGTCTTGTCTTGTCTTGACTAACCGGTGTACGCCTAGCCTTATCATCAACACTGGTCTGACAACAATCAATTTCCTCAGTTCAACAAACTTCCTATAAAACACACACTTGACTCAGAAATGTTGTGGAACTTCTCCATATTAGGTGAATGAATAAAACAAATTTTGTCTGGATGTGGAATAGACAAAATTTGTTTTATTCATTCACCTAAAACTTCCTATATTTGAATCGAGTTTCAGGAGTTTTTCCTTCATCTTTATAAGATAGTTTATCCATTTTTAAAACAAAAGCACATATAGAACAAAATATAATACACTTTCGAACATTGAATTATATTTGAAACAAAAGTCATAGATTGCTTCTATGAATAGACAGGTGTCCTCTCATCCTTAAAAAATACACTCGTAAGCAAAAACGTTCATAGGAAATCATTATAGTTTGGAATCGATAATCTGCTGTAACTCGAATCTTTTCAACTAAATTTAATATTCAGTTTACAAAAAAGAAACAAACACTTATGACACAGTAACTTTCCAATTGCCACAAATGTTATCAGTTCATTGCAATGAGTTATTGCTCCCTAAAAACCAATAATGATCGTAAAATTATTGGTTGATTGATTTACTTGCAAAATTGGGGAAGTATTGGGTCAGTGATAGCTTGATGAAATCACACATACGACGCACGTACTATTGACATACATTCATTATTTTATTTTGCGGAAATATTGCAATTGAGATAATTCCAATATCGTACCTTAATACTTTTAAAATTAGTTCATTACGTTAGTTCTTTTCTTTTCTATTTCAATGCCCTGTTACTGCATGAAGAACACTAGAAACACACTATTTATAAAGTTAGGAAAACAGTTAAATCGATATTTTTCATTAAATATGTTTACTACTCGTGGAGATTCCACTAGCATTGTATTCCATTGTAGCATGTCTTGTATTTCCCTTCAATAAAATATATTCTATGTAATATTTAATATGCTAGATTCCCGAAATATATACGGTAATACAAATATATAATATATTTGTGTTATATCATCAGTAATAATTGAACTTTGCTGGTGCCTCTATCTGCATCTCAATAGTTTCATATTCAATCTTATCAACCGGTTTCACAAACTTCTATCAAAGCGAGATTCTCATGAAACATAGCCCAGTAGCCTAATCAAAGTTATCAAAATTCAAAACCTGATCAAAGTTTGTTCCATATATATGACAAAGTATGATTCGCAATCGAACGTTATTTCATTAAAACTATTAAATTACAAGTATTTCATAAATTGACAAGTGTTTCACAAACGACAATCAAAGAGTGATCTCTAATCGCACATTCTCTGATGTTTCGAGAGATGAAACTCTGATAGAGGTTTCTGCAACCGTACTTCAGGGTTTTTGGTATGTAAATCAATTAGTTTGTCAATCAAAGAGTGATCTAAAATCGAACATTCGCTGGTGTTTCCAGAGATGAAACTTTGATAGAGGTTTTTGCAACCGTTCATCAGGGTTTTTAGTATGTAAATCAATTATTGAATATTGTTTGTCAGGGCTCTAACTGTTAGTTTTTGTTTGTCTCCAGGTTATGCCTTGCCCCACGCCATCCTCCGTCTGGACTTGGCTGGTCGTGACTTGACCGACTACCTCATGAGGATCCTCACCGAGCGTGGTTACAGCTTCACAACCACCGGTACGTATTCTCTCCCCTTCAACTTCCTTCACCAATCCTTCATTCCACAATCAACGTATAATCTATATTCTAAATCGTCCTTTACCAATCCTTCATTCGACAATCGACATATACAATCGATTTAATATCTACTTACCTAATCCGCCTAGTCTTTCCTAATCTACTTACCCCTACTGTAATAATATCATCACCTACACCAATCTAATTTCCATCTTCTCATTTAGATTAAGTTCAGGTACTCAAATCCTATACAAGCCTTCCATTAAATTCTTCTTCTGGAAAGAAGTATACCCAATTCCACTGCTAAAAAGAAGTATTCAACCAAAGCCATCAAAATAGAATCCTACTTCACTTCAGTTCATTCCTAACCGTTCTGTATTCTTCTTATAAAAAATACGTATATAGTATTGTTACTCCAATTGAACTTTATATGGAAGCACTGAATAGGAGTAAATAATAGTTATAATCTATAGTTACTCTATGATGAAAGTAAGTGAATCAGATTCATATCATCTGGAGCTCTCTCACTTCTCAAAAACTATCCAAGTACAGTACCATCAAATTCTTCTTTTTAAAAAGAAGTATTTCACTTCTAGAAAGAATATTCTATTAAATTCATCAAAATATATTCCTATTCCAGTTCATTTCCATCCATTCTGTAATCTTCTCATTATAGTTACTCCAATCAAACTTATCTATTTGAATAATCCAATCCATATGAGTTCAAATATTTTAAAATTTCTTAGATTACATGAACTTGATTATCCAATTGAAGTTTTCCGAATAGAATACACTTTTCTCGTTGGAGCTATGCTCTCCAGACAAGACTCTTCAACTCTATGTTATCAACATTATAGAATTTATCTGTAAAAATACATATTTTCAACGTTAGAGACTCAACTCACGTAGTCTGTGATGATAGCTACTTCATTTTCAATATTAGAAACTACTTGGGGAGTATTAATTTATGTAGAATACGTTATCGTTCTCACGTAAACGTATTTTCGACGTTAGGAACGCATTATTAGTAAACAGCTTTGTTGGGCAGGGACGTATTTTATGTTGAGTATGTTGTCTTCCTTGTCAGTGAGAACGTATCTACGTATCAACGTAAGGGGCGTTACTTTCAAAGTCTGTGATGATTTTTACCAACGTTAGGGGCGTTACTTTCAAAGTCTGTGATGATTTTTACCAACGTTAGGGGCGTTACTTTCAAAGTCTGTGATGATTTTTACCAACGTTAGGGGTGTTACTTTCAAAGTCTGTGGTGATTTTTATCAACGTTAGGGGCGTTACTTTCATAATCTGCGTTACCTTCATAATCTGCGTTACCTTCATATTGAATGATTCTCGTTACTCCGTTGATGATTTTTATGTTATTGAACTTGTTCTAACCGTATGCGTTTTTGTGTGACCAACAGCTGAGCGTGAAATCGTAAGAGACATCAAGGAGAAGCTGTGCTACGTCGCCCTGGACTTTGAACAGGAAATGGCCACCGCCGCCGCCTCCACCTCGCTGGAGAAGTCCTACGAATTGCCTGACGGTCAGGTGATCACCATCGGCAACGCGAGCTTCCGTTGCCCAGAAGCCCTGTTCCAGCCCTCCGTCGTGGGTATGGAAGCGTGCGGCATCCACGAGACCGTCTACAACTCCATCCTGAGGTGCGACGTCGCCATCCGTAAGGACCTGTACGCCAACACTGTTCTGTCCGGAGGTACCTCCATGTACCCCGCTATCCCCGACCGAATGCAGAAGCTAATCCCCGCCCTCGCTCCCTCCACCATCAAGATCAAGATCATCGCTCCCCCGAGAGGAAGTACTCCGTATGGATCGGTGGCTCCATCCTGGCCTCCTCTCCACCTTCCAGCAAATGTGGATCTCAAAGCAGGAGTACGACGAGTCCGGCCCAGGCATTGTTCACCGCAAGTGCTTCTAAACCACTCGACCACAACACCACCACATATTCTGTATTTATTTGCTGTTCGTATTTCTATCTCATTTTGTGAGTGAATTCGGGTGAACTTCTCTCTAGGGAAGACCGCCGTCGAACTTACACAACTACAAACACACACACACACTCAACACACCACACAGCTGTTCACGCTCTGCTCTGTCGGTCAACGCCAATGTTCATGACGCAATTTCACTGTGCAAATATTTCGGAATAAAAAATCATTACAATTTTATGGTTGACGGAATCTCTCTCCCTTCCAACAATCTACATACCAAAGAACAGCTTTTGCCGACAGTTTAATTGATATCTATATTTATTATTTTAAATATTTCAAATTGAAATGTCTATTATTTGAATAAAATTAATTTATATTTATATTATAATTTTGTTCTGCTACTGATATACTATTGTCCATTATCTATCCTTGCCAAGGCTGTTACGAATATCCTTTACTACGGTACCATTCTAGAGATCAAGAGTTAGGCTAGGCGTACACCGGTTAGTCAAGATTTGGTCACAAGACAAGTCACATTAGTTTAAGCAACACACACACCGATGCAATGACTAATCGGTGTGTGCTGCTTCATAAGCAGCTATGTGAATTATTGTGACTAAACGTGACTAATTTCGTCTTGTCTTGACTAACCGGTGTACGCCTAGCCTTACGCCGGCTCCCATCAAGCTCTGTCAAATGTAATCCGACGATTGTGAAAAATACACTGCTGCATACACATAGAAAGCTGAGATGATTTTCATACTAATGCTCCATCCACATATCTACCGACATCGAACGTTTGTCAAACACGTTCGACAAAAACTCTCCATTTGGTTTTGAATGGGAGTATTCACATTTCCCGGCAATCAAAATCGAATTAATGTATACGCCCATGCAAATCACATCGAAGAATTACTTGTTGGACACGTTACGTGTCGGTAGATGTGAATGGAACTAAAGACTACCATTTACTAATGCTCGTCGAAATAAACAATCAGTTTTTTCGCCGCGTATAATAGCATAGTGGGGAGTCAAAGATTTGAAGCTTGTGAAATCATTTGACAGAGGTGGATGAAACCCGGCATAAGACGTTTATTTTTCACAACTAACTCATGGGCCACTCTGTATTATCTGACACCGATGATGGAATGAAAATTGAAATGAAAGAAAATTGGAATGTGAGTGTTGAGCCACCTGTTGAGCATGAGTATTCGAGCGGTTTGTGATGATAAAAATTCACACACATTGGAGAGTCTGTTCTTGGAAGAGTAACCGCGAGGAGTGGTAGCCATATGGGTGCATTCACAAAGAAAGCTTGTATTGCGAGCGCTTGTTCACAATAGTTTGGATTGAATTCGCTGTGCATTTAAATGTACTGATGCCCGGTTTTTCAGTCGCTCAATAGACAGTTTATGGATCCAATAGCACTATTGAATCAATAACCATGTGTTTTCAAATGCAAAAAAAAAGTTATTGATTCAATAAGTTTATTGAACGACTGAAAAACCGGGCATGAATCGAGTGATTAGTAGACATAGGCATCTGCAGCAAGCGCTTGTAACCAGCTTTCATCGAGTTTGCACTCCATGACTCGTAAACAACCCACAAAGTTCTCTTCTACAATAAATCTCTAGTCATAATAAAGATATAGAATCTAATGTCTATAATTGGAATCGGAATAGGGATAGGTCTACAATAAATAATACATGCAATTCAAGAAATATAGTCGGAAAATGTATTCCAAACAATATTGTAGAGAAACTTGTAAATTTAATGCGGCTCAAATATTATTGAGACATTATCATTTCATGGATCGATTCACTGAATTGACAGAATAACAGCTTAACAGGTTCAAGAGATTGGATCATTTCAAAACCTACGGTAATGAAATTAGTTCTGAGAACTGTAGGCTACTAGTTCGTACTTCCAAATAAATAATGGAAACTTTCCAATAAGAAATTTGGAAAATATGTATAATTATCACAATCTGCTTCTCACAGCTTATTTTTTCAATGAGTTTTGATGATGCAATATTAATTAGAATATCATCATCTTATTATTAATAATTGGAGGCGAAATAAATCAGAACAACACTTCATTATTGCAATATACCGTGCCATGTTATAATTCAAAACCATACAATTGGATATTTAATAGTATGGGTAGTCATAGTGAGTCAAATTCATGAATACGGTTAATGAATTCATTATACGGTTAAATAACATGGAGACTTTATTTACATTGTTATACATTCAAAATAAAAGGATAAACTCTTAAATAGAAAAAGAATGAAACTAATAAAATAAATAAGAAAGAACTCGTAAATATAGAAATAGAAATAAGTTGAAACAAAAGTGATGAACTGTCAATTCATTCTTCACTAGAATAATTACTGACTGACTATCACAATTCAGTCAATCGCAAGGATGGGGTTCATAGAGGTAGTGAGAATAGTAGGTATTTCATGGCTTTGAATAAATTCGACGTTCAATTCTCGCTCTAGACTCTGATCATTGCTATTCACATTGATTGATGTCTGATGATTCAATGCAAATGAGCTACCTATAGAGATTTTAGAGCTTCAGATTTCATTTGTTGGTCAAGGTCTTTCTAATGTGCAAGAATAGATACTGTGTGCCGTATCCATATCGTACTCATGTTACCCATGCCGAAAATGGATCAGTCCTGCTGTACAAAAGCTGATAAGCTCACCTATTCAAGAAAAAAATTAATACCGTACGTATTCAAGTGTATTCTCCCAGAATGTCAGAGAATGGGATGTCAACAATGCAGCTTTGAAATAAAATAAAACACTGAATAAACACTAATTTCTACAAATAAGTTGAAATGCAGCTTTGATCTTAATTGAAAGTTTGACAGTCTTTTTTGTAAAATTAATCTCAAAATCCATTCTAACAATAAAATCAATCGTATAGCACACCAATAGATCAAAGATAACTATAATAAATACTGTACGCTTCAAATAATGTTCTTCCACAAAAAACAATATGTTTTCCAATGTGAATCTAATATTATTCAGTTATTATTCCTAGAGTGGAAATGAAAAGAGTATTAAATTCATTAAGTACTTTGTCATGGGATAAATCATGAATAATGGTTAGGGTTTGGAATGGTAGCCTATAACGATGGATTATTAGGCTAGGCGTACACCGGTTAGTCAAGACAAGACGAGATTTGTCACGTTTAGTCACAGTAATTCACATAGTTGCTTATGAAGCAGCACACACCAATGCAATGACTAATCGGTGTGTGTTGCTTCATAAGCAACTATGTGAAGTACTGTGACTAAACGTGACTAATCTCGTCTTATCTTGTCTTGACTAACCGGTGTACGCCTAGCCTTACACTCATTTTAAAGTTGTGAATGGCTTGATACATGACAAACTGTGAAGTTAACACTATATTTTACAGCACCAGAAATTCATTCACATTTTAAATATTCACCCCTTCATTTCCTCAATTTTTTGTGAAGGTGAAGCCCATATGAACTCTAGGCTGATGCGTGGGTGATGGAAGGGTGATAATGTGAGATGACGAAAGACGGGAGTGGCTGTCTATGGTCAAAATCAGTTGTAGTAAACAGGGATCGAACCGGGAACCTCTGTATTATCAGACTGGCGATAAGCCACCTCGGCTAACTGGCCATTAAGGAATTTTGTATTTTATCTATTAAAGTGAACCAAATATGTCAAGGAGTTTAAAACATTTGCTATTGAAGTTGATTAGCCTTGTGAACTGAACGGTCTGAATCAAACAATTACTTCTCATATAAAATACACTCTCATTATTCGCTAGGATGATTTGATTAGTTGCAACCCATAAATATTTTACTCGAACATGATTGAGTGTATGAATTTGTCCGTTGAAAACAATATGCCGTTATCTTTCGACTCAAAGTACAAAATACTGATAAAATTACGGTTTTTTTAATTGCTGGTAATTTCGGAAAATAAAGAAATGACCCAATTTCTCCCACTCTCTGTTACAGCTTGAATACAGTAATATCTGATGGATGAGTCTTTGAAATACTGTAGATATTCAGTGAAACTTTCTCATTTCTTCAACAGATTTACAACTTATCATTTTTTACTTGAATAAACTTCATGCTTCGTTAGCTTCCAAAAAGCTCACTGGAGAAATGCTCTTAACATATCATAAAATAAATGAAAAAACTATTTTCATCTATAGCAAGATTCTTTTAACTTGTCAGAAAACAGCTGATTTAACGTTTGTGATCGCGCGTACATCAATCAGCTGTTTTATGACAATTTAAAAGAATACTGCTATATTGAACTGATTCAAGAATATACTAATGAACTTTTTCATTATAAATTTTTCATTTTAAAACTTGTAAGGTTTTTTATTTTTCAATTTAATTATAAAATTCAAATGAAAATACACAATGCAAAACAATATTTTCAATAATCACAATAAATTATTTTTTAATTTTCTGCAGTTTTTTGAAATGCAACGATAAAATATTGCATGGTCGTTCAAAAACACCAAATTCTAGATACAGTAATAATATGTTTATTTCACTTACCAAACATTCTTGATGAAATTCTTTCACAGGCTCAATTCTATCACTTAACAGATTATTCTGGAACTATTTCGTTGTTAGACACCACGTGATTCAACTTTACAATGTCTATATTGTTATCAACAAATTTATCTCCTCGTTTTATCAAAGAATTCAGATTTATATAAGTAGTAGTCATGTATTTATTCTGATAATTGAAACATAGCGTAAACATTACTCATTCAAACAAAATTTTGTTCTATGATCTCCAACCAGACTAGTATGTTGAGAAAGGAACATTCTCGATAATACGAGAATAATTGAGAAAGAAGAATTATTCAATTGTGTATATTTGAACGTAGTTGGATGATAACACTATTTTTGTACTGCTAATGAGTGTATAAAGATCAGTCAGTATTTGAGTCATTCACCTGAGAGTAAATACTGCAGTTATAAATATAATATCGAACCAGGCTTACTAGCTACTATTAGTAGTGTTATCAGATATCTGGAGAATATTATTGTTATTGTTGTTTCTTCTCCCTCTCTGTGAAAACTTACTCATATTTGATGGTACTCCTGTTTCATAATAATCGAAGTTTGTAATATTGCTTAAACACCATCAAGATATATTTTACCAAATTGTGAGTCAAGTTTCAAAGCCGCTACTTATAAGTTCGAGTAAGGATTAGATTTCGGTCAGTTTATTTTTTATCTATAACCTTCAACATTTTATCAAACTTCTCCTTGGTCATCCAAACATGAAGGCTCACATGCAACGTCGTTCATCCTCCATAGAAAACATGCTGAAAGGTAAGGGTGTACTCAAATATTTTTCCATCTCAGTTCATTATAATTTAATCAAATCTCTCAACTTTATTGGAACAGTACTGTTTGGATTTGATTTTCCAAAGAGTTCTTGTTCCATAATTAAATTTTATTTATTTATTTAGCGTACGGCTTTTAATAGTGGGGAGACCCGAGTAGGGTTGTTCCACTTCACCAACATAACCAATCATCCCTTGATAGGGAACATGGTGAAAGTTTGTTTTCACTTAGAAAACAGACATCAGCATTTAAAAAAAGTATTTTTTGATTTTATAAAGTCTGAAAAATATATAACACTAAAACACAGCACAGAATTCTAGACATTGTCCAAAACAAAACACAGAATCATCACTGCTGTAATAATATGCTAATAAGTATGCATGTTAAAAGTATTGATGATATACAGTATTGTGAATTTATTTTATATTTCGTTTATTATATTTTATTGAATTATAACATTTATATGTGATTTTTAACATTAAAAAGCTTTCAATGATAATTATTACTTATACTTTTATAATATTACTCTTATACTTTTTGTTTATACATTAGTAACAATAATTCTGTACGGTATACATTAATAACATTAAGAATAATCCGAAGCAAAAGCTACTACAAGTATGAAATTTAAGGCTTCTAAAAAAATGTCAACTAAAATCTCAAAAATAACATAATTATTAGTCTGATAACGAATGTCAGAGAATCATAAAATATATCCTGCTCTCCGTAATCATCCCAAATTCTAGAATCGGAAACATGATATTTTGTCAAAATATTAGCTTCAATGAGGCCTTGACCTTTGCATTCAATCATTGTGTCCAGTTCTAGAAGCTTCTTCAACTCTATTTCTATCAATATTTGGTATTATTACTGTACTAATATTTATTTAAACGGTACTGTAACCTATATGATTGTGAATGGTTTGGTCTCTGAGTTTAAAGAGAGTATCACATTAATAAAAAATTATACAATATTATGAATAAAAATTGATATAATTTTGAAGATTGTTTTAATGGAAAAATTTATTCAGCTTAATAAAATTTTATATTGCAAGTAATTGCTATCAATAATATATTTTAATATCACAATTTATCAATGTTACTCAATGTGACTGTTATTATTACTATTTATTTTGAAGGATTCATCCAACAATTCTATAGAGTATAGACTTTTACTTGGTATTGCATCCACGGTACCGCTTCTAATATTCACAATTATTAATAAGGTAAAGATAGGAGCATTATCATCGTCATCATCAAATCATGTTAACATCCTCTTTCTCTCCTATATTAATCCTATAAAGTCTAATCCTAATCCAATCCACACAAAATTTTCAGTTATTATTTCTTTGTGGATGATAATGTTTACACGTAGGCTACATTTGAGAAATTCTTTCAATAGAAATTAAAATTAATAATGATAATTCAACTACTCAATTAGTATAGTTACAGAACACAGGTAGTTCAATTTAAAAAAAGAAAAAGTCGAAGCAGATAACTGGAATTAACTCTACGAGGACACAAGCGGTTACCCTCCAAGCTCTGAATCACTTCTGATCTCATTTATTCTTAACATGATTGGAAAAAGCTCTGTAAATAATTGAAAAGTACCTATAGAATTTTGTGAAAGTTCTAAAAAATAAAATCGTGGAAAGTAAATTGTGAGAATAGGAATATTTGATTGGGCTAATGAGAGAAAAAAATAAAATTCATCTATGAATTATTAGCTTCTTAGCTTTATTATATTGAAAAGTATAGAATTTTGTGAAAGTTCCAAAAAATAAAATCGTGGAAAGTAAATTGTGAGAATAGGAATATTCGATTGGGCTAATGAGGGAAAAAAATAAAATTAATCTATGAATTTTATTATAAGCTTCTTAGCTTTATTATATTGAAAAGTATAGAATTTTGTGAAAGTTCCAAAAAATAAAATCGTGGAAAGGAAATGTGAAAATAGGAATATTTGATTGGGCTAATGAGAGAAAAAATTTAAAATTCATCTATGAATTATTAGCTTATTAGCTATAATATATTGAAAAAAATTCAGCTTCAATTAGATTTCTTCAACTTCATTTAAACTAAGTTCAACTACCCTTCGTATTGTTTCGTTGAGAGTTGAACATAGTTTAAACGAAGGTGGTGCATACGGGCCTCTATCTTTATCATCTTATCTCCAAATGAAGTGGATGAAAATTAACAAGGATCGGAAATTGCTGGGGAAAACACGTGAGAAAGCAAGGAAAGCATATAGTACATTTGTGACAAGCGCAGTGTAAGTGAATTTTCCGATAGGAAGAGCTGAATCGCCCCGTTCCGTCCAATGAAAATAACATAATAACAAACAAATAATACGAATAGTGTTGAAGACAAAAAACGTTTGTCTAGATAAGCTGACCTAGGCCGTGACTTATGCACCGAAAAAATATTCATAACTAAGCTAGAGTATGAGTGATCACGAAGAGTTCGATCAGTTTTCTTCGTTCAGCTATCAGTTTCCATTCGCATCCAGACGCGTCAACAGGTAGGCCTACCGTCTAATTGCAACACTTTTTCTAATCAACTCTTTTTCTATTCTCACATTTCCTCCCCGCAGAAAGATGATGTAATCCATAATATCAAAATTTTAAAATTATTATTATCCTTTAGACAAGTTTACACAGTGATTCATCAAAATAAGCCTGAAAAATATTGTTTTCACTTCTCTCTTCAGCCTCATAAAATTTTTCTATTGTCACATTTTCATCTCTCAATACCTGTACAATGACAGGATAGGAACAACGATTACATTTCATCAACAGACAAGTGTGTAAAGTTTTCCTTCAAAATAAAACATCGAGAAATTTTTTTCGAATTATTTATTTATTCACAATCCAACGGCATTCAACACTTTACAGAAAGAAAAATACATGCAATAATAATCATAATACTAGAAAAATAACAACTCTAAATAACAAAACAAATAATGGATAGAAGAGATCAGGAAGAATTTACATGCATTAAAGAAATAGTAATAGGAATAACAAATATTTATTTATTCAGTAATGTACTCATAATACTAAATAAAAGATAATAATACTAATACTTGATATAACACATGAGACTAATTATATTCTTCAATAGACAATGTTGCCGAGTAACTCCTCGAAATGGAATTTTGTGCTTCTCTGTTCAATTTAAGATTATTAATTCAAGTATGATGTATTACTTATTTAGGTTGAAAGGAAGCTTCTCCATGCTATGATGGGAACTAATACTCAATTTATTTATTTTTTTAAGTAATATTTTTTTCTAATACTCTCCAGTTTTAAAGAGGATGATGAATTGTTTTGAATTTCCCCTCTTTTACAGTACTTTTTTGTGACACTGTCTCTGGGTCTTGAATTCTCTTGGCACTCAATTTCTATTATAGAATATAATCCGGTAAATTCAATAAATGGATAATATACCTAATATGATGAAGTCTACATAAAAATTCCATGGTACCATATTGAAAAGCTACCAAATGTAGAGTTTACTACCCTAGTTCAGTTCTAAATAATAATTATTCTTGGAAAAGTTTTTTTGGAAAATCGAGAATTTATCAAAACAATTTCTCAAATTGCGATGAAGTTGTACACAATTATAAAATAGTTTTCATTTAAATATTGGAATTTGTTCGATTTGTATTTTTGAAAATTATTCACTTATTTCCGGGTTTGCAACAAAATGATTTATGCAGCTCTAATCCATCAAACTACATTAAATTTAGTTTTTTAAAAATCTAGTTCAATGCTATTATTATCAATCAATTTCTCTTATTTATAGTTTATTCAGAAATGTTATGACTCTTCTCCTTAATGAAATGAGACGTGATAAAACCATTCTATTCATTTCCGGGATAGACAAAAAAGTCTATATCGTGACTAATTAGTTAATTAACTACTCATCATTCTCGATAAACTATTTTGGTTCATCTATTCACTGGCTATTTAGCTACTATTTCACTATTTTTTCAACTTTTCACTGACTGACGGCTGTATTTTCAGTTAGTATAGTGACGGTATGTTATTATTAAAATATATCTCTAAATAATCAAGCTTCGCGATTTCCAAAAACATTCCAACACAATTCAGCCAAAACCGGAGGGAATAATTCAAATTTCCAGAGATTTTCTGTGTCTTGCTCCTCTCATATCATTTTACATTGACAGTGGAATCGTCGAAATGGCCTCCGGAAAAACCACTAGACAGGTTCAAATCTGATAAACTTTTGAATATTTTTTAAATGTTATTTAATTATAATTTAGACATATTTTAAAAACCAAAAATAAATTAACATATTAAATTGTTTTGTTGAAGTCAATTCAGTGTGATTTCCATGTTCTCAGAACATAAGCCTTTCACTTCAATAGAATAATAATTTTAGAATAAATCAACAATACCCAATATTACATTATCTACAAGGGGAGCCTAATAATTGAACTCGAAGACAGTTTTGATGTTAAGCCAAATAAAGCACGTGATGGATGGTTGATCTGCATTGTGTAGTGAAGAATAGTATCTTTTCAAAAACTTATTCTCCCACGTCACGTCCATTCTCATACTTTAGTATTGTAGATAATATTATTTTATAATGATCGTAGTTTGATATCATTCTATAATAATATTGAATTTCAGACAATTTTTGCTCAAAATTTCGATTGATGAATGCTCCAACATTCCAGCACATTCAAAAATTGGCTGACATTCAAAAATAAATTTCAATAATAATGATATCAATCACATACAATTCAATAAGACCAGTGATTTGAGTTTCCACACCATTTATAAGTGACTAATTCTAAGGCACTGTACACACAGTTTGGGACGAATGAATGAATAAGCGTCTTTAGTTTTATAGAAAACAAAACATTATCAGTCGTTATTAGAGTTTTAGGATGTGCTGGATGGTTCGAATCAAGTCGTTTAAATTTACGAGAAAATTTATGTTATCAGACAAATAAAATCATTAGATAATTATAATGTTTTTTTATTTTTTAATCTTTATAATGTTCTTTTTTCATTCTCTTCAGAAGATCTCACTTCCTAATGCATTTACAATGTTATTCTATTACAATGCCTATATTCATACAATAATTCTCTGACAACAATAATAAATTATTATTCATTAATATCTATAGCCTACAGTAGACTACCGATTATTCACGATTATGGGACCGGGATTACATCGGATACGGGAAAACTCGGTTAATACAAAGGTTAAGTTCAGTTATAGTAAAAAAGACGTAAAACCCCATGAAAGGTTACAAAACTGGTTTATTGGAAACAAAAACATTTACAGTGATAATCACAATATTATAGACTACACACCTGTAAGCAAGTAGAAACATAGATTCTTTCTTAAAAAAGTATTTGATTGTCTTCTGAGATAGCCTTTTCCCTCACTATCGAGACCTCTATATTTCTTTTTGTTATTTTTGAATGACAGGCTCGGTTAACCCGAAGCTCGGTTAACCGGGACTCGGATAACCGGGAGTTTACTGTACAATATTATTCTCAGATAACAATATTCATACAATGTCTGTACAATAATTCTCTGGCCACAATCTAATAACATACAATGATTGTAAAATTCAATATGCGAGTTAATATTCTTATTTTTTATGAGGTTGATGCCCACATAAGCTCTATAGGCTTGTGCGTGGGCAATGGATTTTGTCTGCAGTCTTCAACAGACATTGGTGATGACTGTAGTCTTTATTATAATAACAATGTATTGATACAATAATTGGTATTGATCTACTATGCATTACGTAATTGGAATCCAGTGAATGCACCCAAATACACTAATTGTATGTACGAGTATGTACACGTAGTACATGTTGATTACAATCTATGTATGAATAGGTCACAAAATAAACATGTTTATTTGCTCAAATGTAGGTTAATGGGTTCGATTGGAATAATTATTACTGTTGATGCCAGTATGCTCATGAATTGACTGTAATTTTTTCATAGTTTTGTTATTCAACATTCTTCATTCAACATTCCACTACTATAGTGCGATTCACGTCAAGAAGTCAGCATTGCCTAGATGGGAGTTTGCTATCCTTGTTCAGCACAAGGCACTTATAAATCACTTATAGGTGAATTGTTTGACATCAATCAATTCTCCCCCAATGAACACAAATTCTCATCAATGCAGACGAATACTTAACAACAATTTAAACACAATATTCATCATAATATACTGAATATTGGTAGAGCGTAGAGCTGGTTCATTTCCCTGGGGCCCCCAGGGAATAAGTCAAAAATAGTTTTATTACCTTTTACCCTTACAAAGTTATCTACTGAATACTTATTACAATATTCACATGGGTAATTACAGCTGTTATAGTAGAGTATGGACTGATTGCCTTTCACTCAAAGATAAAGCTGTCAAAGAAGTTGATTTTCAATAATAAAAAAATTGGAAAAATTGACTAATTCCCTTTTACCCGGAGACCGTCCATTTAATCACAACTCACTATAAAACCTTTCACAATTTTCAAAAATGTATAAGAATTGTTAATAATTTTTACACAATATTAAAAAAGCTGCATCATAGTGTGCAAAAAATTGTGCAATGAGGCGAGGTGGAACCTACTCGTTAGGGTCTCCCCACCAATAAAAGCCATACGATAAAAAAAATAGTAAAACTTTAACTGCTGAACATAGTAAAACAATAAACAAAATAAGGCAAGGGTGAACCTACTGCCTAAAACGTATCTCTCCACCGTTAGGAATATACGATAAAAGCGATAGGAATATTATACTTTTGAACATTGTGAAAAACCTGATTCTCATTGCGTTTTTTTTTCAAGCAACTTTCATTTTTCAAGTCGTATTTTGTCTGTGAGACACCAATCGTTCACTCAGCCAGCATTCGATGATTGTGAGGCTTCGCGTGATTGGAGATTGCAGACCAAAGTACTAACTGCCAGTGCAGCCCATCAACCTCACTCTATCATTTCCTAGTCTCTTATTCTGCTCTACCGCATTCATCCGGGAACCTCTAACCGCTTTACACTAACTAAAAGGGCTAGACGAGTATAGGCTACCAAGTGAAAATCCATAATAATCGTTTTATTCCAGCCAATCTCCAAATCATGTCGAGTGAGTTGAATACAATAAATAAAAGTTCTCAAATAATTAAGTTATAATAATTGAAATAATAATGATGTTTTTTAAAGTGTAGTATTAGTTGAGTAATAAAGAAATATTCGAGCACGCTAATAAAATATAAATAACTATATGAAATAAAATATATATTATGAAATAAATCATTTTTTCAACGCATTATGAGAAACAGTTTTTTTATATGAAATCGAATGAATTATCACTGTTTTCGCTTCTCCTTAATCTCTTATGAATTTATCTGGCGAATTAAATATTTTTGAACTAAAGTATTTGCTCAATCTAAGTATTTTTTTATACTATTTTCCAATAGAATAGACCTGATGCACATTTTTGCAATCCAAAAATTAATAATTAATAAGTAATTTTATGCAAGTTTTATCAGCAGCATACCGTAGCCTACTACTACTTGGTACTTGATCAAAAATGTCTTCCTAAACTAAGGGTTGATTTCCAACCTTATTTACTATCTTCACGAAGCTAATGGCGTAGAATGAAGGAACATATTTTCAAAGGTATAGAAAATATGTATAAAAATAGGTATTTAAAACTTTCTGATGCATTTCTAATCTTTCTATCTCCAAAAACTTACTTGATGTTGACCTTCACAGTAAATCTCATAATCTCATGAATATTAATTTTTGGATTGCAAAAATGAGCAACAGGTTTATTCTATTGGAAAATTGGAATAAAAACTAAAATCGTCATTCATTATGATTAGTAATCATTGATTTATCAATAGATCTTATTTCAATAGAGTAACCTATTATTCGAATGAAATAATTGTGTTTCTAAACTCAACACAATTTAGTGCTAAGCGGATTCAACAGAAAACTGAGTTTATTGTATCGGTATTGATTATAATCCGCATATAACTACATAGGCCTAATATTATTTCCAGATGTGAATATTTTTTGTGCTAAATCCTATATTGGTTCTCCTTAGAAATACTTATTTCTTGAAAAATGTCAAAAAACTATATCGGCTAGTTGCACAGAAGCCAAATGAATTTAAACGCTGTAAAATAACGGAGCAAATGTCAACGGAACCAATAACGGAACCGCTGTCATGTAACGGAACCAATGTTGTCAAGTCCCTAAAATGACTGAAGTCATCTTACAGATGTTGAATTGAATTGATTTTCGTGCAACTGGCTTAATTTTCTAGAGAGGACCAAAACATACAATAATATTCATTGTTCAAATACAAAATTATTTATCAGAACTATTTTCAAAATAAAACTATTATCGTCGAAACAATGTTATTGATTAGATTATAGGCCTCCCCGCGTGTGGCATAGGCTAATGAACTGTGCATATAAACAATCATTTATTTTTTTATTGTTTTGTTTGGGCCGAAGATTGGGATCTGTAACATACAGACGACCGATTGATTAGCAGACTCCATGAATGAATGTGATTGGATTGGGCATTATCAGAAAAGAAAAACGCCCACAAATTTTTCGTCATACGACCTTTGGTCAAACTGATAGTTTTTGAATTTCTTTCACACACTTTCGTTGCCTTGTTTATCAAGAGTAAACTAGCCGAACTTCGTTTTAGCCTGATTTCTTTCACAGGCTCTTCCGTATCGTAATCTGGCTGCGGCCACTTTAATAGCACCCATACTGATTTCGGTTCACCAAGAAAATTCTCTATTATACAATAATTGGTCTCTCCAGATAGCGCGAAAATAATAAATAATAGGTCATACATCTTTGATAACACTTATCTTATGAAAGAATGAAAGACAAAATTAATGTGATTGTATAAAGTATATTATTTGTTGTACGTAGAGTCGACTGAAAACTGGAGTTGTGATGTTGTATTAGCTAGAAGCTATTAGCCTACATTTTTTCACTTTTTTACGGGTTTAGATGAGAATTCATGAAGATTGAATATAATTTTGTGCCTTGAATGGACAAAATACGAAGATGAGAGTTTCAAAAGTTAGAATATTTGAAAAGAATAATTTTCAATAATAGAATTTGCATTTCTGGGATACTTGAGTGAATCAGTTTTTCCAAAACATTAATTAAACAGAAGATCAGGATTAAATATGTTTGTAAGCCTATAGAAACAAAATAAGTTTTAAATATATTCATGAATTACAGCTAACACATTATCCAAAGTACCTATTTTTTATTGGAATGTATACGAAATTGTAAGATGATGATATTTTATGGATTCGAGCTCTTTAAATGTAACTATACAAACAATGCATTTCTTTGACAATTAAATGTCAAATCTTTGTCAAATCTTGATAATCTGTATAAAAACTAATTGATTAAATGTCTATTTCATGGTTATTCAATGTACCAATATCTAAACTATTTGAATACTGTATTTCAAAATATGAAATTCTATCCTACTTAATGATTCTAAATATTGAAAGATTAGTATAATTATCACTAGTAGTATATCTGGATATTGGATTCATTATTTTGGAGTCAGAATTTCGATTCTGATTGTAATAGTACGGTAACCAATCTTTACTAAGGAATCCTAAGGGAAATATCTGTATCTTCTTGTTAGGGTGCGTGTGTACGAAAAAAGCAGAAAACTTTGAAATTTTTGAGTGACTGCGCATGCTCTTGTTTATTTCTTCCACACATTTGGAGTGGACTCTTTCGCCTCTCGCTGTGTCCTATGTATAGATTCCAGAAATAAACATCAGAGCTAAAGCTGCCGCCTGCTAGGAGCATTTTCATGCCTATATACCTTTTATGGAAGTTTGTTATGGAGCATTTGAAACATACTTTAATTAGAGATTTTAACTGCAGCATAAAAAATATAATTAGAACAATACAATTGAACAGTATAAAGTACGTAGGATTTTATCAACTTGATGTCTATTTCACTTTTAGACTTAGACTTAATATAAGACTTATTGTTATACAAAGGATTTTCATGATTTAATGCAAATACTAAAGAATGAATAAATAATCTACTTATCAGCTACCCTATTGAAAAATGAATTATAACTTATTCATCCAAAAAAAGATGCTTGAAAGCAACCGAAATCTTACCCTATTATTGCTCTTCATACAATGGTAATTTAATGATGATGGTAGTGGAGGAACATATTCAAACACAAATTCCATGAATAAATATAAAATGAGTAGTATAAAATGATCATCAAAATTAATTGATTTGATTGAGATAAATACAACAAACGAGTGTACTACCTCATGATCATAATGTTCTCTATGAAAAAGTTCAATGTAAAAATCTACAGAAAATGGATAATAAATTTACACAAATTGAAAGACAGGCCTATATTACTTCTTGTGTAGGAGGAATTAGTACATGATTGGTATTTTTCAAATTACTAACTACTAACTAGTAATAATATCGTTTCAATAACTTTATTAAAATGCTGAATAGTTCGCTGTTGTAAAGAATGTAAGAAGTGAAGAATTCAGTAAAATATATAATTATTCTGAATATATCTATATATAATATAATATATTCTTAATAATATTTAATAATATTATATAAGAATAAAAATCATAATCAATAATCATTCAAAAAATAATGAACAGGAATGAACTGAAATATATGATGGAACAAAACAAAACTTGATCCATACAGCCATAGATTCACAAAATTTAAATGCAGAATTATATTGAGAGAGAAAGCTAGTCCTAATTTCTTTTCAATAAAGGCAATTGAATAGAAAAATTAGAATTGGAATTTGTACTTCTAAGATTGTAGATAGATACTTACTCTTACAAGAAATATGACCATAATTTTGTTATTCACGTACAAAAAAATTCACCAAGTAGTACCAATTATTACTCGAGAATTTTCTATTCAATATTGCTGGCTTTATTCCTTTTACGGCCTTCATGACTGCAAACAAATTTTAATCTCAATAGATGGTTACTCAAGTGTAACAAGACATTTTCATACATTTTTCCCCCATAAAAGACATTAAAACTAGTTTAGAGTCTAACCATTAATTTTCATTGAACAGTAGATCAGTAGTTGCATTCTCTTGCTAAGCCCCTGCGCCCACTTCGCAACTGCTATCTGATTTCAGTCAGCAACCCAATGTTGCCAGATGACATTTGGCTGTTTTTCGGGTAATCTAACCTATCAGCCAAAGTCATCTGGCAACGCTGGGTTGCTGACTGAAATCAGATAGCAGTTGCTTAGTGGGCGCAGGGGCTTATTGTATCTGATTATCTGACGACTTCTTGTAAATATATACAGTAGACTACTACATTATCATTGCATATAGAGAATAAGAACACTTGTTACTTGATTTATTGAACATTCTAAATTCAAATTGGTAATCATGATTGTATCTGACTTGTAGGCTGTTATTGTATAAAAAATATAAATTACTCCAATAACGCTCCTCGTTACTTAGGTGTAGGAACATTTTCAGAGATGGATTGTCAGTGGATCAGGATGACATTGTGGTAATTATATTGATGCATTTTCTTTTTTGATCTATTTTTAGTGCGTCGCAAGATGGATTCAATAAAGGATATGTCAGCACCGCTAATAGTGGTCTCCAACAGACTGCCCTTCGTTCTAAATAGAAAAGAGAATGGCCAACTGGAACGGAAGCAGAGGTAACTATTAAATTTTAATCAAACAGATCACTGCTACAATAACTGCTACAGTAACTGATAATCAGTAACAATCTACAATAACTGCTACAGTAACTGATAATCAGTAACAATCTACAATAACTGCTACAGTAACTGATACAGAGTGATAAAAGTGTATAAATTCTGGTACAACCAGTAACTTCAGTAACAGTAATAATCATGTACTGCTATGACAGGGTTGTAGTTGATACAGAGTGATAAAAGTGTATACTATGAATGAAAATTAATGAATAATTATTTGCTTTTATTAATATAAACTTCCAAGCAGACAAAGAATCAAAATATAGACTAGTACTAGAATATTTCTTTTTTATGTTCCAATTTGAGAGATTTTTCAAGTTCACGTTATACAATAATAAACTACTTCAATTATAATATTTAAAACTTTATAAGGTTGAGGTTGAGCCCAAACTCCACCTAATGAAGGATTTCATTTCATATATTACAATATTATTATTTATTAATTGATATTCTCAATTTTTTAAAGCACAAATACTTTTTATATTATTTTTTGTTAAACATTTTCTTACTGAAAGCTTATAAAATTTTTTTGGATTTTTCTTTGGTACACAAAATTTTTAGTTTCCACCAGCATTTTCAATACTCTGAGGGTAGGGACGGGTGAATGTATCAATTCTTTTGGAGAATTTTTGAGAGGATATTTTTATTTCATAAACTACTATGGTGTGTGTGATAGCCAAGTAGCGTCCTCTGTTCATCGTGACTCAAAATGGCATTATTTTATGAATTAAAAAGCCGTCAGCAAGCCTGCTCTTCACTTCCATTCAATTCTGAGTACCTTCAAGTAACCCCATATTGAAAATGTGTGTAAATATTCTAAAATGAAATAAACACTAGTATGATATTGTTTTCAGTACTTTAATAATAAATTAATAATAATAAAAATATTTTTTTTTTTTATTATTTCACAAAAAATTAAATATTATATCACTTAAAATTAAATTATATTATGTGATTTACATAATAGAGAAATAATGTAAATCACATAATTTCTCTATTAAAGCTAGCATCTCCCATATTGTTACATCACTTGACGGTTTTGTAGCTTTATTGCTGTAACAATAAAGTAAAGGAATTGACAATATCATAAAGACTAGTGTTTTATTTTATCATGAAGCTCCACAAAATCAACAAGAATTCTACAATTATTAAGTTAGTATCCTAGATCGTTTGTTTATCAGCTTTACAACCACCTTCTTTAAAGCACCTTACTATGTGCTTTATATGGATATAAAACTCCTATATTGTTTGTGCATGCTTGCTTGATTATTATTAGTATTACCATAGACTAAGCAAATATAAATATTATTATTATGTGTATTACCATAGACTAAGCAAATATGAATGGATTTTTATGTGTATTACCATAGACTAAGCAAATATGAATGGATTATTATCTCTGGTACTACTGTATGGTATGTATTCATTCAATCTACAACCATTTTGCATGAGTTTTAATGAGTTTATCCGACGTGATGTGCGCAGCGCTGGTGGATTGGTGACCGCTGTTGCGCCAGTAGTGATCGAGTGCAAAGGACTGTGGATTGGCTGGTCAGGCCTTCACGATCTGGAGCCAGGAACTCCCATTCCAGAAGCAGATCCCAACGACAAAGCACCAACTTCCGGTCTGCTTTCTAGTCAGGTTTGTGTTGTCATTGAAACAATAAAATTCATATTATTATAATTCACACTTGTATTGGATAAAAATCATTGTTCAAACGATTTCATACTTGTATTTGGATAAAATCAGCAATTTGCCTTTTTGTTGGTTCAATTCAAATATAGTTCTAAATAGTTTTTGATCAAATACTGTAAGTGTTATCCACAAATATGTAGAATACATTACAAGAAAAACAAAATACACAATATATAGTTGTGAATTTTCTCCACATAGAAGAATCTGTGTGTAGGAAAAGATCGAGTTACAAGTATTATCATGGCTTAAACCAAAATTACATAAATAATTAGACATTTTACAAAGAAAAAAAGGAAACTAAATCCTCTGATAGTTGAAGGTAGATAATGAGTTTTTCATTACTTTAATTAAATATACTTCTCAATTAAATGATTTTTAAGCATGATTTAATAGCTTTTAAAAAAGATAGCCCATTTTTATTTGTGTATTTTGAAGGCATAACATGATTCTTATTTTGTTGACTTCAATAAACCATCTTTCTTTTCTATATTCTATTCTAATAAGCCTCTTAAGAAATTGGACTTTGATATTGGATATTCATATTTATTATGAGAGATATATGATATAATTAGTTTCATCCAAATAGTATTTGAAGGCGTATTACATGTGCGATCAAATTTTCCATTCAATTCAATAAACAATATTGTTTGAAAATTGTTCAATATTTGACAGTACTGTACTCTAACGGTATTGAAATCTATATTTTCAATTAATTATGATACAATGCAGCCATGAATAGTTAACCATAAGTGTGAGATCTCATATTAGTTTTGAGCTAGATATCACCGATTGAAAATGATCAAAAACCGAATTAATTCATTATTTATACATTTAATACTATCATTTTATACATTTTCATTTTATATCATTTTATTCTATTATTTTGGAAAGTATCAATGTGGAGCATCATTTTAAACAGAACCAAATCAATTTCAATTGTATTGCATTTGACCTTTTCAAAATATTTCCGGTTTTCAAAAATTGTTTTTCAAATCAAATTTATTTTTCAAATCACACAATCTACAACAGAGTAATTATTGTAAATAACATATTCTATCTTACTGAGTAATCATTGTAAATAACATATTCTATCTTACTTCTAAAATGGTATGATACATTGAAAATACAATAACTTAATGTATCGGTGCTTTAGTTTTTATTTCATATTCTTGATGATTTTGTGAAAACAGTGAGTAATATAGGCCTAGTATATTTCAATTTCTTCTCAACTCGCAAATTACTGAACTTGAAATTATTTTTGTATGTCGTGATTATTATTATATGATGATATTTTTTCTAGATAGTCCCAGTTCACGTGGACCAGAAAGAGTTTGAAGCTTACTATAACGGCTGTTGCAATGGCACTTTCTGGCCGCTTTTTCATTCGATGCCTGACAGAGCTGTGTTCAAGGCAGACACCTGGAAGGTACGCAATCATTCCTTCATTCATTTCTAATTTCAAAACAATAATAATTGTAACATTATAAAATACGGTACCTTATCGATTTTTTAAAAGTTGTATTGGTTACCATATGACTACTCATCATCATAAAAGCAGTAGAATAATAATAATAATTATTATTATTATATTTATACATTCTACAAGTATAAAAATGGAAATTAATTTTTTTTGGTTAAGAACTGAAGCAGGAAAAATCTCAAGGTATAGCAGGATTAATTTAACTTGTCAGAAAACAGCTGTTTCGGCAATGAGTAAACAGTGATTTTGACACAATAATCCAAAGGCCTGAAAGTCTTAAAGACCTTTAAAGTCTTTAAAAAACCTTTTTGACCTTTTAAAGAATAGATTTTTAAAAAACCTTTTCAATAATCTGCGAGATTCAGCATTTTCAGGTATTGTGAGGTTTGTAGGTATTCAGCATATATAAGTATTGTGAGATTGATTGTCGAAACAGCTGTTTTCTGACAAGTTAAATTGATCCTGCTATAGGCCTAGATGTAGACCATGAGGGATGAGGTTCTAAAGCATAAACAATAATACTTATTTATAGCCTATTATTAGCTAGAAAGAATCATAGAATGAGGAACTGATAAATTACCGATTCAGATGCTCTGTTCTCCCTCGTTGAGATGAATTCATTTAAACTTTTAAAGTCTTTTAAAAGAAAAAAATATATAACTGATTTGATCATTATTGTTCAATTTAAAGTAGCCTAAATATAAACTCCAATAATTCCTCCAGACGGCACTTCTAAGGCTAGGCGTACACCGGTTAGTCAAGACAAGACGACAAGACGTGATTAGTAACGTTTAGTCACAGTAGCCTATTTCACATAGTTGCTTATGAAGCAACACACACCAATATATTAGTCATTGCATCTGTGTGTGCTGCTTCATAAGCAACTTTGTGAATTACTGTAACTAAACGTGACTAATCTCGTCTTCTCTTGTGTACGCCTAGCCTAAGCCGTGGAGAAAATTTGCCAACAATTTTGTACACCGGTATATCTTGTTTGTTCAACTGTTTATCTGAAAAATTTGAATGAAGGCCATTATTTATTTATTGAAACTGTGACAGACTTTTTTATATCTTGATTTAAATTGATTAAAGGCTTACCTGCGCGTGAACGAGAAGTTTGCAAGATGCACGATAGCAGCGTTGAGAAAAATTTGCGCTGAGCTTGACGCTGAGGGCAAAGAGAACGTGGCTCCCGTCATTTGGATCCACGATTACCAACTGTTCACTGTGGCAACCAGTGTTCGTCAGGTGAAACAACCTAATTGAATGAAACATTTATTTTTATACAACATGAAGAATATCTTTCAGTTAAACTACACTGTTACTATAGTGCGATTCACGTCAAGAAGTCAGCATTGCTTAGATGGGAGTTTGCTATCCTTGTTCAGCACAAGGCAGTTGCTGATGTCTCTATCCTATTCGCACTGTGCATTGTTGTCGCACACAGTCCCAACAAACACGTTTGGTACATTTTTCTCTTTCTCTCTCAATGAAACTTGGCATCAATGCTCCTCATATAAACAATGCTGACTTCTTGACGTGAATCGGACTATAGCAGTGTGATAAATCCTACAGAACAGGAAGAATTTCTTTCAATTACCGACAAGTACACTGTTACTAACAGTAAACTCCTTAGATTTTACCTGTTGAGATTTTTTTAGCCAAATAGATGTTACTGTAGAATTATTGAAAAATATAATATGGTGTGATTTAATATAAATAATTATCGTATCTGTTTCATCTATATGTTGTTAATCAATAAAGTAAATAAGGAGCGATCTACTGTTCCACTTAAGAATATTTAAAGTATAACAGTGTTCAAGTACTTACATAATAGTTGTTAATCACTTACCTAATACTTACCATAAGTTGTGAATCAAGTATCAAAAAACTTAGAATACTATTATTCCACATTAGAATAATTCTAAGTATAACAATGATCAAAAACGAACATAATGTTATTGAGTGTTACAATAATATTGATCAGGAACTTCAACTTGTTGGAAATATGAGTAAACACCATACTCTCCACGTCAATTTGTAATAACTGAACTTTCAAAAATCAAGACCTAACTATGAGAACTGTTCAACCAGCTTTTTGAAATTACTGAAGTTGTACAGTATAAATAATTTGCAATAATTTGTAGTTGTGAATAATCAAGTTGTATTCTGCATTATACCATGCACAGTATTATTACATTGAATCAAGAATTAAAAATTTTAAAATAAATGCAAATCAGAGGTTTCTTGACTTGGGAATGTTGAATAAGCTATTGTTCAACAAATACTTAAAAATTATCCAACACTCACCCAATTATTTGATATTTAGTAATAAAATTCATTCAAATAAATTAAATTTATTCCAAAGAGTTTTTCAATTAACTTGAATTTACATTAATTGAAGCCTGGAACATCTAACGAACCAAAGTCAGTAAAATTATTATAAATTTGAAGTTGATACAGAAGTATGCTGGAGATGATAAATGAATGAAAATGAATAGAATAAGATCAATAAATTGTTTAATTTTCTCCAGTATTGTTCTATGCTTCCTATGAAAATTTCTTTTTTTTTGTTGAATATTGTTGCATGTTGTTTGATTTCAGGCGGTTGAAGAAGAAAATTTGCGTTGTAAGCTGGGATTCTTTCTCCACATTCCTTTCCCATCATGGGATATAATGAGACTTTTTCCTTGGGATGATGAAATACTCCAGGGAATCTTAGGTAATTCTATTTTCATGGAACATTCCTTTTATACTTAAAATGTGTCGTTTGAATGGTCGAAGAGTTGAAATCTGAATGTATAACATTACTATTAATATTGTTCTGGAAATTTATCCAAGTTGATCCTCAAAAATGTAGAAATTAAAAATAAACATTCATTTAGACTGCTTATCCCTGTCAACAGAACTAATTTCATTTTTTGACATTTAATTATACTAAAAAATAATACAAAATACAGACAGCACTATCTACAAAGGGAAACAACATTGAAAAATTTAGGCACCATAAATTGAAAATCCTTTATGCTATATTCATCCAATTCAACAACGAGGGAGTTTTCAAATTTCATTTATTATTAAGTTTAACAAAAAATAATATAATACGAGCAATAAAAACTGTATGATAACTTTGAAAGTTGCCATAAAATTGCAATTCGCTCAATAATAATTTTCAACACATAGACAGCCTCTGTATGAGCATGAGTTGGAGCATTCCAATGCATTTATGGGAAAAAAATCCCATGAATGGGTTTTATGGGACAAAAACGAGTTTGGTAACAACATGTAACAGAAACTAGTTTTTAGCAAGTCAGCTGATCCAGTAATAATTGAACATTGACTATAGTTTTTTACTGATTATTTTTTATCTTAAAAATTTGAAGTCTTTGAACATTGAATTTCATAACTACTGATCAGATGTATACTGTGTGATTAACAATAATTTCATCTAATAATTTCCTCCCAGAAAAAATTATCGAACAAACTGATGTACACATATTTGAATCGTAAAAAAGATTATGTTCATCCAATAATTTATTCTTGTCTATTTTTTGCTGATTTACTAGACCAAGTTTAGTAAAAATGGTATGATGCAATAAGACTTTGACTAAATTAATTGGAATTTAAATGTAGAATCAATATTTGGCTATTTCTGATGAAATTTACTCTGATATCACAAAACCAGTTACCGTTACGTATTGGACTCACGTTTCAAGGCATGTGCAATAAAGTTTTCCAAAAGCCAACAATTCTTGATTTATCTAAGAGAATACAAACTGAGAATCAATCAAGTTTCTATTAGTAACTGGTTAATACCGATTATATATTATATACTAAATAATACCCATTATTTGAGGGTTATAATGTTTTTCATAACAAAATTATTATTGTATTTTATTTCATATCATTATGAGAAAATATAAAAAGATTAATAAAACAGAAAAAGTGACACGTTGTAGCCTAGAATAGTCAAATATACAGTTGAATGACATGAGTTAGCCTTTATATGAATATATTTAAATAAAGTATACAAATAACTGTTGACTATTTTGCCTTTGACAGTAAAAACTCATTCCATTGTTCATCCTTATACATAAAGAGACGTTTGCAAGAACTTATATATGACAGTCACTGTGATTATATGCGATTTGAGCCAAAAGAAACTATTAAATGTACTAAATGTGAATTAGCTTTCAAAAAATAAACTTTTTTTTAGATTACGTCTTGTAGACTCCAGTACGGAATGTAAGACAAGTTCAATAAATACCGGTATACATAATTATACTGGTAGTCCATATTACATATAAAAATCAATATATATGTATAATGTACAAGTGTACACACAAATCCCATTGATCACAAACTCATGCAAATGTCTCAGATGTATTAAATCTAATCTAATGTGAAAGCCTAGAGACCCGTCTACCACTCCTGTTGCAACGGTGTAACCGGCTCCTCTAAATACAAAAATTATTTATGAGCTTCAAAATCGCTTCCCGGTTGTTCGGAACCCATCTAAAGCTGTAGGTCCATTCATCTCTCATCATCATCATCCTTCCCATTACCCTCGCACAAGCCTAGAGCTTATGTGGGCATCATCCCTAGCAAAAATAAATAAATTAATATACCTTTGCGTCTGGAGTAACTACGTGCTCACCGCAGTACTGAACTACACGAAGTATAAGTTGATTAGTCTATTTTTTATAATCTTCTTTATCTTTATCTTCTTCTTCTTCTTCTTCTCCTTCTTCTTCTTCTTCTTCTCCTCTCCTTCTTCTTCTTCTCTTCTTCTTCTTCTTCTTCTTCTTCTTCTTCTTCTTCTTCTTCTTCTTCTTCTTCTTCTTCTTCTTCTTCTTCTTCTTCTTCTTCTTCTTCTTCTTCTTCTTCTTCTTCTTCTTCTTCTTCTTCTTCTTCTTCTTCTTCTTCTTCTTCTTCTTCTTCTTCTTCTTCTTCTTCTTCTTCTTCTCTCTTCTTCTTCTTCTTCTTCTTCTTCTTCTTCTTCTTCTTCTTCTTCTTCTTCCTCTTCTTCTTCTTCTTCTTCTTCTTCTCCTTCTTCTCCTTCTTCTTCTTCTTCTTCTTCTTCTTCTTCTTCTTCTTCTTCTTCTTCTTCTTCTTCTTCTTCTTCTTCTTCTTCTTCTTCTTCTTCTTCTTCTTCTTCTTCTTCTTCTTCTTCTTCTTCTTCTTCTTCTTCTTCTTCCTCTTCTTCTTCTTCTTCTTCTTCTTCTTCTTCTTCTTCTTCTTCTTCTTCTTCTTCTTCTTCTTCTTCTTCTTCTTCTTCTTCTTCCTTCTTCTTCTTCTTCTTCTTCTCCTTCTTCTTCTTCTTCTTCTTCTTCTTCGTCTTCTTCCTCCTCCGCTTCTTCTTCTTCTTCTTCTACTACGTCATAATAATCTTCCTCCTCAGCTGCTTTTTCTTCTTCTCCTTCTCCTTTCCTTCTATTTTTATCTAAAATCTATTTTTTATTTTCAGCGTGCGACTTTGTCGGCTTCCACATCAGCGACTACTGCCTGAACTTCATCGACTGCTGCTGCCGTCGCCTGGGCTGCCGCATCGACCGCAACAACATGCTGGTGGAGTTGGCGGGCCGCACGGTGCACGTGAAGCCGCTGCCCATCGGCATTCCGTTCGACCGGTTCGTGCGGCTGGCCGAAACCGCGCCCGTCTTCATCAAGGACACCGACAAGGTCAAGGTCATTCTCGGCGTTGATAGGCTCGATTACACCAAAGGTAACTTCATAAAACCTAAGACAATCTACAAAATTAAGAATAGAAGTATTAAGTATATGGTACAGAGCGTGCCATCCAAATTGACGTCTAGGGGAGGGTGTGCGAGAGAGATGGATAATCTCTCCCACCATGCTTCCCCTCCAGCCGCTAAGGTTAGTACAGTCACCTCCAAAATTATCATTGAAAGATAACATCAGTGAAGCAAATAACATCATACTACAGCTGCTGGGTAACCGAAGCGAATATGAATTTTTTTATAAAGCTGAGTTTGCCAGCTGAATGAACTATTGAAATTTACTGCACCGCGAGTCAGCAGGCACTGTGGTGGGAGAAAGCGATCAACGCGCATGCTCCAGTGAGAGGCCAATTTGGATGGCACGCTCTGTATAAAGTATTAAGTGTATAGTATAAAGTACTAAGTATATAGTATAAAGTATTATCACAGACTAACTATACAGTTATAGCAGGATCCTTTTAACTTGTCAGAAAACATATGTTTTACTCGGCCACCAGTAGCCTACAATACTTAACCTACAAATGCTGAATCTCGCAGATTATTGAAAAGGTCTTTTAAAAAGTTATTCTTTGAAAGGTCTTCTTTAAAAAGGTCTTTTAAAGACTTGAAAGGTCTTTTAAAGACTTGAAAGGTCTTTAAGACTTTTAAGCCTTTTGATTATTGTGTCGAAATCACTGTTTAATTATTACCGAAACAGCTGATTTCTGACAAGTTAAAAGGATCGTGCTATACTGGTAGGCCTAAGCCCACATAGGGCTGTTGAGCCATTGACAAACAAACAAACTATACAGCTAGTCTATCTATGGTATAATGTTATCGTAATCGTAATGTTATAGCGTTATCAATCTCTTGTCTGTAGAATGACGTTGCGTTCATTCAAAAAAGCAAAGTTCCGAATAGTACTTCTATTGTCTGCTAGGTCGCAGCAGCAGTCACAGATTCTAGAATAATAATAATAATTCCGTGTAACCTGGCTGGCTTAGGTCTGATGTAAGAGTTTTCAGGGCACTCCTGATCAGTTCAGGGTCTCTGACGTGACTTAACGACTGTTTTTTAGGCAGCCGGGACCGACGGCTTAGCGTGTCCTCCGAAACACGAGGAGTGGCTCGAGCTAAAATCTCACGGTCTGACCTGGGTTTTATTTTTGGTACAATGTATAATCAATAATCTAGATCAATTCAAGTTGTAAATAACAATTCTGATAATGAAGGTGTGGAGTTCTGTTAGTAGTTTATGCAATGGTTGTATCATGAACAGATTCTAGAGAGAAATCAATCTTCTGAAATCATACAGCATTGATAGTTTTGATTCTGTATGAAGTAATTCTTGAATATTTAGCCTAATGAGTGTTTTTCTGGATTTCTTAATCTAATAATTTAATAGATTTTTTGATTCATAAAAAACAAAAATATCAATATTTTTAAACTCATTAAATCGTCAATAAGATTAGTAAAGATAAGGTTTTCTTCAACCTATTCCGAGTGTTCACAGGTTGGAATGTATGTTATGAGCCAAAAGTACTATATATTTTTATTTGTTTATTTTTTTTTTAATTTTTTTTTCAAATTCAAATTCAAATTTATTTCACACACACAAAAGAATACAAAATTATTACATCATAGACTGAACCACTGGCATAAGATCAACTTGTTCGCCAGTGGGAGTAGGATGATAAATTAAAGGTTACCCTACAAGAAAAGCATCAACGAAAATAGAATAAAAATACACATGCACTGCATAAATACAACAGAAACATAATATAAATCAAAGAGAGAAATTATTGATATCCATGCTCTATTGGGTTGTTAAGGTTGGTTAGATGACAAGAGAATTGCACGTGGAAATTATTGTTCGACTAATTATCAATAATAATTGGTAACTTGTAAATTAAAGTCAAAGTAACAATTAATTGAGGGTATTTTTGATAAGTTGAATATGACATTGATGAAGGTTATTTCTGTTTCTTAGATAGTTTGATGAATGAAATGAGTGAAAATAGTTTCTCCAAATGGCTCGCTGTGGAAAAAGAGTTCTCTTGCTTTTCTCGAATTACCACACAAATGTTCGACTCAACGATTCACTTTCTTTACTTTATTTGACACGCTTCTTCCCACCAATGAGAGTCATAATATAATACCTTTTATTCTGTTAATTCTAAATTGTCTCAGAGACTAACTAACCTTGTCACTAATCTCGGTGACTAAATTGTCTCGGTAACCTAAAGTTAATCTTTTCTTATCATAATTAAAAATCTATATATCATAAAAAATTACCATAATGATAATTATCATTATATTCTGCTGAAACCGTTAATAATTGTGTTGCAGGTCTAGTACACAGGATACTGGCATTCGAGAAGCTGTTGGAAAAACACCCCGAGTACATAGAGCTGGTCACCCTGCTTCAAATTGCAGTGCCCTCACGAACAAACGTCCGCGAATACAAGCAGCTGAAAGAGGAAATGGACCAGCTGATTGGACGCATCAACGGCAAATTTTCAAGGCCAAACTGGTCACCGATTCGCTACATCTATGGGTGTTTGAGTCAGGAGCAGTTAGCGGCATTGTATCGCGATTCAGCGATTGCGCTGGTTACTCCGCTGCGTGACGGTATGAATCTGGTTGCCAAAGAGTATGTCGCTTGTCAGATTAAAGAGCCAGGCGTGTTGATATTGTCGCCGTTCGCTGGCGCTGGAGAAATGATGCACGAGGCGCTTTTGGTCAATCCGTACGAGATCAACGATGCAGCCGATGTGCTGCACCGCGCACTGCAAATGCCTCTCGAAGAGCGCGAGCTGCGCATGACGCAACTGCGCAACCGTGAACAGCTGCTCAATGTCAACTACTGGATGAACTCATTTCTGTCGTCGATGGGTGCACTGGTTGAGGACGAGGAGCGAGATCCGCTCACCAACAAAATGCTGCCACTGAAGCTCGACGACTTCGACAACTATCTCATCAACCACATCGACGACGTCTGCAAACTCAGTCTCATTCTCGACTACGACGGCACACTGGCCCCACTCACCTCCCACCCCGACCTGGCCGTCATGTCTCAGGAGACGAGACGCGTGTTGGCCAGACTCAGCAACATGCCTGACGTCAACATCGCCATCATCTCAGGTCGTAGCCTTGAAAACGTCAGCAACATGGTGGACATTGAAAACGTCACATACGCTGGCAGTCATGGTTTGGAAATCTTACACCCTGATGGAACTAAATTCATCCACCCGGTGCCTTCCGAGAACGCGGAAAACCTGCGTGAGCTGATGCGTCTGCTGCAGGATGAGGTGTGCCACGATGGCGCCTGGGTCGAAAACAAGGGCGTTCTTCTAACTTTCCACTACCGAGAAACGCCGACTCACCTGAAAGACGACATCGTCAAGAAGGCGTCAGAAATATTCGTTAAAGCCGGATTCGAGCCTCACAAGGCTCACATGGCGATCGAAGCCAAGCCGCCCGTGAAGTGGGACCAGGGACGAGCTTCGATACACATCCTGCGCACAATGTACGGCGTGGACTGGTCTGAGAGGGTGCGTATCATCTACGCTGGAAACGAGGACGCCATGCTGGCTCTGCAGGGAATCGCCTGCACGTTCCGTGTCGATTCGTCGCCCACCGTTAAAACTGCCGCCGATTTCCGATTGGCCGATCCGGACTCGGTGCTGACCATGCTCAAATGGATTGAAAAACAGATGAACAAAAGAGCGCCCCGCTTAGTTAGGTCGCCAAGACTGACTCGATCTCCGAAAATCAACAAGAAGAACTCACAAACTTTGGTGCACTCACAGATGAGCTTCGAAGAGGAAGATGACACCAAACCGTCCATCAGAGTACGAGTGAATAGCATTCCAGTTATGGCTAGATATTAGTACTTTATATTTTTATCAATTCTACTACAACTACTAGTCTTGAAACAATCTACACCTCCATTCTACAACCATGACACTAGTACAAATAGCATGATCAATTATTATAAAAAATCTATAACGCTCAAAAAAAATTGTATAAACCTTACTATTTGCACATCTACAAATAGATAATCTAATTACGATGTTTTTAAATACAGAAGGAAGTATCTTTATCTGTAATTTATAGTAGGCCTACATTCCAAGTAGTCATTCCTATTCCACATTTTTAGGTTCTTATTTTTTTCAAGTAAATGAAAATCAGAAAGCGAGCACGAAGTGTTCAATATTGAGATAAATGACTGAATATGAATTAAAACTTATGAAAAATGTAATCTCAATTGAATAATCTTTGTGATGCAAAAGCTCTTGAGAATTTAATTAATGTTAATCTGTGTTTGTATTATAGGTTTAAGTTATATGTATTGATAGATAATGAAATAAATACATTATTTGATAGTTTGATTGATTCAATTTCTGAGCAATTACCACTGTCCAGTGCGCTAATTAGAAATATCTAGTCAAATGTCAAAACAGTACACAAAATTAATTCTACTTTCAGTCAGAAAAGATGTTAACATTGATTCATTCAGTTAGAAAATCACAAATTGTGACCCAAAATGTTATTTTTGTTTTCCAAAAATAATCATTTTAAATGTGAGAACTTTGATGAAAACCTCAATAGTTTCCTGTGGCACTATCTGTTGGCATAAAATGTACTAAATTATTAAATGTATTGAGTTTAGTTTGTTCAATTCCCCATAGATAGAAAAGATTTTTCTGAAAGTAGTACATTGACCATCAATTACTGTACAAGGTAGGATTTCATTGGGATGACTGAGCTGTTGTCACCTGCAGAAAGTCAAAATAGCAACTAATTTATTTGAAACTAAGAATTTTAGAAAACTCAAGTGAGCGGCGCTTTGCGCTGCGTGGGGTGAACACGTTTAATTAAAAATTTTCTTTTTTGCTGTGGTGATTCCCACATAAGCTCTATAAACAATACCCAGCTCATAAACAATACCCACTTGTGCATGGGTAATAGGAAGGATGATGATGAGAGATGAGTGGACATACAGCTTTAGGTGAGTTCCGAGCCACCGAGAAGCGATTTTGATTCTCATAAATGAATGACATTCAGCGGAAGAAGGCCTTAACTCAAAATGGTCGCCAGTAATATTGATTCAAACAGTAATTTGATACGACTTTTGAAAAAGTATCATTATTGAATTTATAAATTACACTACCGAGTACTGTATCATTTTAATCAAATCAAGAATCATCGTAATTTATATGATCATATCTTATAGGTGAGAAATGACTACCATCACTTCTTGTATTATACCAGAACGCCACAACTGATCATATAAATATAACATTACCAACCCCTTTCATCATACAACACAATACAGTACCAGACCGCCACAACTTTAAATTACCTTTATATACAACACTGCCAACCCCTTTTAACACACAACACAGTGCCTTACTCAACAATACCTACAAGAGAGCAGCAGTGTGTAAGCAGCATCACACGTGTATCGATGCTAGGAAGCAGGGCGCGCGTTGTCACTTCAAAAATCAAGTGGGGAGGGATTTTCCCCTCTCCCACCCCCCACGGGAGGTGACTATAACCTGCAAGATGATGCTGTGAGGGAGGTAGGGAGTGAGGAAGCGCAGACCGTTCATGTTTGCACATGTTGAATGGAAGAGGCCAGCCGTTGGGTGGGGGGTGGGGGGTGGTTTTTGAGGGTGGATGAGGGACGATTTTCGTGAGGCAAGCGGCAGTGAGTGAGCGCACGCCGCTGCATGAGGTTGGTGGCTGAGGCGACGCTTCTCGCCTCAGCGTCGCATCAGTTGGCGTCGGATCGTGTCGCGTCGCAGTCAGTGGTTTTTGCGGTTGCGGTTGCGGCGACGTCGCGGGCACATGGAAGTGGTGGAGCTGGCGGCCAACGGCAACGGCGCCCTAGCCGAGGACGTCGACTGTAAAATTGTTTTGGTTGGCGACGCCCGGTGCGGCAAGACGTCCCTAGTGCAGCGATTCATGTCGGATAACTTCACTGAGGTATGTCAGGCAACAACTAACATCAATCAATCAATATTAATTTGAACAATTTATCAGACTAAATTTTGGAACAGAAGAAGTTTTGGGTTAACACCTGTTTTTTCTTTCCTATGATTGTATTGCTTGATCCAATAAATGATTAAATGATTAAATATTTTATTGCCAAAAAGAAAAGAAAACAACACAAAAGTAAATCGGTACAACACTAGAATAAAATACAGAATAAATAATTACCTGGAGATTTGATAATGAATTTTAAACCATCAACAATATCATTAACAATATGGCACTAACATGTCTTAATAGTCCTTTCAAGTCGTAGTCTAAACGTGTCTAACAGCTGTGTTCTTTTGATTGTCTGCCAGGAAACAACTAACATTTTTCTAAAATTTGATGATTGCAAATTGGTGACCCAAAGAAAAAAATTTTTACAACCACGTATAGCGGGATCCATTTAACTTGTCAGAAATCAGCTGATTTTTTAATAATTAAACAGTGACTTCGACACAATAATCAAAAGACTTAAAAGTCTTAAAGGTCTTTAAAAGACCTTTTTAAAGAAGACCTTGCAAAGAATAACTTTTTAAAAGACCTTTTCAATAATCTGCGAGATTCAGCATTTGTAGGTTAAGTATTGTGATCATATGCTCGTCGATCATATGTTTTATGACAAGTTAAATGGATCCTGCTATATATGTTTACATTTATTCGTATAAACATATAAACTTCATATTCGATGAATATGTGGATTGTAAATGAATTTCATCTGAAGGTCATCATACCAATTCTAATAAATTAATTCATTAGTACATATCATATAGATTATCAAAATCATGGACACTAAAATCTCCAGCTTCCAGTCCTGGAAAAGTACAGAGAGTGTATAATCATAGGCGTCATTTGGGGGTGGCAAGGGGTGGCAGTTGCCACCCCAAAATTCTCAAACCCCTTTTTTTGCCACCCCAAAAATCGTATTATCGTTTTAAAAAGATTACGTGATGATTTGTATTAAAATTATTTAAGTCTGTATTTTGTATTCTATTTATTTTCAGAGCTAACCAATTCACAAGGGAAAGTATTTCCATACTTGAAATTAAATGGTAATAGCTTTTAACATTAAAAAAGGATCAAAGGGTCAGATAAGATATGTTAATGCAAAAACATTCTAATGGCTTAAAAATACTTAATGTAAAAATTTTCAAGTTAAACCATAGATTTTTGCCTATAAACTCTGGTTAATCAAGAGTTAAAAACGGTCTTAAAATGCGTAATTTCACACTTAAATTTTCAAAATTTCCCGGGGGGGAGCCCCCGGACCCCCCGCTTCCATACCCCCCAGACCCCCCGGTGCTTTATAAGCGCGGGTTCGCCAGCGATTACCAAATAAGTACACCATGCTTCGCCATGGTCTTGAAGACCCCCAGATCCCTGGCAGACCTTGCCACCCCATTTTAAAAGCTGAAATGACGCTCATATGTATAATATTATTCTGCAAGAGTGTACAATAATTATTCTGCAGTGAAAAGTATTCCAGTCAGAAGTTTGATGATGAGAATTTTCAATTGCGAATGACATACAAACCTTGTATCTGTGAATAACCTATTTCCAAAGTCAGGAATAGTTCAATCAATCAGTTTGTAGAACAGGTTTGTTTGAAACAGACACAAACATCGCATACCTCGGAAGAATTTTAATTTTAAAATGCTGATACCAGAAGCTTGAAGCTTGAAAACAGAATTGAAGCTTTTGAAACAAACTCAAACATCTATGAAGTCTTATTGAAAAATGATATCAGAAATTGAAACTTCAAACATCTAGAAGTACGGTATTATTGAAAAACGTTGACATCAGACTGTTGAGACCTCAAACTGAATCTATGATTTTATCTAATACCAAGTTCGGAATCGAGTTGAGAGTCTTGACATCAGTATCCAGCGTCTTCTACTTTGTCAGATAAGGCACTTGGTAAAATACAAACTTTCCTCTAGAATACAACAGATATATATTCCAGTCGCGTCAGTCCATTAACTTTTGCGTTTTGAAGTGGGAAACTTTCCTTTTACTTCACCAGTGCCCTACTCAACTGATAAGGAAAACCGCTTTGAGCTGTGATCTGCTTCTTTCCTTGAATCTTTCCATAAATCTCGAAATAGTTGATTCCGATAGATTTGACGCAAAACGAGATGGTAAAAACTTGAAGTTTACCCGTGGCAAAGCGTGGTATATTTATTTGGTCATCGCCGGGTATATTTCCTAAGTTTACCATGCAAAAGATGCATTCAGATTTCAAAAACAAGCTCGAATGAAGGTCAAGTCGAAAAATCTCCAACTTATTTTGTGACTGAACATTGAAGATTAGTACCGAAAATAACCTTGTTTCCAAAAACAATACAGCTTCAATTCAAGCTCAACTCATAAAATTTATGGAATGTCTAGTTCATTCACAAAAACCCGTGATTAAATGATATAATTAGAATTAATAAGATTCACTAATTAGGTATAATTACATCGTTAGGTTTAATCATTTCTAAAATAGTTTGGAATACATCTTGAGCCTAGCATTTTTTTCCAAATAGAATTCCAAGTATCACATATTCTTGGTATAATTATCATATTTTTTCAAATTCCATTACGAACAACTAATGTTGAAGCAGCATAAGATTCTCCCTCTTCTTTTAATTTTTCTTTCAATAGGAATATATTGGAAAATACAATATATGTATATTCATTGTTCTATATAGGCTACTTATTTATATTATTACTTGATTATTCGACAAAATTCGAGAGAGGAACCGTTTTGAGATCTGCCTGTTGTTTCTCTCCCAAATCATATTGTTAAGATTTGTGTCCGTATAAATGGATAGATAAATAAATGAGTCTTTTATAAAAATGTCATAAGGCAATATATCCTTATGAAATGGAATTGTCTTTGGATATTATCAGGATACTGAATAATATAATTACAAGAACAGCGAATAAGATAAGTGCAATCCAGTGGAAATCCACCATAAATTTTCATCAACAAGTATCAATTCTGAACTAAATCGCAGTGCATTTGGGTCATGATCAAATTTTGCAGACTTGGCTCATCTATAACAGTTTGTCATCATGAAAATGAAAACCCAGCAGAGATCCAAAACTGAGGTAAGTTAGTGTATTTCATCTGCAGAAACGAAGTTAATGGAGCAATCGTAGATCGTAGCTGGAGGGTGTACAACTGTGTTGACCTGCTTTTATTGACCCAGTTCCCCGAGAGCGCTATGTTCGCATCTCTTCATTGGATAGCGAATCATTCACTGCTTTAATCAATTAAAAACACTGAATCTGACAACGTCCTATATCTCTAAAGCCACAAAGTGACTGATTGATCATAAAAAGTATTTTCCACTTGCCGACATCGTGGGGGGTGTTGTCATACATCGTTGGAAAGAGGAAAGCGAGCATATAACCAGAAAAATCTGAAAAGTTGAAAAAGTTCCCCCCCAAAGGGGGTTATGCCCCCCTGAAATTTTTCAACTTTTTAGTTTGACTATTGACGGTGCTGGCGGTTGGATTTTCGGGTCCAGCTTGCGAAAGTAGCTCGATTTAAGAAATAAAATTTCTACCGGGTCAGCAGAGGGGGACGGGGGGGGTCATTTTTTGATTTTCCAGTTTTTCGGCAAAAATTTGCCAAATTTTCAAGTGCCATTTTTGAATGGATGTTGATATTTAAGTGCGGTTTTCGGGTGCGGGATTGTGTCGCTGGCCGCCAGAGACCCTATTGTCATGATTCGCGACCCTCTTGAAAACCCAGGGGGGGCCCTGGGGGGGTAGGTCGAATTTGGCCAAATTTGGCCACTCATGAAATGGCCTGTATCTTTTTTTTTTGGCACCCGGAAAATATCGACACCTACACCATTGAATTCAGCTCAAAAAGTTGGTCTAGGAAAGTCTGTATCCTTTGGATACAGGCTTCCGGTTTTTCGACCCCCTATCTTTGAAAATAAAGGAAAAAAACTGTTATTTATGTTTTTCTGTTTTCTTGCTCTGGTGTGTTTATTTTTCAACAAAAGTGTATGCTCTTGTATATCATTGTAATCAGCTCGACGAGCCTGAAGCAGCCATGTGTAATTTGGAGGGATTGGGCGAAAAAAATTGATATACATTTTTTGCAACTTTTAGATTGCGTATTTTTCGTTGAGTTTTTGGTTTAAATATGTCATGTGGCACATCATAGAGCTTGGAATGACGACGAGAACCTGAAATGATGGTTCATTCCATGATTTGAAGAAAAAAATTATACTCATATTTGTTGAGGATCTTTTTCCCTATACAAAACATATGGGAAACATGAAATATATTACTGTGTGCTGTTGTGGTCTGTACAAGGGTGGGTTAAGTGTGCTAGACAGGGCAGATAAAGTTGAGCAAATTAACAGAAAAATCTGAAAAGTTGAAAACTTTTCAGATTTTTCTGTTAATTTGCTCAACGAATTTGGCCAAGTTTGGCCACTCATGAAATGGTCTGTATCTTTTTTTGGCACACGGAAAATGTTGACAATTGCACAGCACCACTCCCCCCTCCCAACAATATTGCAAGGGCGCAGCCCTTGCCTCCCAGGTTGCACAGCGCCACCCCCCTCCCCAACAATATTGCATGGGCAGAGCCCTTGCCTTCCAGGATGCACAGCACCACCTTCCCCCTCCCAACAATATTGCAAGGGCGGAGCCCTTGCCTCCCAGGATGCACAGCACCACCCCCCCCCTCCCAACAATATTGCAAGTGCGGAGCCCTTGCCTCCCAGGATGCACAGCACCACCCCCCTCACCAACAATATTCCATGGGCAGAGCCCTTGCCTTCCAGGATGCACAGTGCCACCTCCCTACTCCCAACAATATTGCAAGGGCGGAGCCCTTGCCTTCCAGGATGCACAGCACCACCTCCCCCCTCTCAACAATATTACAAGGGCGGAGCCCTTGCCTCCCAGTTTGCACAGCGCCACCCCCCTCACAACAATATTGCATGGGCAGAGCCCTTGCCTTCCAGGATGCACAGCACCACTCCCCAACAATATTGCAAGGGCGTAGCCCTTGCCTTATAGGATGCACAGTGCCAACTCCTCCCTCTCAATGATATTGCAAGGACGGAGCCCTTGCCTCCCAGGATGCACAGAACCACCTACCCCCTCCCAGCAATATTGGAAAGGCAGAGCCCTTGCCTCCCCACTATGGGGTTCGATTTGTAAAGCATGTTTGTAAATTCAGTTTCACCACTGAATCTTTGAAGTTGTACTCCCCTCCCCCTCCCCTGTTGGTGTGAATTACTGACTTTGCTATCACGCGATTTGAAGCAGTACTAAAATTGAGAGGTTAGAAACTGACTCGTTTCATTTATGATGAATGGCTATGGGTATTTTAGCCTAGGGAATGAAGTGATATTTGAGCATCAATTCTGAAATATCTAAAGGGAAAATTGAAATTTGGGCTTCCAGGTGCATAAAATTGATATTTTTGGAAGCTCTATTCAAAATTTCAAGGTCTAGATCATTCTCATTTTCTTGGAACACAATCCACAACATTAGCTTGCTCCTTGCTAATAAACACACACACACACACACACACACACACACACACACACACACACACACACACACACACACACACACACACACACACACACACACACACACACACACACACACACACACACACACACACACACACACACACACACACACACACACACACACACACACACACACACACACACACACACACACACACACACACACACACACACACACACACACTTATCTTCTTCTATTTATATGATGATTACACAGATGCCATCTTCCCCTACATTGAACATATGGAAAAAGTAATCTTTTGCCAGGACGCACTGCCCCATATATTTGATAACTAGAAGCCACCCGTGCTTTGCAACGGAGCTCCACAAAACAAAGTTAAAACTGATTTCTTCCCTACTATGTGTATCAAAGATATTATTATTTTTTTCTGGATTAGGCTTTAAAATATTGTATAGCCAAATGCTATGCTAAAACTGAATATACAGGGTGTTTGAAAAAGAACTCCCTAGTTTTAGGTATAAATTCAATGTGTAAATTAATGAAAAACTATATCAACAAGTACATACAGTGAAAGAGAGAAACTTCAAGTTTTGTTTAACATCAGTAAACTTCAACATGGGATCCATTTGTTGCCCTGCACACGTCGAGGCGATATTCAAATTCTCGCCATGTATACACCAACCTATCAGGTGTAACTGTCCCAACCGCCGTGACGATTCATTCCCGTAAATGGTTTACGTCTCGGATTTTTTCACTGTACACAACATTTTTTATGTGTCCCCAAAAGAAAAAGTACAGAGGGGTTAAGTCCGGGCTTCGTGGTGGCCAAGCAATTGGGCCAGCTCTCCCTATCCACCTTCCCGGAAAGCGATTGTCTAGAGCCGCGCGCACATGGTTACTGTAATGAGGAGGGGCGCCATCTTGTTGGAAAAACACAAGCCCTTTTTCCTCCTCAATATCTTCCATTTGGGGAAAGACATTGGACTGTTATAACAGACTCAGTTTGCACTAACCAAATAACACACTGCGCTTTTTGTTGCGGATTAGCCATTGCACCGCACTGCACGCCCGAACACAACGTAGGGAGCTGTTCCCTGGCGCCGTCTCAAGGTCAAGCTGGTCTGGCAACTGCAGGGGGACAAAACTTTGAGAGTTGCTGAATCAAACACCACAAACTAGAATTGTGTATATCACTTTAATAATCCAGCCGACACCGACCCGCTTCCCCGCATTATCCACTCGATGTCGGCACCTGCACAGTCATACACAACTCATTACTGTAATCAACAGATTCTATGACACATTAAAACTAGGGAGTTCTTTTTCAAACTCCCGGTATATATGGGCAAAAATAGTTTAAATTTTTTGAGAAATTCATTTCATCCAATAAAGTAATAAATTGGATCAATTCAGAAATTAATGGGGAAAATATTAGGAAGGAGATGGAGAGAAGTATAATTGTGGCATAGGCTCCATGTTATTCTTGAACACATTAACACAACTGTATTTATGTAAGTAGTATTTATGCTACTTTACAGTAAACAGATTCATCTTTTGTCAAGTAAGTTACCTGTAAGCTCAATATTCCCGTTAGCAGTTAGCATTTTTTAAGAGAGCCCGGTATTAAATCTTCATTAATGTACCACAATTTTCAGTACCGTACATTTATTCCATCAGATAATTCCATAACAATCTTGTAATTTTTATCAGTGTTAAAGACCACTAAGCTTGGCAAATTCCAATAATACTGTAGTTTGATTAGGTACTATTTCCCAATATGTAATTCCAACAATCCAATATCTTAGTGTACAGCAATTCGTAAAAAATCATAAGCTCAATATTCCCGTTAGCAGTTGGCATTTTTTAAGAAGGCCCGGTATTAATCTCATTAAATGCAAATGTCACAAATGACAAAAAATGTTCAAAAACTGCAAAAATTATAAGAATTAAAAGAATACCTCCTCCTTCACTACAAATCTTCATTAATGTACCACAATTTCCAGTACCGTACATCTATTCCATTAGATAATTCCATAACAATTTTGTAATTTTTATCAGTGTTAAAGACCACTAAGCCTGGCAAATTCCAATAATAGATTTGATTAGAATAGATTAGGTACTATTTCCCAATATGTAATTTCAACACTCTAATATCATAGTGTATAGCAATTCGTAAAAAAAATCAAAAAGTTTATTTTTTTGCAAAAAAAATTCGAACTGAAATCAATATTATCTTAGCTTTTTTATCGAAATATAATCAGTTCTTCGTTCGTTTTCAATTATTTATGAACCATATTGATTTTTACCTTATAAAGAATATGTATTCAATTTTTTAGCTCATAACTTTTATTTTGCTGATAATTTTCAAATTGATTTTATAATTAGGACAAAGCCCTTGACCTCTGCATGATAATTAGCCTCCTGGTTTGTTTAAAAAGCCTTCCTGGTAAATGTAAAGCAACAACTTGAATATAAGGGAGGGAAGCCTTAGTCAGCAAATACCATTTATTTCATCAATGGGGAGCTAAATTTCTTGGAGAGTGCAAAGCACTCACTACCAAAAGTGCAAAGCATCCACTTCATTAATTGGAAGCAAAGATATTGAGACCATGAAGTGTTTTTCCATCAATTGTTAGCAAAGTCCTCTAGGAGAGAGCAGATCACATTACCGTACCTATGGGTTTGATTTGTAAAGCACATTTGTAAATTCAGTTTTCCACTGAATCATTGAAGGTGTACTCCCCTGGTAAGTGTGAAGTACTCACTTCATCGAAGCAACTAACCAGCCAAACAAGAGGCACTTACCACAAGGGTATCAAAAGGGGGTGCAGGGGGCATAGCCCCCTGCCGAGCGAAAGCGAGTAGCTCTTCTAATCTTGTGGAAAACCTGCACTATCTCATGAAATTGAAAATCAATATGTCTGATAATTCATTTCACTTTGGCAACAATGAATTACTGTGATTCTTTTTCACGAACGATGTCTTCTGAAATACATTTTTAATTCGTTTTTGTTTTCTAATTTGTTAATATATTTCAAATATTCGGATATATATATTTGGTAAAATGAATCAGTATAGAATTTCAAATGAAATGAAGGTAACATATAGTGGCGAAGCGTGGTATACTTATTTGACCAAATAAGTAAACCACGCTTCGCCACTACGAACACTGTTGTCGACCAATGAGAAGAGAGTAGGCGGGGTATGCTGAAGTGTTGGTGGGAGTGATAGATATTACCTGTTTTCCTCAAAATTATGCAAGTTTTTCAATTTCTGGGAGCTTGAAATGACTTCATCCAAGCAGTATTTTATCTTTCTTATAACGTTTTAATCATATCTTGCAAGCAAAATACTGTCTCAGAGAATGCCATTAAAACTTGGAGAGGAAATCATTCTGACCTTTTAAATTCTCTTAAGAGAAGGGATAAAATTTAGATTATTGAGAGGATAAGCTCTATCGGAGAAGTTGAAGTATTCAAAGTCTATTCTAACCTTTTAGATTCTCATTATTGAAAAGGAATAAAATTGAATGATTGAGAGGATAAGCTCCATCAGAGAAGTTAAAGTATTTTGTGGTATGTTAATAATGAATTTATTATTAATCAACATACCACAACGATACTTTAACTTCTCTGATTTATGAATCGTTTCAGATTCGAATTGTGATGAATTTGATAGAATTGCGACATTATGTTGCGTACGTTATTTTCAGAATTTCAGTCATAGCATCTAATTAATTCTGTGTTTGTTTTGAAAATTCGTTCAGCGGAGGACATGGATTACGTAGAAAGTCTTGTAGTTTCAACAATTATTTCCCTTTTATACGGTAGAACTTGACATTAATTTCTATTATTTATTTGTTTTATTTGTACAAATTTCAATTTATCACAAGTCAATTTTGGTTTAATAACAGAAATACCTCATCAGTGATTACTAAACTATCTTAGAAGCTTGAATAAAACCATAAAGTTATTCAATTAAATCAAATTGATTATACATTTTTCTGTCATTAATACTTGAGCTCGAATGGAGAATTTATTTTACTAATCGATTAGTAAAATATATTCTATTTACAGAATCTATTATAGATTCCATTTATAGGTCTATTTATAGATAATATTAGAACTGCACCTATAAAGCACAGTGACTCTGATTTATTCATTGATTTATCGTCAGAAACTTAGAAAGTTTGGAAGTTTAAAAGCGATAAAGAAAAGAAGAAATGAGGAAGTAGCAGCAAGACTAAGTTTATAGCAGCAAGCCCAAGTTTATTGCAGCAAGACTAAGTTCACATGGAACGAAGAAACCACGGGGGAAAGTTATGAATGAAATTAATATGAGTTTATTAATATGAAGGAAATATAAACAACAATAGTAAAAACCAATTGAATAGAATACTTCTATATAATAATGTAATGTAATAATAAATACTAATATAATATTATATAATAAATGTAATGATATAATATAATACTTCTATGAATAAACAATAAATAAAAAGAGTGACTTCTTTATTTTTTTGACGAAGTTTGGACAGTAATATAAAGTAATCACTCATTAAATATGAAGGGAATGGGAGAGTAATACATAATAAAACGAGAGAGAAAAGAATAGTTAGTGCAGTACTTCAAGAGAGAAGATTATGTGAACGACGCACCAATCACAAACAAGTTCCAGATTTGAACCACGCCTCTATTCAGAACGCCTACAAGCTCCGCCTTCTCTTCCCTGATTGTCAACAACACAAAAAGTGTGATTCTGGATTTTGCCGTAAGATGGCGGCAGTTACTGGGTTGTGAATTCCAAGCACTGCCTTCTCTCTTCTGATTGGACAACAACGAACAATGTTTGTTTCTGGATTTTTCTGTTAGATGGCGGCAGTTACTGGGTTCTAGATTTCGAAACTTCGCCTTCTCACTCCTGATTGGTCGGCAATAATTGCCTTCATTATGTGCCTTTATTTTCTTATTTGCTCAAATCTTTTGAATTCTGACGTTAGATAGCATTAGTTACTGGATGATGTACAATTATTTTTTTTATTACTACTGCATTATGAAGTAGATGACAGATAAAATTAGTAATTGAGCTATGCAAAAATTACGTTGATAGGATCCGAATAAACTCTACTTATGCATAATGAACTTCTGACACCTAGAAAACAAGAATTCGCTATTAAAAGTGCAAACTTAAATTCTTTTGAAATTCAGTTTCAACAATATTGTGATTTATTTGTTTATCAATAACCAATACATGTATAATACCGGACCTTTTTTAAGAATGTTTCATTGAAATAGTTCCAAGAGCTCGAACTGAGTGAATTGCTAGGGTGTGATAAGAATGTTTTGAGATTTTCTCGGAATGAATCTTTTAAAATCGACCTCACCCGTTTTTCCAAACATTTGTTTTCCTCATTTGTTTTTTCACTGACGAGCGATTTTCTTCACAAACTTACCCCGGACGTCTAAGCGATGAGGTAGTAAAAACAGTTAACTATTTATAGATTTCAAGTGAGTTTGCCAATATGATATCACTAACATTTAAAAAAAATAATTATTATGAGCATTGGCACTATCCTTCAGCAAGGATATGTTTATTCGAATACCTGATTCTTGAATAGAATACCAAGTTTTAAAATGTAATTATTGAACCTAACTATAAGTGCCAATAAAATCAATGTATACCATTATAGATCAATTACAAACAAAACCAATTTATTTCTTGTATCCCTATAAGAAAACCTGTGTGGAGACACTTCAATACCCGTAGTTGTGAATTCTAGCTAACTAAACATTGTCTCTATGTACACATCTATCTCACACACTACCACTGGTATTCTCTCACACCAACAAAAACTAAATTATCTTTAGAGATAACTAGAGATAAATATATGTTTTACATAGCCATTTGCAAAACCAGGTTGATGAAAGCTCAAACTACAGCGACAACGAGTAGTATCAATTGCATCAATTTTTCACTTTATTAATAGCTAGGGAAGATAGGGTATATAGCTGCAACGACCAGCGACCAGCTATTACCTTTATTGCTTGCATTAGTGCACTGCGCCAATTTCACAACCAAGTTTTAATTACACCATGAGAGTGATTAAGAGAGTTGAGAGTGACGGAGAGAAAAGAGATTGAATCAGTCTGATTGAGACTGACTATGAGCGAGACGGAGAGAAATAGAGAAAGAGCGAGTGAGTTATTGAGAGAGAGACAGACTGTGGGTGACAAAGAGAGAGAGAGTGAAAGAGTGTGTCAGTGAGAGAGAGAATGTGCTTTTGAGAGAGATATTGTGTTTGTGAGGGGAAGAGAGAGTGTTAGTGAGAGAGAATGAAGAAATGTGTCAGTGAGATTGATTGATTGGCTGCCTTTATTTCCTGGGAGGGCGAAGTTAGGGCACAGCCGGCCCTCTCTTACACTTAACCCTCAAAGAGAGATCGTGTGAATTAGAGAGAGAAAATGCGTTTCAGAGAGAGAGATATTGTGTTTATGAGGAAAAGGGTGAGTGAGACTGAGAGTATGATTGAGTAAGAGAGAGATAATGTGAGTGTGAGAGAGAGTGAAAGTGAGGGAGGGAGACATTGATTAAGAATGGAGTATGACTGTGGGAAACCAACCGATTTCCCAATTAGAAATTACCCACTCTGTCATAATGCATTTAGCCGCTTTTGTCAATCACCGCGCCTAATTCTTCCACTGCAGCCAACTGAACTTTTGCCGCTCGCCAAACCCAGACACTCTGAGCTTATCACAACCAACTTTGCCGGCCCGTCCTCCTATAAGAGCTCCAATTGTTTTGAATTAGGAACAATACGTGACCCATAGCTTTGCCGGGAACATGCTAGGTACTTTAGTTGAATAACTTCATGCTTGGCTCGTCTAAGCACCCGCTAAGTCCGCAAAGGTCTTTTCAGAACGTGCTTCGCCACTGCCTAGGTGATAAGCAGCTTTTGTGACCCCTGCAACGCTTTCATCGTCTACTGTCTCGTCCGTTCAATTCAATTTAATATCAAATGATACAGGTCCAAGGTAGAAGGATTATTTTTAAAGGTTCACTTAATTGTTATGATAAAGGTTCATTTGAATTGGTGGATTGATACTGAATAGAATACATTGAAACCTATTTACAATACAATGCACAGCGAAAAGTTTTGTACAGAGTGGGTGAAAAGTTTGGAAACGGCTCAATATTTTTCTTATACGAAGGTAATTTGACGGTAGGTAACATTGGGGATTCATTTTCTCTTGAAATTCTGTATCGCAATCATGTATAACATGACCACCTTCCCAATCAAAAACATAAAGTTAAATTCAATATGGTGGATCCAAGATGGCGGACCAGATTTTTGAAGTCACAGTGAAGTAGTATTTTCAATCTTAGTACGATCCCCAATGTTACCTATCGTCAAATTACTTTAAGAAATATTGAGCCGTTTTCAAAATTTTCACTCACCCTGTATATTGAATATAAGCACTCTTAATATCTTGTTATCCAGTCATACTGTTTGCTTTCAAATCATGAACTGGGACTTCAAACTTTTACAAAATACAGTGCATAGTGTGTGGTTATACTATGCAACTGTGAGCTGTTTTCATTTAAATATGGATCTCTATGAGCAAAAACTATCTTGACTGCTTCAGTGTACATTATAATCTGATTCACTTTATTATAAAATAGTTTTTTTCCTAATTTCTGATACTTCTGTAAAATGATTTGCGGAAATGATTCCTTTACGAAATTATTTGCATACAGTATTAATTCATAATAATTAATTGAACGAAATTCCTAATTAATGCCATATAATATTCTGAAGACTTCTGCTTCTGCAAATATTGACAACAGATTAATAGCTAGTAAGAAAATTCGATGAACGCTACTGCACAAAAAACTTCATCCCTGGTCGAGTGGATAAGGCGCTGGTCATAAATACCAGAGGTGCTGGGTTCGTTTCCCGCTCGGTGATGAAGTTTTTTGTACAGTAGCGTTCATCGAATTTCCTTACTATAGTCCGTGCAAACCTTATAGCAGGGTCCAATTAACTTGTCATAAATCAGCTGATCCAGTAATAATTAAACAGTGATTTCGACACAATAATCAAAAGGCTTGAAAGTCTTGAATACCTTCAAAGTCTTTAAAAGACCTTTTTAAAGAAGACCTTTCAAAGAATAACTTTTTAAAAGTCCTTTTTAATGAACTGCGAGATTCAGCATTTGTAGGTTAAGTATTGTGATCATATGCTCGTCGATCAGCTGATTTATGACAAGTTTATTGGATCCTGCTATAGTTTGCAGTAAGCGTTTAAATGGCAATGCTATTTGTTATGGGGATATGGAAGCGCTGTTGCCATGTTTTGCTTATTATTTTATTTATTACTCCTCACTCACAGCTGTTCGCTCTCTTTTCTGCTCTCTCTCTTGTTTTGTTTACATTTCTTATTCTATCAAAACTACATGAATGAGAAAAAATTAGCACACTAATTACCTATTTATATGTTTTAACTATTATACTATGAATAATTTTTAAAAGGTCATTAGGTCATGAGTTAGATTGTACAATAGTGAGTATATAATATAGATAGTGAAGAATTTTTTATCATAGGCAGTAGGGTATTAGCAAGTTGAAGAAATGGAAAGAAAGCGTGGAATGAAACTTAATAGTGGACAACGACAAATGATAGTGAACGCTTTTGAATTTTTCAAAAAACAAAATTCGGAACTGAATGTTGGGAAAATTGTGAAATTGACATCAGAGTGTTTTGGAGCTCATTGACTTTTTAGATTTTTTATTAAATTTCCCCCTCTGTAATAAAAATGGATAAAATGATGCAGCAAAATGGATAAAATTTAATATCTGTTGCTTCTAAATAATTTTGACATGAAACAATAAATAAATGAATTATTAAGATATCAATAAATTTATTTGTGCTTTACAATATGATTGAAATACCGTAAGCTATGGAGCAAGGAGCAAACAATCAATCAAAAGAACAAAAAATAATAATCATGGTTTAGTCCAGAACGACTGTCTTAGTTTTAATAAAATCCCTATCAGAATGTCAGTGCAGGCTTGACTAACGCTACCAGTCATTGGAGCCGATTGCATAGAATGTCAAGTTTTGAATACACTAACTCCTCCGAGTTAGCTTTGCTACTGTGCAATCCGGCAACACTGCGCCCCATAAACGTAATACTGCAAACTAAGGTTTGCACGGACTATAGCTATTAATCTGTTGTCAATATTTGCAGAAGCAGAAGTCTTCAGAATATTATATGGCATTAATTAGGAATTTCGTTCAATTAATTATTATGATTTAACAGCAACTGTATAGTTGCAATGTCTCATTACCTTCCATCTTTACAGTATTAATTCTGCAGATGGCTTACTTATGCATTGGCATGTCATTCATTTTGGAATTTTTGTATACAGTTTATTGATTTTCTTTTATTATTATTGAATATTTTTAATTTGTAGTGTTTTATTTTTGCATAGACTGTATTTACTCACTCATTCTCCTTTATTTTTGATTTTTGTAATGTTTTTATTTTAGTCTGTACTGTTATAATTATGTACTGCCTATATATTAAAGTAGTATTAATAATTGTCAGTTGAGGTTCCTTGGCGAAATGCACCAGCTATTCAACCGTATGTTACAGTACATTTTTTTGATAAAAATTATCATCGAAATCTTCATAAACGTATGTGATCCTCTTGCTGAATCGCAGCTCATCAATTAGGTTTCATGAGGATTTGCGTTAGTTAACGAGAAGTAATCTAGAGAACGATGAGTAGTAAGTGTTGATTGGGAGGCAGCTGAAGAGGGGTTTTTAAATATTGCACGCTGAAGAGATTTCCTGAGAATGGAAAAGGAATAGAGACGAGATAAGAATATGTGGCGAAAATTTTGCTGGCGAATTTAACGAAAGGGTCCTCTCAGAATACGTAGAGGGTTTGAACAAAGAGCCAAGATAAGGGGCATAATCGTATTTTACTCGAGCACTGGTCAAGCACCTTCCTGTTTTCTGGGCCAGAGTCGTTCCTATAAATATATGGACTGAGCTCCGGCTCCTATGTAATTCTTGAATATTCTCTACCCTACTACTCAGATACCCTTATACGTTCCTCACATTCTGTTCAGCTTGTCTCTGAAAAAAGTGAGGTAGTTCGTTTTTAAAAGTTAATTTTTCTCATATCTAACATATGAAAACGTCCAATAGTAGAACCTGTCAATCAAAAGAATAATTTAAAACAAATTTATTTAGAAATTTTTTTTAATCCTACTCTGGATCTGAAATACCTGTGAAAAAGTGAGGTAATTTTTATATCATAATATAAAATGTATTAGATTGTTCAACACGTGAACACTCTTGTGGTAAACTATGCTTTGAGTAGGAATCACAGTACTAAATAATATTGACAGTTTGATTTGTATACAATAATACGATTATACAAAAATAAATTGTATAATTCTTTTGTACGAGTCTACATGATAATTTGAATAATGTTGTTAATAGTAAGGATAGTGATAGTAACTCAAATAATGTGGAGCAATTGAAATCTGTTTTCTAAGAGACGTTGTTCTTATTAGTATTTTACAACATACAGCAATTACAATATTACAAATATTTATGCTCAGGGTAACATATATTGAGGTGTTATTTATTTATTTAGCGTATGGCTTTTAATAATGGGGAGACCCGAGTAGGGTTGTTCCACTTCACCAACAATTAAACTTAAATGTATAGAGGTGTTAAAGACGTATTGAACTTTTAAGTGTTTCTTTTCTGAAACTTCAATAAGAACTAGCTACAAATTCAAAGATTTTTTGCTTTTGTTTTCGACTTGGTAAACTAGTGATCTTAATATGATATTACATAACCTGTTGGCTTCAAACTAAGTAATTTGGAGAGGATCTGTATTATTTTGGACATATTAGTCTGTAATCATTTTCTTTGTCAAAAATTGAATAAATAATTGAATAATTATATTGATGATAAGAAACACTTATTCAAAAACATTTAATCAGAAACACATAAGTAATTATTTCGAGATGGGATGAGATGAACAATCTATTAGAATAAGAATATTCATGGATACTCAATTGTAGACTGGAAAAAAAATTATCTATTAAACAGCATATTTCAATGCTGAACATTTTTTATTCACGACTTTATAAACCTATAGTTCTAGCAGGCTTTCATCACATCGTACGTATACGTACGGTCACGCTTGTATAGTGTCATCCATAAAAAGAGAACCATAAGGAAGTATAAAAGAATATGGACACATTTATGGCAGCTACACTGAACATAAAAATAAGAGCAAATCGAAGCCGTAAAAATCAAACTTCACTGTATACTGATACTGTTTATTCCAAAGCTTTTTTTTGGGAACGTTGATTTTTGGAGTGATAAAGCGATAGAATAAATTGGAAAGAATATGGTTACAGGAACCCCCACGCTACTGGCTGTAATCAAATAACTTGTTTACATTTTTGTATTTATGGACAAGCGGAAGAAAATATTTTTATATTCAATAGATGCTCAAGCTTTTCAAACATGCAATAAAGCCGATAGGGGAATATCTCAAGAAGAATTTAGTAAAGGGCCCCATCTCACGTTTAAAGCCGATCATCGTTTACTATCTTTGTTGGGAGTTCTTGTAGGTCAATATTGGTGAATCTTACTCTGGAACTTTGAATGCTGATAAGATGGTATCACCTCTCCTTATTTGTTTACGCTCTCCGCCTTTTCATCTCCTGCTCTTTCTTTATAACTCGACAGCTCCATTGATCAACTTATCTGAGCTAAACTTGCTTGTAGATAATTCACTTTATGCGTTTCCTTGATCTCATTCCAAAGTTTAAATAGAAAATGTACAGAATCTTCAACATTATTTTTTATGCCCAATGATGAATTTTTATTTTATAAGAAAATGCTTGCTTTAGCTTAAAATTACATTAATCTTATGGGACATCAATCCAATATGGCCGACTACTACTGTCCTCTCTTAAACTTACTTCAAACAATCTATAAATTTACTTCGTTTGAAGTAAGTTTGAGAGTGGACAATAGTAGTCGGCCATATTGGATTGATGTCCCATAAGATCAATGTAATTTCAAGCTAAAACATGCATTTTCTTGTAACACATCACGTCTACAGTTTACGTCGGATCTTCTTTAAAAAAAATTATTTGATAAATAATAAAAATAATTAAATGTTGCAGGTGCTTGACTTTTTCAAATATTTCTTCCAAAAAACCTTTAAAAAAGTTTAAACTTGAGAATGTCTATTTTTACTGTAATTATTGCAGTAATTTTCTTATTCAATATTCAATATTCAATATTTTTTATTGCCAAAAAGTAAATTATACAACAATAATATTGGTTAACAATACAAAGTAAAATTGGTACACATTAGCATAATATACAAAAAATAATAATAATAATAATTTCCTTGAGAATAAATTTTAAACCATTAACCATTATTAAAAAGTAATAAGTCGTGCACCTGAAGAATTTTATTCTCTTTCCAATGACACGTCAAACGTAATTTTCTGTCCAAAAATAACGGCGCTATATATTTCGAAAGATAACATCGATCTCATGGGACCATTTCCAATATGGCCGACTACTACTGCCCACGGAACTATTAGTCTACAGGTATTTTATACCTGGTTCAAACTGTAGATCTATAGCTTGAACCAATTTTAAACCATCGTTTCGTTGAATTTCTTTTAAATGAAGGTGGGCCAAAGTGCTGTACAAGGTATATAGATGGAATTTACTCTATATACAAGATTAGTAAATGGTTTGAAGAATATTTTAATGTTGTATGTAGATTATTCAATAGCATCCTGGACTCAAGGGCGTAGCTAGGATTTTATTTTGGGGGGTGCTGAAATAGGCAGGAAGGTTATAAGGATGTAATAGTTTCATGGGATAAAAAAGCGAACAAGAGACAAAATTACAACAAATGTCAATTTCGGGGGGTGCTGAAGCCCTTCAGCACCCCCCCTGGCTACGCCCTTGCCTGGACTTATATAACATTGATCAAACTAGTACATTTGAACAGAGCTCATTTTAGGCCTACTATGAGTACTAAGTTTCCCAAGAGATAAGACTCTTCGACTGAATAGAACATTGAAAGGGAGGCTTCTAATATTAGTTGGAGCATCAGCTATTTCATATCTCTATAACTTACTGTATAGCTTTGCACTGTACTATAAGGCACCTGCATTAAACTCCTATTTCATATCAACATCAACTTAACCTCTGATGAACAGTATTATCTTGTCTCTCACTTCTAGAACAATAGTTCGGTACAGCTTTGGCTCTTATAACTTTACCATTCGTATTCCATTGAATTGTGATGCTGAGAATGCTATGTATCCTCTATGATGGTTTAAAAATAATTATATACATGTTTCATGAAGAAAATGTATGCTGTATTATGTACACGTTAGTGGCAAAGCGTGGTATACTTATTTGTTCATCACCAAATAAGTATACAACGCTTTGCCACGGGTACTCGTATACAGGGTGTCCCAAAAAATAGTGATGCCAGTACTACCACGGTATTCTACAAGTCAAAACAAACAGAAAATGTCGTTGGCAAAATGCTGATTTCTTCTTAGTTTACCTGTAATCCGCCATTTTGTGTTTTTACTATTTTTCATCATATCTCGTTGAAAAAACAAGATTTTCCCATGAAATTTGGTAGGGGTATAATTAAAGGTGTGGTTTACAAAATACATATATCAATGAATTTCAATAACACTGTTTCCAAATGGCGACCGACTAAACTTTTCAATTCGATTTTACTGCAGAAATATTGCTTTTTTCGATAAAACGTAGTATTACAAAAATGTAGAGTATTTTATTCTGAATAAAATGATATATAATTTTAAAGAATCGGATAATAAATAACCGAGATATGGCTATTTGAAGATGACCACTTCTGTGTTTCTTCATTTCTTCAGCAGTAAGACATGAGAATAAATTTATGAATGCAAAACATATGTTTGCCTATCTCTGTCACTCGAACGTTCTCAATTTATTATTGGATGCAACAGCCAATTGATGGATTTCATGAATGTGAAAATATGATACAGTAGTAAATTTGAGAACGTTGAAGATAGGCAAACATATGTTTTGCATTCATAAATTTATTCTCATGTCTCACTGCTGAACAAATGAAGAAACACAGAAGTGGTAATCTTCAAATAGCCATATCTCGGTTATTTATTATCCGATTCTTTAAAATTATATATCATTTTATTCAGAATAAAATACTCTACATTTTTGTAACACTACGTTTCATCGAAAAAAGCAATATTTCTGCAGTAAAATCGAATTGAAAAGTTTAGTCGGTCGCCATTTTGGAAAAAACAGATATTGAAATTTATTGGTATATGTATTTTGTGAACCATACCTTTAATTATACCCCTACCAAATTTCATGGGAAAATCTTGTTTTTTCAACGAGATATGATGAAATAATAAAAATGGCGGATAACAGGTAAAATAAGGAGAAATCAGCATTTTGCCCACGACACTTTCTGTTTGTTTGACTTGTAGAATAACGTGGTAGTACCGCATCACTATTTTATTTAAAATAGTCAATTATCAATTCTGTTCAATTACATTGTTCTCCGACGATGATAACAATAATAACATACATTGTTCATTCGATTAGATAAAATACATTTTTCACCAGTATCGGATAAAATGATTAGTTCACTGAATTCGCTATATAATATTGCATATGTTTTGACAGAATTTTAACAAGCATAGAAAGCTGATAAGCTGCTGTGAAAATTTCCATTCATTGTTGAGTGGTATGAAACCAGTATTGGATCATATTTTATCTTTGAGGAAAAATCTGTAATCGAGGCCCTAGCCTCAAACAAACCATCGCAAACGATTATTATTAACAATAGGCTTTGAAGCAGCCGTCATGCATGAATTGTTGTGCATTTGGCCGTGATATTCATCCCCAATCACTCATCGAACTGTACCCTATAGTTCGAAAAACAGACAGGCTTTGAAAAATGCTCCATAAAGCTCATAAAGCTCATTCAATAGAGCTGCAGGAAATTTATTTTCAGACAATTTTTCGTGTTCAGTAGAATATCCTTTGAACTAGTTTTCATTTAAAACCAATAATCGAAATAGCCTATATTGTTAAATTTACTGGAAACTAGTAAAAATTCTCAATTTTTCACTACTTTTGGCACATAGTGTTCATCGTGCCCACTTACTTCTTTTTTTAAATCATTTTCAGAGAGAAAAAATTGGAAAATAAGAATTAGAATAGGTTTTTGACCAGAAACTAAAAATCCATTTTTCGCCTTTCATTTCTTCCGTAGAGAAGTCAGACTTATCATCTTCATGTGAAAGCATGTAAAACGTTCTGAAAAATCTACACTGGACTGATTCCACAAGAATAGAACTTGATTTGGAAAAGCAAATCGACTGATTTGAAAAAGATTACTGTATACTTTGAAGTGGAAGAGAACATCATTATGAAGTTGCTGGTAACTTGGTAACTCAATGAGGAGAGGAGTGATGTTTACTGGCTTTGAATGAACAATCAAATTGACATGAAAACGTACGGGAAAAGGTTTGGAGAGTGAGTGAGTTAGAGAGAGGCAGAGAGTGCCAGACAGTGTGTGTGAGAGGGGGAAAGAGATCAATTATTGGTCAATGCATATGGTTCAAGTGTCAGAGCTCTCTGTCTAAATTCACATTCAACTCTAGTCTTGTTTCGCAGCCCGTTTTCACGCTTTTCACAGAACTGAGAAAACAGGAAAAACCATGTGAAGAAAATATTAGTTGTCGGTTGACTAGATTATAGCTGCAAATAATGAAATTGATATTTTCAACGATATTCATACCGTTGAAACTCAATACCTAGTTTGAAATTTGTGATTCAAATATTATTGGCAATATCTCGATGAAAACATTTTTCCTGGAAATCACAAGAAAACCACGTTATTCAATAACAGGAAAACCCTTTGTGCATAAGTAAAACAGGAAAAAAGTATTGAATCGCTCAGTTTGGATGGAGGTTTCGTTTCATGAAAAATGAGGCTTTCGAAAAAATTTCTCCGTAACAAAACAATAAAATTGTTATCCCATGTGGAACGTCTATAAAGAAGAGTGTATGATAGAAGGTAAATCACGAGGCAATAACTTCTCTTTAATATAAACACCTTAATATAAAATATGTAGTATGAACATGAAATATGTATATAAATGTAATATGAACATGAAAAGTTATGTTCAAAATCCTTTCATAATAATTCCTGTAATAAATAAATATACATGATTACAAACGCTCATGCATTCAAAACCTTGTTTTGCCAACTACTTCCGAAATTTCAGGATTTAGAATTATATCTAGAAATAGATCTAAGAAATAAAATAGATCTAGAGCTTACAATGCTTCCCTTATTTACATAATATTACTTCATTATACACTCAATCCGACCAACGTGGATATAGGAAAAGTGCAGATTCAATACTAATTAAAATCGTTGAAAAATTTAGTCATCTCTTCCCATAATAATGGATGGAATATCTCTGTGACCAGTTAAATATTCAATTAGCTTTGGCTAAGCACTTACTCATTTTTGAAATATTGGCATCGTCAAGAATGGAGTTGGAGCTAGTTAGTGCTGGCAGCAGCTCTGAATAATTCATTCCAATAAAAAAGTGACTGAAAAAGTCAGGTAGTGAGCGAAAATTTTCAAGTTACTCGATAAGAACTCATTACTTTGAAATGATGGGATGAATAATTAGTTATTTGCGCTGTTTCAACTCGACAGGTCTTATCTGGAGCATGATTTGGTAGACGTTTGTTACAAGATTGACTTTTTACTCTGCAATCTATAGTGGAAAAATGATTAAGCGAAACTGATTAAGATCATATAGAACTTCAATGAATTTCTGAAAACAAAAATGAATAATTCTCTCCTTTTTGAAGGACATTGTGGTTTTAATAAGGCTTCCGTTCGGTTGACGGAGCATTGTCTATTATATTCTGTTCAATAAACCTGCAGAGGTTGGGAGCAAATAGGTGTTTTATAATTAGCTTTGAGTTTGTCGATATATGAGCAATATATGATCAAAATGCTCGCTCGTGTACTCTATTGATGTGTGATATTTGAGAGGCCTTCGACCCTTGTTTGTTAGCATATTGAAGGAAAGAGGGAGGGATTTTAGATTTAGATTTATTACTTTATTCATATAGATAACAAATATGACGGCTTGAATTCTAGATAATAATAATAAATATACTGTACAACTAATTATTCGTCAAATTTATGGAGGTATTTAAAGAGGGATTTTTTATTTATTTAGGGATAATTTATTTTAGGGAGGGAGAGAGAAAGAGAGAGAGAAGGGTATATGAAATATTTCAATAAAAAAATAATTTTTAATAAAATAAACAGTTATTAATTACAGGAACAATCTTATTATTCTCATACGGGCAATGAGAATAATATACTAGCCTGGAGTTCTCTGAAGCCTTTGCAATAAATTTGGCCATAGAACTTGTGGAAGTGTTGAGTAGGAGTGGCAACTTCGTGATTAGTCGTACTCCTTGTTCCAAGCACCTGATTGGCTTAGACAGTCAGCTACAGAACATGAAATGGCGGACACGATGATAAACAAAATGGCGGATAAACAAAGCTGTTTCAATGGCACGTTAGGCCTATTACCTCTATGGAATCCAAAATAGGACGGTAGTGTTGTAAGTTTGAGAATATCGAGTAAAAGTTCATCCTCACTTTATTTTTTCATTAAATTTCATAATATTTTTATCAACAACACTCTAGATTTCAATACCATTTGACAAAGTTTAAGACGCTATCATTCGTATAGGGCCTACTACTTGCTTAAAAAGCAAGTCTAAAGTATAAGTCTAAAGTTTAGCAAGCTTAAAAAGCAAGCTTGCTTAAAAGTATTGTTTCAAGTGTGTTATATTTTCTTCCTGTTTGAAGAAGCTTAAAAGAAGATTGAATGGAATTCATTATTTCAGTCCATGGATACAACCAACAAAATACTAAAGGAATTCAGTATTCAAGCAAGGGTATAAAACCAAAAAAAAAACTAGATGTCTTGCAAGCGCTTGCTATCAACAGCTTCAATTTAATCAGCCGTAAATAAATAATTGTTACATATCTCGTTTACACGTTCACAAACATCACTTGTCAACAATAGTTCACTTTTTTTTATCGTATGGCTTTTTATCGGTGGGGAGACCCTTACGGGTAGGTTCCACCTCGCCTTATTTTTGTGTCGGTCACCCATCCAAGAGCAGTCTTGAATGTTTGTTACTTAACCACATGATTACTCAGCAACCGCTCTCACCGAGTTCACATTGAATCAAGTATGAAGTGAGCGCATACACATACAACAGCTTTTACAAGCGCTGGCAACCAGCTTTTGTCGTGAATGCACAAAAAACTCGGAGAATTACTCAAATTTAATTACAATTCTCAAAGGAATAAATCTTGAAAGCTGAGCATTGAGCATGAAAGCTTCCCTTATTCACACAGAGAGAGAGAGAGACAGTGAGGTCAGAGAGTGAGAGAGTGTGAGGAGGAGCGACACAAATACCAGTCCTCAGTTGCAGGATCACTGACTGACATATTTTGAAGCTATCGATGCTGATGAAGTTGGGGGCTGAGGCATTCATAATCGCCTTTAGATGGCGAATCAGTACAATGAAACGACGGCTTTAAAGGCGGGCGACAAGTTTGCTTCTGAATTTCATTCGAGTTTGCGACTTGCAAAGTCTAATCTGAATATTCCCTTTGATTCCCTGTGTACTGTGATGAGGCAGAAGGGATAATGGCTCAGTTTTCAATGCACAGCCGAAACTTGTGTTCCTCTTACCCCCTCCCTTCCCACCCCTTCTGCCTCACCTGGCACATGATTTCAAATCCCTGTTCGAAGTCTGTAATTGGGCACACTCAAGTAAAGTCTGGGGATCACATCACTGTAACGCACCAGCTCTCATAACGAACCGCTGAAAGCGTAACAGCAATACTGTGCCAATGATGCTCTAGCTCTAGACAGATTATTTCATAGATATCTACAAATATCTTTAGATATTTTATGAAGAAAATATTCTCATTCACAATGTTTTACATATCTGTAGATATCTGTAGATATTTTATTGAGAAAATGTTCTCATGTACAATCTGTCTAAGTTTATTTATTTTTATTTATTATTTTTTTCTCATGCCCCACACAGGTTTCCTCGAGGATTTCATTTTTTTTATTATGGTATTATTGTTGTTCGCGCCAATTTTTGAATTTCGGCTTGAGTTTGTTTAGTTTCCGCTGGAGCGTTGGTGAGTTCCCAGCCGGTTGCTTTTCAGTTAGTTAGTTTAGTAGTCTGGTTTATAATATCGTCGAGAACAGGCCCTTAGCGAAATTTCGTCGCTTCGTATTGTATCGTGGAGTTTTTCAAGAAGTTCGTCTTGAATTAGCCTATTTTATTAATTGTCGGAGAAAATCGTTCTCAAAATTTCGTTTATATATTATTTAATTGTGTACAGCAAAGTTACAATAATTATTGAAAAGTGTCTGCCAAACTCACACAGTTAAAGTTTAACTTATTATTCTGATTGGAAGTAAACCAATCTCATTTGAATATCTCGACAGAATTACGTACATCAATAGCAGCAGAATTCGGCAACAGTGGATGACATAAGCTTATATTATCCTATCAATATCCCGAATCATCTCCCTACCTGGTTCATCACACCTCTTCCTGGAATACGTAAGCTTAATTAAGACCAATACCATATTATTTGGATTCTCGGTGAGTTATTTTATCTTTATTTGCATGTACCTCTATTTCTGGAGAGATATTATTTCGTTTCCTATTTTATACAGTCCACTAAAGTCGTCATTGTCAATTACATATTTTGAACCAAGCATAAATTCGTTTAAGTTGAGGCTAAATCTTACATTGGTCCAGCCGGGCCGGATCGTTTTCAGTTCCAAGTGAACCTGTTAATTATTTGTAATTTTTCGTATGTTTGTTTTTTGGCATTCACTTCTCTATAATATTCAATTTTATTCGAAAATATATTCTATAAAATATCGTTTGAAATTGTACAAGTCATGGCAAGCAAGACTTGTGACTGCACAAAGTGTCTTATCTGCTTACGGCAGGAGCGCTCAAGGCTGGTACCGTTACTCTGGAGATAAGATTATTCTCAATATTGTCGTTTCGTTTCGTTCTTACTACAAAATCCCTAATGAAATTAATTCGTTGTGGAATCGTAATTGCTGTTGTAAAGCTAATATAATTCGTCATCGTCGTATAATCGTGATTGAAGTTTTGGCAATAAAACTCGTCATATCGTTTTGTTTGCAGAATCAATGGAATTCGTTCATTGTTGCAAATTAATAATTTCGTTTCATTATTGGTCATTGGAATCAATAATTCGTATTGAATCAATAATTCGTATTGAATCATATTCGTATTGATTGTTTTGTTGTCATTGGAAAAATGAACAATAATATGGAATTCTCGATGCATACCCTATTAGCTAGAAGGGAGCATCTTTTTGCTATAATAGAAAATCTTTATGATTTATCTAAGAGTGTAGATGAAACACTTCGCATACAATTGTGTTCTCCTGTAGTCATAGGAGAGAAATTTCGTGTTCTTGTTGAATATTTCTCTAATATTGGAAGTGAGTTCGATAACTGTGATTTTGAAATTCAACAATTGAAACTTGAGTTGGATGAGAATCACATTGTAACTTTCGATGATTCTTATTTTGAATTAATTCGTTTTATCAAGGATACTTATGAGACATTGAATCAATTGATTTTGTCATATAGTGATTCGAATTGTGAGACATCTGTATCTCAGAGTACTTATGAAAATGATTCTTCTCATAGTTGTAAGATGGTAGAATCCACATATAATTCGAATATTTTCGTTGTTCAATCCAATTCTCGTTTGAGAACTACAAGTTCGAAATGTTTGAAATGTTCATTGAATAATCATGAATTGATCGATTGTCATGATTTCTTGAAATTGTCGCCATGGGATCGTTTATCCTTTGTGATAGAAAAAGGGTGCTGTTTGAAATGTTTTTCGTTGGAACATTGTACTGAAAATTGTAATAGTCAAAATTGTGATCGATGTCATGGAGAACATATTTCGATGTTACACCTTGGTTGTCACCCAAATTCAGTATCAGTTTCGGATGCTGAAGTTGTCGAAAATGAATCAATTAGTTGTGACTCTATCGATATTAACCCTGTTCCTTCGTCGGCGTTGTTATCCCCTACTGCTTTTCACATCCTTGATAAGAATGATGATGTGAGTGTGTTAGTGGATTCTGCTAGTGAAAGTAATTTCGTCACTACAGAACAATTATTGGAAAATTCAAATTGTTTGAACACTTGTCGTGTATCGTCAGATAGCTCAGTTCGAAAATTTTCGGAATTTGAAAATATTCCTGATTTGAATGAATCTCTCACTGCCGATGGAATAGAGTGTAAAAATAAGTTCATGTCGTCAGCTCGTCGACGTGATAGTTTTGTGTTGCTGTCGATCCCTGAGTCATCTAATTGTTTTGACTCCTATTCTGTGACTGAAAATCGTCAACTCGTGACTTCAAGACACAGGGTTACCGGTTACTGTGTGGCGAAGTCCAAAGTTGACATCAACTTCGATAAAATTCAGTCAGAACGAACACTAAAATACGATGTTGTTCACGCTGTGTTGTTCGCTGATCCTTTTCTCAATTTGGAGAAATTTGTCAAACAGTACAAAAATATTCGTTTGGTTTGTCATGATGTAATTTTGGATCATCATAAACAAGGTCACATGGATTTATTAAAAATTCAAAATGATGAAGGTGGTTGTTTCATCCCTAATCGCGCCGTAATGAGAACCCAGAGTCAGTTGACAAAGGTGCGAATTGTTTTCGATCCTGGTGTAAAATCATCTAGTTCATTGTTGAGAGACATCCTACACGACCAGTCGAGGTTTCAATTTAATATTGTTGTATTGTTTTGGAATTCTCGGTTATTCTCGATCGCTGTAATTGCTGATATGAAGCAGGTGTACAGACTGATTCTCGTCTATGAGTCATGCTGTGGATTTCAAGATTTGTTATGGAGAGTTTCAGCTATTGATTCCATACAAATCTATGAATGGCTCCAGTCTGTTGTCTCTGTTCTGAATCTTCATTGTCACGTGATTCTCGTTGTTGTTTGGTTCGATTCGACGGCTACTCTACAGTGGATTCGAGCTTGCTTTTCGAAATGGCGAATATTCGTTGCTAATCGAGTCTCAAGAATACAGGGTTGTCATATGGATTGTTGGTTGCAGGTTTCCGTTGATAAAAACCCGATCGATTGTCGATCAAGAGGCTTAACACCCGCTAATATTGTGGATCATGTGTTGGAGTGGACTAGGCACTCTCGGTTAGTATGGAGAGAGTGTGATTTTCCGGTCAAGGTCGAACTCGAGACAATGGAATGTCTATCGGAAGTCAAAGCCAATGTTGTCGTCGCGGTCATTCAATCTGAAAATTCATTGAATCATGAAAAGTGTAGTCTGATTGAGCGATGCTCAAATTGTTTTCGTTTGTTGCACATTTTGGTGATGGTTTTGAAAACCATAACAATTGTACCTTGTCGTGGAAAGTTAGATTTGGAGATAGCTGAAATCTATCTATGTAAAGTCGTTCGAAAAATTCATTTTCCATCGGAATTGGATTCATTGAAGAAAGGAAAAGATTGTTCCAATCAACTCCAAAGATTGTCTCCATTTTTAGATAAGGGGATAATTCGTGTTGGTGGTCGATTACAAAATGCCAACATGGAATTTGATAGTTGTCATCCGATCGTATTACCTAAAGATTGTCATTTTGTATCTTTATTAATTGATGAATATCACACTAGTAATTGTCATTCTGGACCCAATCATTCATTGTCGTTGATAAGACAAAAATTTTGGATTTTGTCCGCTCGGAATATTGTTCGTAATCGTATTCACAAATGTAACATTTGTTTTCGCAGCCATGCGAGAAAACTCATTCCTAGAATGGATAATCTGCTAACTTGTTGTGTTACTGCTCAATATAAACCCTTCGAAAAATGTGGTGTAGATTATGCAGAGCCAATATCAATCACCATGGCTAGACGTCGAAATCCTTTCAGTTTTAAGGAGTACATATGTCTATTTGTTTGTATGGCTACTAAAGCTCTTCACATTGAGCTAGTTTCCGACTTGTCGACTCCTCAATTTTTAGCTGCCTTCCGGCGTTTTCTTTCACGCCGTGGTCCTTGCAGTCTGATACATTCGAATTGTGGTACAAATTTCGTAGAAGCTTGAAATTCGTTATTTTGTACCTTTCTTAAGTGCTTTTTTTTCGTCTCGTTGGTGGTCGTTTGTAAAGACCTACTTTATAAGTGCTTATTTTTCATTTAATTTGTTTGTTTCGTTTTGGTTTTACCCCCCGGTCTTCGTCAATTGGCGACTTCAAGACGCAGGGTAGCGGATACTGTGTGGCGGAGTCAAAATTGACACTATTTTTCGCTTTGTTTTTTCGGTGTCTATTTCTTTGCCTTTTGTTGTTATATGCAGTTACATGCAGTCTGATGTACTGCATTTTGCTTTCACTTCTTGTGAAGATTTGTGTCGGTGTTGGTAGCCATTCCTGGCATTGTTTTGTTTTTTGGTTTATTCGTTTTTTCTTTGTTCTCCAGCCTTGGCTGAAAATAGCTTTTCAGTCGGGGGGGGATGTTCGCGCCAATTTTTGAATTTCGGCTTGAGTTTGTTTAGTTTCCGCTGGAGCGCTAGTGAGTTCCCAGCCGGTTGCTTTTGAGTTAGTTAGTCTGGTTTATAATATCGTCGAGAACAGGCCCTTAGCGAAATTTCGTCGCTTCGTATTGTATCGTGGAGTTTTTCAAGAAGTTCGTCTTGAATTAGCCTATTTTATTAATTGTCGGAGAAAATCGTTCTCAAAATTTCGTTTATATATTATTTAATTGTGTACAGCAAAGTTACAATAATTATTGAAAAGTGTCTGCCAAACTCACACAGTTAAAGTTTAACTTATTATTCTGATTGGAAGTAAACCAATCTCATTTGAATATCTCGACAGAATTACGTACATCAATAGCAGCAGAATTCGGCAACAGTGGATGACATAAGCTTATATTATCCTATCAATATCCCGAATCATCTCCCTACCTGGTTCATCACACCTCTTCCTGGAATACGTAAGCTTAAGACCAATACCATATTATTTGGATTCTCGGTGAGTTATTTTATCTTTATTTGCATGTACCTCTATTTCTGGAGAGATATTATTTCGTTTCCTATTTTATACAGTCCACTAAAGTCATTATCAATTACATATTTTGAACCAAGCATAAATTCGTTTAAGTTGAGGCTAAATCTTACAATTGTATAATACTTTCTCGTATCATTGATTTTAAGCAATGGTTTCAGTATGTTCAAAAATTTATGTTTTTTGATATGTAATGTACTCTGTTTCTGTTTCTCAATGAATAAATCTTGAGTAGACATATATTCTGTATACCCCAATTTTTCCTTGAAGGAATCCATGGTGAACTAAGAAGTTTAATTTCACTTTTTTGTATATTTCTTAATTAAAAAGAATGTTCTTTTTGATTTCAGAAAGTCTGAAAGTATCTTTCCTCTGAGTATTGTATATATTCCTTTCTCCTTCCATTGAAAACAGTGTAGTCGTTTCAATAGAAAAGTAAGAAGTACTTTTTTGAAAGAAAAATGGAATTTGTTTTTTGTCAATGAAATTTCATTTATTATAGAGCCTCTATGGAATACAGTGAAGAATGTGGAATATGGAAAATGTGTTACTTCAACAGTGATCTACAGTCTCTGTATTGTACAGTATGAGTACTTACAATATTAATATATTATTATGATCATAACAATAATAATAATAACATTCATAACAGAGATTATTACTGATCACTACTGATGATGACTGATCATTATTGATAACAACTGTAATATAAACTGTAATGAAAAATCGACTAATCAGCGAATACGTGTAAAGCAAGTTCGATTATTTCTTATGATCTCGCGTACAGTTTTCAGCAACAATTTAGGGCACATTATAATCGCAACTCAAGTAGACATCTTCCCAACTGGAAAGCATCACTTTCAAATATCCAGCTTGCAGTGAATGAATCTAGGTTAGTAGGAGACTTCTTGGGCAACAAAACACATTTATTAGCTCGAGTCTCGTCTTCAAACTTTCCACCCTTGAAACTATGAGCATGGATTGAAAAACTTCGAACCCATTTCCTAGATTTCGATCTCCTGAGGGAATAAATTGTTCTCATTTCCATACAAAATGGTCAGTTGCTGTTTCAGTCAAGAACAATATTCCTGCGAACATCAATACTTTAATATTGTTTACATGAGATTTTGCTAAATAGTCAAGTAATGGAGTTGTTTTAGCCTTCAGTAATAGTAAAAGGTTAATAATATATAAGCAACAGGTAAAGAATTGAATTCACTAGCCTATAGCAATTTACTGAGAAATGAAAAAATAATATGAAATAATTATATTGAAAATATTATGGAGCTAATAACAATATACTGTAATTTGAATAAATTATTCTAACAATACTATGGCAATATTTATACACAATTTAAAATAATCATCATGAAACAGTTCAAATCTGTGGACTGTTTCTCTGCATTTTCCGTTCTTTTTCCCAAGGTACAGTGTAATTAGTATAGTGTCGAAGATTTTAACTCTTACAATATCGTATCCACATAGCATCGATTCTTCAGATAATATCTGAAGAATATTTTATATATATTATATCATATATTATAAGATACTACGTAGGCAACTTTTCAATTTACATATAGCATCAATATAGTACACATAGGGTACTTTATAGGCTACTAAATTCTTTTCTTCATTCAGTATTTTTTTAATTAGAATTTTACATTCCCAGATGCAGGACACTAAATCGTAGGGTGTATAGCCTACTCAATTCAAATAATATCAATTCTCCAGATTAGGATAGGCCTAGACAAATCTTAAACCTATATAGTTCACCTCGCCAAAACATTGTGTTTTCCAAGACGAATATTTTATTTATTTATTTATTTATTCAGCAATGGAAATACTTGAACAATGCTTGAACTGTGTCTAAAATTCTTCCATGAATCGTAGACTAATTTGTAAATCATGTAGCCTCCAAACTCTGCCTACTCGTGATAGGCCAGCAATGAATGACTTAGTTAGTTCTGAATACGACCGATAGATGGCTGCAGTTACTGGGTGATTCACAGCTTCATTCTTTACAGACACGCCTCCAAGCTCCGCCTCTCTCCTCTGCTAGTTCTGAATGCACAACGCAGCTAGTTCTGAATTCTGTCGTAAGGTGGCAGCAGTTACTGGGTCATTTAAGTAACAACTTCATTATTCCGCCGTCTAGATGTCAGAGGTGTTCCACACTCATTCTTATCCAATGGGAAAGAACAGATTTCTTCTATTGAACATGGACATTCGATATTCATAATAAATAAAATAGTGTATTATATTGTGAAATATTTATTTCAATAGTATACTCAAATTTTCAATTCAATTTTGATAAAAGCGATTAGTTTGACAACCATCAATATTATTTATGACACACGTAGATTATTCATTCAATCATGGGAAATTGTACTACAGATTTTTCGAGAATGACTGGTCCAAAAAGACTGAATTTGGTATACAAAAATAGTTGAAGACTTTACAGGATGTGATTATGGGGTTTAAGATTTCCCCACAAAATTATATACAATTACAAGAAACGTATTATCAGCAGTTTTGAGTCGAAGGGAAGATAAAGGGAAGGATGTGAACAGGAAGCCTATTTTTGCATCAATATAGTATGAACTAAGTGATTATGAATTGGATTCGTGCATGTGAAGAAACTTTGAGGTGAGTCCAAAAATACTTTTATGGAAAATGTCTTATTTTTTTGATAGGCCTATTTTGTTTTTGAATCACATTGGAAAGGAAGTGGAGGAGTTTGGAGTTAGGATCAAAGAATTGGGAAAGGAACTCTTTTGGAGTTATACTTTTCTACAAAAAGTCCATGATTGAGTTTATTTCAGTTCCCATTTCCTGAATTTTTTTTATTAAATGTTTGGGGTCAGGCCCCTGGCTGCGCCCATGCCTTCCGTATGATTATTGGATTTCCGTTTCATTGACCAAATCAGTTACCAGTATTGAAATATTGAATCGATGAATTGTATGCGGTTGATGATAAGGGTGCATGCAAGCACTGCAGCACGGCAGGTGTCACACTGCCAATGTTACCCTAATTCAATCCCACTGTATCATTTATTCAGGCCGACACCAGACCTGTTTTCCAACAAAGAGTCACTGTCCTATTTCACGTAGGTATCAGTGTCACTAGCCAGTGTTTGCCTTGCGAACTGATTGCTGCAGTGTGATATGAGTGGAAAGCCACCATTGATTACAGTCACATTTGTCTTTTCGATAAATTTAATAATGGAATCGAACCTTGAGGCTGTGCAGTGATTCCGCACTGGAAAGAAGGATACCCTTATTTGAAAATATACAATATGGTACTACTTCAATTGATTAAATAAATTGTAGGCCTACTACTTCAATATTGATAACGTTGAGGTATCTATGGTGAATGCAGTAATTCAGCACTGAAAAATAGGCTACCCACATTCAAAACTATTGCAAAATGGTAGTAATTTATAATCGAACAAAAAGCATTTCTTAGATTCGGTTGCACGAATGACGAAAACATATGGCACCGTAGAATGTCGTTATTTAAGGCTGTGCATCAGCATATTTGGAACTTTTTTCTGGTGACATTTTTCAAAGTTTTACGATTTGGATACTATTAAGCTATCAAAATGAAATAAATTTTACTTGAAGAATTTTCTTTTTTTTCACTAGTTTGTGAGATATGGGCACCTAAAGTTAAAATGTTTGGAGCAAGTCATCTCAAAATTGGTTGCAAATAGAATCATGGAATTACGAGCATACATGTTTGAAGGTATTGTGCCAATGCAATAATTTAAATCCCCATCGACCTCCATTAAAATGAAGCAATTTTTCTGTGTAAATAGTTTTTTCAGCAAGTCCCAAGCCTAATGTAACTATCGGCCTATCTATTCACTAACAGCCTACTAATTTAGCCTACTAAAAAGGCTGTTATAATTATGTTCTCTCATCGTTATACATATCACTAGGGTTTTTTCAATTTTATTGTTGAGTTGACAACTTTATCTGATGTGAAGTATTCTCCACTTTATAGACACTTCACAGTAACACTGATGTATGTGGGGAATGTATAGTACTTCACACTATACATTCTCAAAGTACTATTGTACTCACAGTATTCACAGTACTCACATACAAAAAATTTGAAACTCACGGTCTTTTTCTGAAATGATAAGTAAATATTATTGTTTGGTCTTCACCACGTCAGAAAAAGTATTTTTTCTAGAGGTCTAGAGAATAGGCCGACGTGATGCATGTGAAATTGTAAATTCTTCACATCTATTGATGACTCTACGTCTAGATATTGTGAAATTGTGCAATACCTTAGAGCTTACACTGTGATCCTCACGTGCGTCTGTTTAATTCAGAGCGCTTGATTATGCAATGAGATGCCATTTCTCGTAGTCGCGCTGTCTCTCATTTTTATTGGCCGCTGCTGACGACGACGACAACACTAGCGCTGTGATTGCTGAGGCGGCCAGATGCTGCACTAAACCGTCTAGCGACGGCTGTTTCGGGCACTAAACTCAGAAATTTATGATTATGCCAAGCCGAAACAGCCTGGAAATGAGCTATCACGAAAATTTCCCTCTCCCGCAAGCTGATTTCAGTACAATTTTTTGCTGCTGCTGCTGCAGCAATGATCCAACAATTCTTTTCATTATTAAAAGTCTTGACTTCTGTTGGTTTAAAAGCCGTTCAAAGTCCCTCTCGACCAGCCTCCTCTGTTCTTGAAAATGTCTTATCTGGAATAGACTTGTGCACGTTATCATGAGGTTTGTTCTCTCGTTATCTTTTCCTTGAAGTTACACAAAGAAAGCTGGTTCTATTGCATGCGCTTGCTAAAAAGAAAGCGTATTTGGAATCAATATTTAGTGTGTACTGTATCGGAGAGGTCAAAATAAGTGTGGAAAAACGAGCAGACTGACTTGGAGCCGCTGCTATCAGCCCAACAGCAACCCAGCGTTGCCAGATGACATTTGGCTGTTTTTCGGGTAATCGGGTAATCTAACCTATCACCCAACGCTGGGTTGCTGACTGAAATCAGATAGCAGTTGCTCCGTGAGCACCCGGCCTTAGGTAAATTCACTATTTGTGATGCCTGCATTGATCAGCTCGCAGAGAACGTATTGTGAGAAGTGCTGCGTTCACAGATACCTGTAGTTAGCGAATTAGCGCTTGAAATCAGATTTTTTTGCTCTGCCCTCTACCCTAAGCTACGTTGAACGTTGTTAATGTTGTCGGTTGAGTATTGAAATATAGTTTACATAGTAAGTATCACTTCCATATAAAATTCATCCCTTATGTCTTGAAACAGGTAGCATGAAATTTGAAACTTTAAGCAAGTTAGCATGAAATAAGCATAGAGAGCTAACAAAAAACTGAAACACAAAAGTTACTATTGCTATTTCCATAGTTGCTGTGAACACACACAATTGCATACAGTGTTGCAGCACATAGCGTCCTAAGTGTGGTATACTTATTTGACTAATCTCGTCGGGTATATATTTCTTCTATGGAAATAAGTACGCTTCGCACACCTATATTATTCATGCACAGATTTACTGTGAGTTATTGTTACCAACATTTTTATCAAATTTATCCATAATGCACAGTATTATCACAGACAGCAATAGTGTTCATCATTATAATATAGTATTCCAATTGAATGAACATGGTATAAGCTTAGTGTGCAAACACAATAAAAAGCTGGTTTCTATGCGCTATGTTTAATAACGTTAGTATGGAAAGTCTATGTACAATCCTATGGTATCATCATTATAACAATCTTTGTTCACCATTATAATACAGATAGAATGAACTCCTGAAAACAGCTGCTATCAATTAAGTGTGCAGATGCTGGTTACCGTACAACTTGCTACGGTAGGTTGTTAACGCTACATTTCAGCTCCACTCCTTCAATTGAATCAGTCATTTATCTTCCTCTACAGTACCGTATCAGACAATGTTGAGCTATGTGATCGATACAATTACAAATTGTTTTGCTCCGCTTTGTGATCACCCAGCGCTTATGACACATTTGTGCATGGACCTTATGAGATGGAATGGAAACAACGACGGGATGCTCAGCCAGCAGGCATCTTACAAATTGAATCGAAGCATTCACTTTAGCTTAAAGAACGGCAGCAGGCGGCGAACAGGTTTGGTTAAGAACATTGGTGAAAAGCAAATTTGGTGGCATCTGCCGCTATCCGATCACCTGTGACCGGGCTTACAACTGCTGATTCAGTGTTTATTCCGGCTGGCTGCGGGTTTAATATCCCGTGTTATTATGGTGCTGACCAAAGATCAACAGATGCAATTGTACTGATGCGTCGCCCTTTGCTACAGGCGCCTATCAGTATGGTACTGTGTACTATATTACTACAAGAGGATATAATATCCTGATAGTAGTTGTAGCCTACAGAAGTAGCCTGGTAGAACCAGAAATATAGTAACAGCAGAATACATTAAAATAGAATACCTATATAAAGAACCAACCTATAGCAGAAGCCCATCACTATCCAGACTTGAACTATTATTGGAAATGCAAATGCCTTTCGGTTCAATATGTCGAGTTCGGTGTAATCTTGAAATTAATGTTGTTGATATTTCAAGAAATTGGCTGTATGGCCAATGTACTGTAACCAAAGATTTCAATCAACGTGCTTATTGAAGTAGAATACGTAAAAACATAAATAAATATAAACATAGAAAAATATAAATATAATCTCAAAATAAATATAAAAAGAAAAAAAACTTAATGTTACAAAACAAAGAAACAAAAAAAAAAACATTGAAAATACTAATATCCTTAAGTAAGAAAAATATAATAATTTCAAATATAGTGATTACTTTTATAATCAAGGTAAGGACTTGTTCATTTTCTGTCAGATTTAAAGAACATATTAGTGTGTACAAATCACATTAATTTGCAGACCAAATGTGAAATCATATTTCAAACATAGATTCCAAATTGTTTAAAAAGAACAAATTTCAAGTTGCACGAATGAAACAAATATAAAAAGTTAAACATAGATTGGACGGTCTCCGGGTAAAGGGAATAAGTCAAATCTAGACTTAACTTAACTTTTACCCACACAAAATTATATAAAAATACTTATTACAATATTCACATGGGTAATTACAGCTGTTATATAAGGTATGGACATATTTGTAATTATCTTGCTTTAAAGCTGTCAAAAGTTGTTTTAAGTGAGAATAAAAAAACAAATTGGAAAAAATTGATTTATTGTTATTTGCGGAATGCGTCAATTGATAACTATAGGCCAACTGGATATTTCTAACAATATAACCGTTGTGAGCAATAACATGTGAGCAATGTAATATCGTTTAGGGTTATTTTGTAATCAAGTATAAATAAGTTTTATCGTGTAATAAAGTATAGACTTTTTGGCTGCATTCGAATTAACTCTCATTGTCATCTGAGCCTTGTCGTCCACTGGAAAACGTTTTTATCCTGAAAGTCCAATTGTCGAATTGCTAACATTAATTAAACTGCCTACAGTCCGATTCACGTCAAGAAGTCAGCATTATTTATATGAGGAGCATTGATGCCAAGTTTTATTGAGAGAGAAAGAGAAAACTGCACAAAACGTGGTTGTTGGGAGTGTGTGCGAGAACAATGCACAGTGCCGCAGCTATGCACAGTGCGGCACTGGATGTGGCATCTACGCACAGTGCGAATAGACATCAGCAACTGCCTTGTGCTGAACAAGGATAGCAAACTCCCATCTAAGCAATGCTGACTTTGCTTGTATTCGAAGTTATTTTTCCCACTTATTACTATCATACAAGATACATATTTGTCATTATAATACAGCCTCTGTATTTACTCCCAATAGTTTTCAGTTTGTATTCTGTTGTCTTGCATGATAAGGATTAAAAAATAATTCTATTCAATTTGCGAATTGCGTCTTTGACAAGCAAGTAACGAAATTATTGAGAAATTCAGGTCGATAAGTTTATTGAGTGTCAGTAGACGACTGTTAACTTCACACTTAGCTGACAGCTAGGAAGTTGACAGGCGTGGACTTTGAAACACTGTTCTGGAGTTGAGAATATCAGGAATACATCAACTTTGCCTGGCTACTGACCGCACTTCCGAGAAGACCTTCCGACAACGGAACAGATACGAACAGAACTTCTCAAGTGCATTGAATTATGAGCGTCTTCATGAATTATTTGCGAATAAAGCCTCGTAAACTTTAGCTCAACTGGAAATATGCTGCTCGCTCCCTGATCTGACTGAATATACATGTGAGACAGCGCTTTTGATGGATGATTTTATACGATCCATCAGACCCTGCCAGCAACCGTGTTTTGATTCACAACAGAACCGAGAACTGTAATTATAGCTGGAAATTCGTGACAGCCTTCCGAAAATGGATTAATTCATCACACACGAGTTCTCAAATTTATTCGAAATGGGTGGATTTGAATAACATGGGAACATTGTTTACCGAGTTATTACTGAGGGAGTTCATCCTGAATAACAACATTCACCTTCTCAGAACATCACAGGTCGTTATTTTAGCTAAAGTTTTGACATCGAGGTGGGTTCTAAGACTCTTTTAAGAGAGACTTTTCAGGCTTTATAAAGAGTATGAAGGTAAGTCAAGACATCCAACTACCATTTGGTCACAGTAATTCACATGGCCCTGAATATCAGTTCTTGGATCTTTATTCATAAGCAATTATGTATTATTAAAACTAACCTCGTCTTGTCTTGTCTTGGCCGAGAGACCCGTTCGGATGATACGCATCCAACTGCCATTTTGGTATTTATAGCCCTAAATACCAGTTCTTGGACCTTTATTTGGTCAATTGTACGACTAAAAGACTCATCCAATTGAACGAAAATTCCATGACAAATAGCATGACAATATTAATTCATATTTTATTTGAATTTCTTCTTTTCTAATTAGATAAACTATAATTAATTTATTTCAACCAGTAATAATTGAGACTTTTTGTATTCAAATGAGAATTTACTGTTTTTATTTTGATATTCTGGAACATAACCTCATTGACGTTCATTCAGTAAATTACAACACTTATTCGGTCAATGAGTTCTTTGAATTAAACAATTTGAATTGAAGAATTCAACAATTCCTCAATATTTTTTGTAAGAAATTAATTTCTGACACATAAAGGTTTTGTACATAATTTATTATGTCTTTGACAAGTTTTGGTGTATTCATAATGTCTGTATAATCTCAATTCAAGGTTTATAATGTATGATGTCTTTGGAAAATTTTGTTGGTGTTGTGACATGAAATTAATTTATTTTGTAATACAATGTTGGAATTATGTCATAAAAGTCAAAAACCTATGAAATTGTTGATGTCATTTACTTAGAATGATGATCAAGATCGTAAAAGCGGTAGAATGAACTTCATTGCATGAATTGTTCAATCTTGTTCCATTGTCATTAAATATTACGATGTGGAAACCTGATACGAAAACCATCAGGTGACAACTACAAACCATATCACTTCGATCTAATGACTGCCGGTACGTATTAGCTATGGAAAGCTCGGCCGCTTGCCAAAAATGGAAGTTACCGGGACGTGAACCTGAAAATATGCCTATGGGTTCCTGTGAGACTTTTTATTCGAATATTACATGCTTTTTGAATACGAGCCAAATTTCATCGCACATTTTTCATAATCCTTTTAGATACTTTCACTCGAACGTTACTCGGGTGATTACTGGATGATTACTTGAGTAATCATCGTCCAATGAAATTGATCACTAGGACTAGATAATGTGTTTCACAGTTCAAATTTTGATTTGGATTTACAACTCGATCAAAAAAACGTTTAGTACGAGCAAAGACGTTTGGTACGAGACTTGAGGCGTGTTCACCGGGTAGCATAACCCAGCAAATGCAGGCGGGATGCTGGAAAGAGAAGAATATCCTTCGCCGACGCACAGAAAATGAATAGAAGAGGTATCATATTATATTACCTGTGATTAAGGTCACTTCGAATTCACACTCATATTCCGGAAGTTTTATTGTAGCGCCACGTCTATGCCTCCTGCATGTCACTCCAAGGTCACTTACAATCTAATAATTGAACTGTAAGTCTAAAAGCAGTGACCTTGAATTTATTCAATGTTATAATCCAAAATGATCCAATAATACCATTTTAAATTTCAAAGAGGTTCATACTATTGTACAATAGAAATGCCATTAGCGTCAATAATTTTACCCTTCTACCAAATAACTATTTAGAATGCTTCAGATACCTTGTAGAAAATAAGATAAAATATGCATTTTTGCACGAATCATCCTTATTAATGATGATTTTTGTTCATTTTTCCTGCTTTCTGGGTTTGGCTTTATATTCCAATCTCAACTCTACGATTCAAATTTGATCTCTAACAAAAATCGAATTTTACATCCTAATCCGATTTTACATCTGGATTCCACTGATTGCTGTCTTCAGCAAAACCTCAACTACTATCAGACTCAAAGACATTGTCGATTTAGTGGAAGTGCATCTGTGGGCTGGCTTATGCAATTGTGACAGTGTTTACACGGACGTAATTGTGTTGTTTGTGTAGTTGTGCTTTGTCTTCAAATCGATTCCCTTTCGATTGGAGCTGCGTTAATTTAGGACATCTGTCTCAGTTGATTGTTGATTCGGCACACGATTCGATAATACTGTGTTGTCTGAATACATTAAATTAACCAAATGACCACTGATTAGATAATAATTTGACACATTGTTGAATTAAATCGACTCACGCCGATACATTTAGTGGAATAAATATGTTCATTACTATTTTCATAGTACAACACTTTTCATGTAAATAAATTGATATCCAACACAAATAACACTACCGACTTCTTCTCAATCATTCAATATACAAAGTGATTATAAAGTCTATCTCCAGAAGCTTTGTGGTGGCATATTGAGTTCTGAAAAGAAAATAATTTACAGGCTACTTCCCTTAATGTGTATTTTTCCGATGTTTTTATCTCAATCAGTATCCACAGTTATAATGTTACAATTATTACTGTGCAATTGAGTGACAAGTATCTTCTTGTATATTTTGATCACCTTGTAGAACAGGGTGAACTAGATCATGAACAACAACTATTATTATACTTAACAGTAATAATTTATTTGCATGATCTAGTTCACATTGATTGCGTAGATCGAAAACTCTTGAGATAAATTTCCAAATTTATACAGTTCTGAACAAGAAATTTCCGATTTCCAATTTATTTAAAATAAGTAGTTTAAGCATTAAATAAAATTAATGTCGAGTAATGATTGGAAATTAAACCAGTGGATAAATGGTACTAAATAGATAATCGAATCATTAAAATCTATTGAACATGCAATAATATGATGATTTATTGGAATGAGAGCAAGTATCTCACTAGCGAGTGCTTTCACAATAGAAGCTGGCTGCATTGCAAGAGATTTTTAACAATAGTTTACATTCATCTAGTTGTTCATAGATTGCAATGTGTCTTCGAGTGTACAATTTTTCCCATAACCAAAAGTTGTAGCAATAATGCTTGACAGCATCTTTCTTTGCAGTTGAGATACTATTTGATTGCGTGCTTCTCAGTATGAGAAACTGAGAGAAATGAATTGAATAACATCCCATCATAGACGAGTATAAAGCAAGAATATAATTGTCTCTGATCTTTCAGGGAAAAATTCTTATAAATAGATATTACCAGGAAAATAAATTTTCTTGAATTTGTTCTCCAACATTTAAATTGCTGCTGAGTACGAATTTAGGGCAGAGCAAAATGTGTGTCTGAAAAAAGAGAGACTAACGATGGGAAAAGTGTTTAGGAGCAAGAGAGACTAAATTGTTTTCAAGTGAAATAAAGGAATTTCATAAAGTGCGGAATTAATTATAAGGACCTGAGTTTTTTACATCCGCGTTCTCCAATTCGAGTAAATTTTTTTATAGAAGAAAGCTTGAACTTTAAATGATTTGAATAGTGAGTAGTGAATAGATGATTGAAATGCATTGTTACAAGTTTTAATTAAGAATACCATTTGAAAGTACACGGCAGAAAATATGGAATGAATAGCTCATCTAACACCCCCCTTGCGACCTTGAGAGTAACTTTGACCTAGATGTAAACTTTCAAGCTTCATACCTCAATACTAGATTTTCTATTTATCAAACTCTTTTACAGTATTATATTGTACATTTGAGAATGTGGCAGGTTACGCCAGGTAGCGCAATGGTACTGTAATTGTTTATTAAATAGTGGTTTGACAATATACAATTCCTTTTCATTGCAGTTTGAAAACTAGTCTCATCATTCAATAATGAGGTTCAGTTCAATACAGAATTGTAGCAAAAACTGAATGATCTTCACGTATCATCCACCTCAATGTTTTACCAGCCACTTTAAATAGTGTCTTCCATTACAAAAGTCCCTTCCATTACAAAATGATCTACCAATGAATGATCTGCCAGCCACTTTTCCACTCACTACTATTTGTTGCGCAGAAGTGGACATGAATCACTCTCTCGTTCACTCGCAGGTTATTTATTCGTCTCCATTTGGAGAGACAAAGCACTCGTCAAAACAACAAAAGATGAGCACGTTCGGTTGAGTTTCGAGTACAGCGGAGAGAACAGCGAGACGACTTTCTCAATCTATTTTCTGCGCCTTACTTATCTGGGGAGCGTCGGAACCAGTGAAGAGGAAGGCAGGCAGCATTGCTTCACTCTGGTTCAGCTTTTCTGCGAACATTTTTCCTCGCACATGGACGGACGTTGTCTCATTATAAAAAGAGAGCGAGTATTTCAAGCCAATGGCGCGTCTTCGTTTCAGCTGTCGCTCTCTCACTCTCTCCCTCTTCCTCCATGTCTCTTTCTTTTTTCTCTCTCTCTCTCACTTTCTCTCACTCTCTGGCTAGAGCAGAGTAGGCAGCGCATCGTTTACTTGGGAAATATCTAGCAGGGTCACCATATGTTTCCAGACTCATTACCTCTGTCCCCTATTCTGGACTCCGGCACAACCTTCAAACTCCCAAACTTATTTTCCAACAGTTTTTCCACGTTATCTGCAGCATTTCTCTTGCTTCATTGCATCACACATATCGAATCATTTTAGATCATTTGATGTTGTAAGCTAGCCTGCTATCAGCCTTTTGCAGGGTTTCCCCTGTATTTTTACTATGTGGTTTGTTCTTACTCGAGATGTTCTTCAAAATAATAATTTAATAATGTCAGAAAGATAGTGTTCACCTTATTAAATAAATTTTGTTTGATAGAGATGAAGATACTCCGAAACAGCTACAAATGCTGTAAATGCATTTTTAGAAAGATAAGTACTACAAATACACATTGAGCACTTGAGTACTACAAATGCATATTGAGCATTTGAGCTACATTGAGCTACAAATGCACAATATGGACTGTGTTCTCAGTGATAATTCCATTTGAACTTCTATCAAAATGAAATATCGCTTATTGACTAGGGCCGTATTTATGAACGTTTCCTTTCGCTGATTTCATTCATGAAACGCTTTTCATAATCCTTATTTGTTTATTTTTTTACAAAATTTACCTTTTTGAATAGAATCTTATTCCCAAAGAAAACCTATGACGGTTGCATGGTTTTCCCTTTCCAGCGAATCTATTTTGCTACAACAAAATACATTACGATTCATCTACACTCACTTATTAATCTGCCATGAAATTGGGAAAAACCCATTTCTACATCACCCTGTATCTACTGCTATCTTACTTCAGAATTCAGGAACAATAATTTTGTATTACCGACCAATCAGGAGAGAGTAGGCGGAGCTTGGAAATCCAGAACCCAGTAACGACTGCCATCTAACGGCTGAATTCAGAAACACGCGTTTTAAAATGTCGACCAATAAGGAGTGAGTAAGGGAAGCTTCGGAATCTAGAACCCAGTAACTGCTGCCATCTAACGGCAAAATTCAGAAACAATTGCATTTGCAATGGCGACCAATTAGGAAAGAGTAGGTGGAGCTTTTGGCGATCTGAATGGAGGCGTGGTTCTGATATGGATCTTGTTCGTGATTGGTGCGTTGTGCGTAGTTCACGTACTTTGCTCTCTTCAATTACTAAATTCTCTATTCTTCTGTCTCTTGTTATATAAATTATGTATCACCAGACAGTTTAATTTCGTTTGTGTTCCTTTCCTTTTTATAATTTCTAGTTCCTTATAGTTACTAGATTTATTATCGTTCCTTTTGTGAGATTTTTCTTATATAAGCTGATCTGAGTTTCGAAAATGGTAATCTGTCATTAAACAGACAAATAAGCTGTAGTAGCTAATAGTAAAAATTTTATTCATAGCTGATTTTTACTCGATATTCGTGTTGTCTTCCAATTGGTCAATATTCACAAATATTAAATAAAACTTGAAAATATTTTATTACAATTTTCAATTAGTAATATAGTAGCCATATTATGTAACCTGATAGTAAGCATATTAATTTCATCAAGTCACCTATTCTGAATGTTGTAATATTTGCTGATAATTCTATTAAGAAACTATTATGATCATTGACGAGTAGAATATGGAGTGTAACTAAATGTCTCATCATTTTCAATTTTGAATCGTTTCTGATGAGACATCGAATGTATGAACATTCTGAGGTATTAATCCAGCTTCTTTCTGGGGAGTATATTTCCTTTCTAGCATAGAAGTACTCTAGCATAGAAGGACGGTAATTACGAAAAACCTAATAATTTATTAAGATTATTCAGTTTGGTATGAACTCTGGTAGAATGCACTCGTATCTGGGGAAACCCTTATTTTCTTAATATCATTTCCATTAGGTGGAAAATGGAATGTGAAATGGATAATGGAAATGGTTCCACTGTTCTACCAAGCAGGAAATTCAGCATAGAAAAGTATACAGTAAGCACATTTACTGCAAAACTAATTTTCTTTCTCGCGAAGAAAATTCTCCAGTCTTGGAAATCTCGCCTTGGATCGGTTCTCTTTCGTATTGCACTGATACCGTTCAACAAGCCACGTTTAAAAATCAGCTCATGGCCCCACTTCGAACTAATGAATCGTTCTGATATTTCCTTTCTCTCGTTCATTGTTATTGCTGTATTTCATCCTATTATCTTCAAATGTTGATTCTCTATTTACATGATTTGTACAATTAAATTTGCAACAATAATGTATCATCATATCTGGGAAAATAAAAGATACATGACATATATCTGAAATATTTCAGTATACAGTAAATCGCAGAAATATCGTATAAAAACAGGATGAAATTTCAATCCCAGAGTCTATCATCATTACATCAGTACTTGTATAGTATCTCAACACCAATCAATCCCTTACGCTAGAGGTTATAAAATAATTTTATTTTTTTTGAGGGTGATAATACAACTATAGTTCACTCACCCGCTATTGTTACAACAGCAATGGTTCCTGAAGTTTTGTAGGAATTCGATTCAACATTCGAGATAAAAAATATTTAAATAATCGACAAACACATCAATGAAAAATATATCATTGAGGAATTTAGGAACGTATGTCATGAAATTCAGTTACATCATTGCAGATTAAAATTAAACGGATTTTAGTATTGAATGGATGTTCAAGTATTGAATTAGTCCAGGTCCGTGGCGAAGCGTGGTATACTTATTTGGTCATCGCCGGGTATATTTCCTATAGGAAATAAGTATACCACGCTTCGCCACTAGTCTAGGTGAATGGATCATATTGTAGAATAATCGGTTATTAGCCTATTGCATTTAAGATGAATTTCCAGACTAGATAGATTGGTCCACAATTCATGTGTGATATAGCTGAAATATAGTGATATAATAATATAATTATAGTGATATAATAATATATAGTGATATAATAATATAATAATATATAGTGATATAATAATATATAGTGATATATGACTAGCTGTAATATATTGAAGCCGATGGAATACTTTATGAAAACAATGAAGCAATGTGAACAATGAAGTCGATAAAAACGAAGAAATTCCGTATAGATCATAATGTAAACAACTCACACACATAATACAGCCTCCAAATATACAGTCGAACTCGATGAAATGTGAATATTCCAGTATTGACGTAGAACTGAATTCATAACAGTAATAAAAACATTCAATGCACAACTTCGGCCGGCAAATTCAGCGATTCCGTAATCCTATAGCTGTCTATTATTGCCGATTTGAATGTGGTTTTCATTTCTCCTACAGATGTATGCAATGTTCGCCTTAATTCAATTGGCGAACGAAAAAGAAAGAAAGAAGCGCTATGATCCGCTGTGGTAAGGATCCCGCTGTGCTCCCTGTAACTCACACTCTCCTTACTCTCTCTCTCTAACACGCACTTGCACTCTCTCTCTCTCCGTAAGGAAAGCGTGAAACTGAGTCGGGAGTCTGACATTCCCACTCGTTCCATTTCCATTCATCGTTCCTCGTTCCTCCACCGTTCCTCGTTCCATTGCGCTGTTCCTTGTCCGATGTAAATGCGCATTTATGAACTAGAATAGCATTTCCCTTCAGGAATGCCGGCATCAAGAACGTCCAGCCAGCTTCCCCATAATATTCCAACAAATTTCCTCTTTTTTCCCCCTTCAGATATCGATTGTTCAGTTTCGGCCGCCATCGCTTTTCTTATCTCTTTTTTCTCATTTCGCAAACATGAAAATTAGTTCTGATAAACTACAGAGATCAATGAGCAACAAGTTTGATTCATCATAAGAAATTCTAAATACTTGTAATGGGAATGAAATCATTATAATTCTTTCCCTCTGTATTAATTTTGTGAAAACTTCACACCCAGCCAAAAATAATTTTTTTGTTTGTCAATGGCTCCTAAGCCCTATGTGGGTGCAATTGCGGTGCAATTTGACCTTACAAACGAAAGGACCTTACTTGAAAAGACATACTGTTCTAACTGAACTATATTGAATCGATATTACGTATAGTAATTTACCTTCACCTTAGACAACTTGTCACTTCAAAGGACAACCTAACAAAAATAGCTTAATACACTTTAAAATTAAAATATTCATTCGAAAAAAATGTTAACTAACTTATTTTGTTCATTTGACCCCTCTTCCAACCGAAGGTTTGTTTATTCATAGAATTTCATCAAAATGGAAACGAAATTTTATTCATATCAAGCTCTTTCCATATCAAGTGGAAAAACTTTAAATTCAGCACAATTTTCAGCAAAAATAATTCAAATTCCCTTGCAATGTGAAACAAAAATTCATTGGTAGAATTTAATCAAATCTGCTGGAACGAAATTTTATTTCAAAGCGCTCCTTCTATTTCAAGTTAAACTTCTAATTTAGTAGAATTTTCAGAAAAATAATTCCAATTCCGGTGCAATATATAGAGTAACACCGGAAAAATTCCACGTTAATTGAATCGTTTAGCTCGAAAGTCAGGAGTGTCGGCTCTGATTTCTACCTAGCCTGACGATTCTCAAAGGGAAATTAGAGCAGCTAGAACAGCAGAAATGCAAAGAAGGGCCATTTGGCGTCGCACATTTAATCTCTGGCCTTGATGCTCGATGGATTAAGACTACCTACAAGTCTCGCAGCCGGCTAAAAAACCACTCGTTTTTCTGGCATTCACTGTGGCATGATTCGCAATTAGCTGCAACACGGCGGCAATTTCAAAGAGCACTTTACATTAGAGACCTCTGACGTTACGCCCTACTATACCCTCTCCAGCACTCTAACTAAGGGCACCGCTCAGCCGATAAACACATGTACAATTTAGGGCTGCGTTTAACTTTTAATTGCCCTCCTGTTCCAACGTTTCCTCCCACTTGATTCCTTCCATGTGCATTTTGCTTCATAAATAGAAGATATTTTTGCATATTATAATTTAATACACTTTTAAAAGTAGAAGTATTTAGCGGGCTCTCACAATAATCATGGGTATCAAACTTGTTACGTTTCATATGAATTTTCGCTTCATGAACATTTAAAATAGGAATTGAAAAATATACTTTTAATAGCAGTTTTACAATTTTTAACCTCCTTTGCCCATAATTATACCAGGAAAATTAATGAAAAATAATGAGGATTCTCTATTTTCTCCTTTTTTGGCCCATTTGATTTTAGTGTATAAGGTTTAATTCCATAGAAATGTAGTTTTTTCTTCCCTTAGACTTTTCTATAGGTTTCCATACGGTATTTCAAAAAATTGCATTCATTAAAATTCATTCAAGTTCATTAAAATTACCGTCTGACATTCGATTGGAAATAATAAAGATAGGCTATTCTTTTTTCACTAGTTTAAATTAAAGCACAGTAAGAATTTGGTTAGTCAGTCTATTTCGAGAGTCTTATTGGTTGAAGTATAAATTTCTTAAAAGTCATGTTAAGTATTTTTCAGGAGTTACCTATCTCTATTTTACTTTGTGGTTAAGTGGTAGAGTGGACATCACTGTCCAAACTTCGCCATGTCAGAAAAATAAAAAAGTCATTCTATTCACTTTCATAACTTCGAGAAAATTACACTCTCAAACACTCAAATTCCCGTTCGTCATTACACCTCCAGCTCATCACCTCTACAATCACAATAATTCACAACGTTTGACATCTGCGGAAATGATCTACAACCTTCCAATGAGGTACCGTAGCAGTTCAGACATGGCACAGCAATCTTGCAGCAATTGTTAAATATTTCCGGCTTATTGGGCATAGGAGACTATAAATTTGGGGTACATTTCGCTCCGTAGAAGCAGCATCTGCAGGGGATGAGCGTGCGTGCGTGTTAGTGCACTAGCGAAATTATTCAGCTGACAAATCAATTTCCATCGGGCGTCGATTTGGAGGATATTCTAGAGTGGACTCGACGGTTGATGAATGTGAGCATCGACACTGAGTTTAATAGAAGCAGCGCCGGTTCAGGGAGTGCTGTGTGTAAGGAAATGGTGGTTTGCGCTTTCAAATAGGATTCGAAAATAAATTGCTTTGCATTTCCGAACGAAATAGGCCGAGTATTTTCGCTACAGCCAAATCGACACGGTTATTGAATGGATATTAGAGCTGAAACAGCCCCGTATTCAATCCCGTGGATCATTCGATTTCGATATGCAATACCTATTTGTGACAAAAGCTGAAATAAAATTGACCTGGATGACAGCTTTATCTGGATAATAGGCCTGAATAAAGATATATATTACTGTCATTGTTGTTACATACACAACCTTGATGGGGGTTACATGTAGGAACTGATTTTGATTTTCCATTTACAGTCTTTAGTGATTGTATATTTTGTTGGTCAATGGCTTAACTTAATTGAGTCTTGTGTACACAGGCTTTTCCCATCAACAACTACTTCACGATGAACAACTCATCAAATACTCGCAACAAGAATCAATCATTATTCACATTGGGCATTTGATGACAAATCATCATTTTACATCTCATTTAGAATAGCACCATCCCCGAGGAATGAGCAACGTTATGGACTTGCAGTAGTGCAGATTGAGATTTGAGAATTGAGATTAATTTGGCCATTTTTTGAAGAGAATAAATGCTGATAAGAGATATTTCGGACTTGAAGGAGTATCTGTTTCTGATTTTGCAATGTTTTGATTCCATTTCTACATTACAAGTATCATCCGCTAACATTGTCAACATCAACCTGCACTTGAATTTCAGTTATATTTAATCAAGTTCTTGTTAATTTTAGCAGCAGGATGAGAGAGACAATTCCCAGTAAGCCACAAATCATGTTTCAGCAATTGTACAGAACTTTCGTAATGATTTTCACTAGTAATCCTTCATCAGGTGTACTCTTATCATTTATATATTGTATTCCCATCATTTATATTATCATTATCTCATTTATGTTATTATATCATCTTATTCATATTATTGTATTCTTATCATATTCTTCTTCAACAGGTATTCTTATGGTGTATTATTATGTTTCTAATGAATCTAAGGCCTAATAGGTGTACGCTCAATTTCATTTGACTATTTCCAACGATGAAAAAAAAACTTTGATCAATAAGAAAATATTAATTTTGTAACATAATTTCTCAATATTGTATGATATTCAGTTAATTCAATGAATAATGCAATAATAATCAAACGAATTTGAACATCCAAATTTTTTATTGATACAAGATACTGGATGGAGGGATTTAAATCGATTCGAATACAATGATTTTGCATCACTCTTATAGGAATGGTTAATATTTCGGAATGGCATTTACTCACTGAATAATTAACTGTGGAAGTACTACTTTGATACTTTCAATTATTGAAAAATCTTCATTTTTTAAACGATAATGTTCCTAGAATCCATGTTTTTCAATATTGTCCTTGAATTCATTCTCCTTGAAACACTTGCTAGTTTCTGATCCACTTATTAAATCTCAGTCCAATTTCGCCTGCTCTCATTGTGTGATCTACGGCCTTGATTCCGTGTGGTGCGCCAGCATACAAAGGACTCGTGAAATATTTCCCGGCAATCCTTTATTTATGGTGTAGAAAAAGTCATCCGGCTATCTATAATGCACGGAAATAAATCGAGTTGCAAAGGAAGCCCTGGAAAACAGAGAGAGTGAGTGAGAGAGTGACTGAGAAAAGCTAGCGCTCCCAACCTGTAGTAATAAGCATTCAGGGAATAGGAAAGGTCCCCGGGAGGTGAAGTTTTTGAGCAATAAGTTACGGGACAAGTAGGTCACAAAGCCGGCACTTCCAATGTATAATATACTCGCAATAGTTTCCCCATTGGGTTCATCTTCACTTCCCAAATTGCAACGTCTGCTCTCCAACTTTAGTCGGGCTATTATTCTAGATTTTCTCACTCATGCATACTTTATTATCGAACAATCATCACAGAATACTCATTTCCACAACATTAAATCAGCTGTTTTCTGACAAGTTAAAAAAATCCTGCTATACTTTATTATCGAACAATCATCACAGAATACTCATTTCCACAACATTAAATCTCCAACTATAGCAGGATCCTTTTAACTTGTCAGAAAACATATGTTTCAAAGAGCAATATCACAATACTTGACCTACAAATGCTGAATCTCGCAGATTATTGAAAAGGTCTTTTAAAAAGTTATTCTTTGAAAGGTCTTCTTTAAAAAGGTCTTTTAAAGACTTTAAAGGTCTTTAAGACTTTTAAGCCTTTTGATTATTGTGTCGAAATCACTATTTAATTATTACCGAAACAGCTGATTTCTGACAAGTTAAAAGGATCCTGCTATACATCTGACACAGTGTCTGGTGAGATGTTGTGTTATTCTAACGTAATGCTTCTCTAAAATATTGTCAACTAAAACAATCATACTTTTATTGATATTTATCCATACGAAAATGTGATTTCATTGTATTTTTGAATGTATCTTCATGTTAATAATTGTAATATTCCAGTGCTTCACACACTCTATTTTTATTTTCACACAGTTCAATACTGCACATTGTATTTGTTGTAAATTAGGCCTTCATCCATCGACATTGAAGTTTATTCAATTGGTCAGATCAATTTCGTATAGAAAATTATTGCAATTTAATGGCACTAAGGACGGTTTCATAGAAAATATAAGTCCTCTAATACATGATAAATTTAAGAACTTATCAAATTCAAAAATCATGTTTCTTCATAGCCAGAGATAAACGCCAGGCAGATATTCCAAATAATTGTTCCTGGTTCGAATGCAGTTGACGGATCGGATTTTGACAATAAAAACGGCCACTGTTTTTGTAATAAAAAATGATCAACTTTTGACATATTTCAACGAATAAATGGCTAGAATCCATTGATTGAATTTAACGGTAGTAAGATGAAACTGGCAACCAGCTGGTAGGCCTAAGCTCACATGGGGCTTTTGAGCCATTGACAAACAAACAAGATGATGTCATTCAACGTTTGGAATGAAGTTTCAGTGCAATCTGTTGTGGCCGTATTTGTTATGAAAGATTTTTAATGCAATATTGAATGAATATTACAGTATCCCCAATATGATACCCGAATATTTATTGAATACTGTTTCCTGGTTTCCTGGAACTCACGAATATAATTCTCAGAAGCCCTTAACACGTTTTGCAACTCTAGTTAGTACTCAAACTTTCCCTCTAAAATTTTAGGGAGCTGAAAGATTCTAATCCTCAAGTTTCCAAAGCGATCGATCGCTTTTCAGGAATTCGCTATCAAAATATGTTTTTATTTGGGGGAAAGATGAACTTTTCCGGGCGAAGTTATCATTATAGGGAGTTGTAAAACCGTAATCTATGAGTCTTTCTTCCTCTTTTTTTCTCTCAATTCCTCGATTATTGATTAGCTCGATATCCGCTTATATATATTACGCAGCCTTCCAATTCCAACCTTAATCTAGGCAATATCAGCAGGATTTATATGCTCAACGGAAACTTTTGTAAAAGTTGGACTTTCAGATAAGCAGCAAGTTTGTTGCAGGAAAAAGGCCTACGATTTCGGTAATGGATTGCGGATTTAATGAACAGTAATAGGTTGTCATAAAATTCGATTTCTACTACCATGTTATCAATGGATTCACACTTGACTAGACCGTTATAGCTATTTGTGATCAAACGATTTGATGCTTTTTAAGCTCAGTCTTATCATTTGCGATTTGAAATGAGTAAACAGTCAATTGATGTGACACAATTTTCACATTTCACTTGACTGTTATTTTTATCAGAAAACAATTGATCGGTTGAATCATCAAAGCAAAGATTGAATACTCTTTTCACGAATCCATTGTGGGTCAACCTCGAATATAAGATTTCAGGAATTAGAAGAATACTGTATATCCAAATGCGTGTGTATAATAGTGAGGGTAGATGTGAGTCATCTACAGAACAAGGAATAAATTAAAAAATCATAAAATTGGTATGAAATAAATAACCTCTGATACGATTATAGAATATTTGAATAAAATATAATATGCATTTTACTCAAATACTTTCGTGGTAGGATATCACTTTAATCTCATCTTATCAATCTATCACACATAGTTAATATCTTAAATACAATAATCTTGTAAATAACAAATAAGCTTTTTACTTAAGTAACTGTTCAAGCTTAAGCTGTTTTAGAGGTGACATTTCAACACAAAAGCGATCACACAGGTTTTCACAAACACAGGGCAGGCTTACCGTCTCCTCTCGCCAGTGCCTTCTATGCATATTGCATAATATGACAATTATTTGTAGCAATTCATTAAATTTATTAGAAAAAGAAGATAACATAATCAATGGTTCTCGCGCATGATTGTGTTTATAAGATGAGCCTCCAATTTTTATATTTTCAAATGTAATTTCTTGCTATGTTTATTTTGGAGAGTAAAGTATTTCGATTCCATTACATTCAATTTCCAAAGGCAAAATAATCCAAAGGCTTAAAATCTTAAAAATACCTTTTAGGATACCTTTAAAGATACCTTTTCAAAGGATACCTTTAAAATAGACCTTTAATAATACTGCTTTTCAATACAATCTAAGCATTAGCATTGACGTTATTCGATGTAGCAGGATTCTTTTTGAATATAGCTGACAAACTTGATGCTAATACCGCTCATTTACTAACGTTGAATCAGCTGTTTTCAGCTCACGTTGCAATCTGCTATATTGTGATATTGATATTCGAAACAGCTGTTTTCTGACAAGTTAAATTGATCCTGCTATAGAAACCAATCTGATCTAATAATGATGTAAAGACCAAAACCGATATCTCGATATATTGATGAATTTTTAGTTATGAAACTTCGAGTCTTTTCATTCAATATTCAATTCAATTCATTTATTGATACAAGCACAAATCATTCTAATTGATTTGTTGGATGAGCGACATTGATTAATTATTGTTTCTCTCAAACAAACAAGACACGAATCTATCATGTATAACAATGGATAATTTTTGATATTCGATCTTTTTGTGAGAGCTTGCTGAAAGCCTGGACTTGAGGCGTCCATATAGACATCAACATATTGATTGGAGGCTTGGAGGCAAACAGAAAAGGCATGGTATTTGGCAAACGATTCTCTGGCTGGGTTTACGTGAACTCATGCGAGGCTGAGGTTGAAGTTTGACACCACCACTCCTGCAACATACTTTTCAGCCTTTCTCTCACTCTCTCTTTCTCTTTCTCTCTTGCAATTGAATCGGCTAAAAGACCATCCATCACTGTCAAGTGCAATCTGTTACGGTTCGGCCAGCACAAACTGTACAGAAGCATTCTTTTCAGAGGCTCGAAAAAGCAGAGCTGGAGTTATTATAAACGATTATTTTATTAGTTATTCCATTACGATCGGGAGTCATCGGTTCAACGATTTCAAAGTTCATTTGCGAAGATTCCGAAAGTCCTTCGGAATTTTTTTTTTAAACCTTGCTACTCTTATCATTCAAGAAGACTGTACAAAATATTACAAATAGCTATTCCAATTTTCCACTATCAATACTTGATCAGCTTTACTCATCATTCTTCACATAATAATTTATTTCTCTTTCAGATTTTCTTCTCTGTAAAGTCGAGAACATTTTAACCGACGTTAAATGAAAACATCCAACGAAGCTTAATAAGGAAATCGTTTAATTGGCTCTATTGAATGACGTCATTATACGGTGGTTGAATGTTTTTGACTTTTGTACAACCGATCCGGCCCTTTTAATGTTTACCAAACAAAAGACTCCAATGTTGAAAGATACAAGCAGCAGTAATCAGTAATCAGCAGTCCCTATTCTACGCTATAGGAAATAACATTGAACAATATTTGCAATCTATTTTTATTCAATATTCAATTTGATTCATTTATTGATACAAGCCTATGCTTGAAAGATACACATCTTTCTCATAACATTGGCTCTCTATCTAGGGCAGTTCAAATGTTATAGTTTTATACAATTGCGATAAGCAAATTACGTTTGTTTTTTTACCGTTTGTTTTTCAATTAGCCTACTTGATAGTTGTAAACTACACATTGCTAGTGTAGTGTACAACACTACACTAGTAAAGTATAATTTCCATGAACTATTATGAATAGGCTTGAAATGGAACGATCCCATGTGTTGGCAAAAACACAATGGTAGATTAGTTCAAGAACGCCCTCTTGAAAATAGGATAAATGAGCTGACATCATTCATAAGGAAATCTCCGGTTTCCATTTCATTTATTCCAGGCTGCTTACATGGTGTTGGGGGGAGGGGAGGGGGCTAAGGCAGCATCTGTACTTGCTGCTCCAACTCATTGGACGCGTTCTAAGAGCCTATAAATCTTTTGCAAAAATTCAACCTTTCCCCTCTCTGAATTCAGCTTAGACTAGAGGATGCACCGCATCAAACCGAGACCTAGAATTGCTGAGGAATTCTCATTATTTGTGGAAAAGAGAATCCATTAACAGGAAAGCCTCAAATTACATCTCTTCAAGTACGAATTCTAATAGAAAGCTGCTGCTATTGCTGGCAGATCCTAGTAGTAACCCACAGGGAATTTGCACTTGGAAAACTGAGCGCCGTCCTCCTTCCTTCTCAACAATTCCCTTCCTGACTGCAACTATCCAATCCCTATTATAAGCTTGTACTCAACTTACTTGTCTGAGCTCGGCTCTCAACTTTCCTGTTTCCCCAACACTTTGTAACTGCTGTTCACATTCGTGTCTCTTGATATTTCACAGCAATATGTGATACTCTCATTATTTCGCGGTATTGATTTATATTGCATATTACATATTGCTGTGATCAGAATAATACAGTATATAAAAATACAGCTGCAATCTCGTACTATTCATGAATAATGTTTAATAACATCAATTGTTACATCAAAGGAGTAATTGTAGCCTATGGCAGGATCCTTTTAACTTGTCAGAAAACATATGATCGACGAGCATAATATGATCACAATACTTAACCTACAAATGCTGAATCTCGCAGATTATTGAAAAGGTATTTTAAAGAGTTATTCTTTGAAAGGTCTTCTTTAAAAAGGTCTTTTAAAGACTTTAAAGGTCTTTAAGACTTTTAAACCTTTTGATTATTGTGTCGAAATCAATGTTTAATTATTACCAAAAACAGCTGATTTCTGACAAGTTAGAAGGATCCTGCTATACTTCTTATACTATTTTAGTGAATAATGTATTAAAAATGTTTGATGAATCAACTTTTAAAATAACATTAGTGAAAAAATAAAAATTTATACTTTCATTGCATCTCTTGGAATCAAATAGCTCATAAGCTTTCCCAGATCTCAGGTGTATTATGAGAAGTGAGCGATTTCCCGGGAGTAGAGATCCAGCAAACAATATGCAACTGAGGAAAACTGATCATGATATAATAGGAGGAGCTTCCAGGGAAACAAGGAAAACCAAAACCGCTCTCACAATGGTCAAATGCAATTTATAATCATAATATTTCAAGACAACGTATTCCGGTCAATGTATGTGGGTCGATTGGTTGGAAACCACCCTCCTATTTCCATCCTCCTCCTCCTACTCCTCCTCCTCCTACTCCCCTTCCCCCCCCTCCTCCTCCTCCTCCTCCTCCCTCCTCCTCCTCCTCCTTCTCCTCCTACTCCTCCTACTCCTCCTCCTTCTACTCTTCCTCTAACACCACCTCCTCCTCCTCCTAACCACTGCACTCCTCACCCTCACAGCTAGTCAAGAATAATATTCCGAGAAAACCCTGCTGTGTGCAGCCCTGTGTTTATATTTGCTATCCTAGTATTAATCTGAGTTATATTTGCTGAGCAAAGAGGGATGAATTGGACATTTATAATAGAATAGCCAGACTGTTTTTTCCAGGTATAGAACCGCAATCTGCAAAAAAAGTAATCGGACTTTAATCGGAATTATTTATTCATTTGTGATTGATCTAGGTATCGGAAATTTTATCTAGAAATGTTCAAAGATTATTTTCACGTTCATCCCATGTAATGTTTTTATACTGTGATATTAAAGAACTATGAGAACTATGAACAATACTATGAGATTTAAAGAACTAAGTACTATGAGATTTATGGATCTAATCTAATTTTGCGATGAAGATTGCAGGATTGAATCGCAGATATTAACACTTTTACAGGATTTATTCCGTGCATGAATGTTTAACATACTAGATTTATTATGATATATAGGAAATATGCAAATACTTTTAACTTCGTAGAATATTCACTTTATCCTCAAATAAAATATAATTTCAATGAACTTGAAATAAATTTACAAGTTCTGAACCTTTTAATGATGAATCCAGAACTATTCACATGATGTTGTCAAGAAATTTTGAAATCAATATAATTTACAAGTTACTCAATATGATTTAATTTGAGAACGTCCAAAACCAATTTATTTTGTAGGAAACATTTTGATGCTGGCATACAATGCTTTCAATACTGTATAATTAGAAGGCTAAGTTTCTCACTGATGAAGCTCAGACAATTTGCAGTTGTCAAGCTGGCTGTTGATGCGAGGTAGCACGCATTATAATTATTATTAGTTGTCTGGAAACTATTTTCCTTAAGAAGCATGCTGTTCCAAACACCTTTAAGCTGATGTCTGGGAGCTCCTAACCGTATCCTAGTTAACATGTGATCGACATGGTAAATTTTGCTGTCTAGAACAGTTGCTTGCCACGTAAATTGCGAATTATAGTCTCAGGGTGACACACTCTAGACCTGTAGCACACATAGGAGGTTGCCAACTTAGTTTAACTTCAGTAACCTGTTCTAACCTGCGTCTCTGTATACGGTGGTTAGAACACTTGATAGTTCGGCTTATCAGTCGATACTGTTCTGTTACATGGTTTATGAAGAAGACTGAATAAAGTTGTGTTTGTTATTGTTATCACTGTTTTAATGTTAATCTTTTAACATTATGTATTGTGACTGTTTAATACTCTAGGGTCATGAAATAGAGAAAATAATGATAGAAAACTGAATAAAAGAATTGAAATTATCAAAACTAAATATTTCATAAAACAACGAGTTACCGGTTTGGGTTGTTACACAATATTATCAATCTCTGGTGAACTAAAACTAAGATTAATGCCCGGTTTTTCAGTCGTTCAATAAACTTATTGAATCAATAACTTTTTTTGCATTTGAAAACACATGGTTATTGATTCAATAGTGCTATTGGATCCATAAACTATCTATTGAGCGACTGAAAAACTGGGCAACAGTGCAGCTGTTTATTTAATTCGTGACCGACCGCTGTGATTGGGAGTTGAACGGCCAATCAAGGTGAACGCCTGCCATTGGCCTAGATATAAGCTCCTCCCCCAATGGGCGGTTTCCACAAACGTCATAGCAATGGCGGTTCAAACAAGTAACAAAGCAAAGAAAGGCAATAGATATTTACAAGACACAAATGAAATAAATAAGAATGCTTGGAGAGAACATTGTGGAATAAAAAAGAGCAAGAAAATTCGTTAACACATGAACTTTTGTTTCTCCTGTGTAAGAAAACATAAAAGCACATTGTGTTTCAGTTTGATTACACTACAGGCACAATATATTTTGTTATAATATAATTAGTGCAGTACTTATGAGTAAAAATGTAGACCTTTCTTCCGTCTAGATGAGAAAATTACGTTCTAAATTCATTATTACTTTGAAATTAATTAATAAAAGCCTATAAAACAAAATGATAAAAACTCATTCTCATCATAACTATATTAAAATCTTAATTGTCCAGTTTTCTCGTTCATTTATAATGAATACACTAGTAGTTGAATAATTGAACAACGTATTTTTTTCTTTGGTTCATTTTTCGTAAACTTTTTACAGTTTTTAGCCAGAATTTTTTCGTCTCCTCCGAAAGACGGGAGTGGCCGTTTCTGTCAAAATCCGTTCCGGCAACTGTATTCGATCTTGGAACCTTTGGATTATCAGACAGGCGCTTATCGCCCTCGGCTACGGACCACTCCATATAATATAATTATTCACGATTATAATTAGAATTAACGATAGATTTACTAGAAGCTTATCCAATGAAGTGCATCATATAAACAGTGATAAAGAGTGAAATGACCATCACCATACTAGCTTGTTCAGAATAATGCATCGAAACTGCCTATCAACGGAAGGTAATAGACTCATCATCTAGCTGAATAATAAATTTCTGTTATTATGACCTCATATAGCAAGTAACGTACCTAGCGAAAACCCATATCAGTGTGATAACAGATTTTAATTCATCATTCCAATAAGTTCTCAACGTAATTTTTATAGTAGTAGTAATTTTTATATGTAGTGAAGTTGAGTTCACGTGCTTGTATCACATTATACTTATTAATCCCTGTATTATGATCCTCATCTCCCATTTACATCGTTCACATTACCCACGCACAAGCCACGAGCGTAAGTGGACATCACCACAAAAAAATTAACCGATTGAAATCTTTAAATTCGATAAATTTTGTGTGCTATAGTTATTTTACCGATCGCAATCTTTAAATTCCATAAATTTGTGGAGTGCTACAGTTAATTCTTATGACTAAATTAGAAAACTAATGAGAAATTTCTCTGGAATTTAATATTCGTTAAATTTATAACTTCAGTAGTTATCACTAGAGCTACTACTTCTAAATACTAAGTAAATAATAATTACAATATAACATCGAAATGATCGGTTGATTGTGCACCATTCATTCTATCATCATTGCTTTGCTTTTGATCTGACACTCTCACACCACAATGCTGTGGTTACATCTCTAATAAAATTAGATATATCTAATAATTACATCTCCAATTGATGAACCAAAATTATTTTGGTTTCGTAATATGGGTGGATTGCATCTTTAGTAGAAGAATTCAACTCAATATTGCCTGAGGCTGTTTTAATAGATTGATGCCCGGTTCTCAGTCGATCAACAGGCATTTTATGGATCCATTAGCACTATTGAATCAATAACCATGTGTTCAAATGCAAAAAAGTTATTGATTCAATAAGTTTATAAAACGACTGAAAAACTGGGAATTACTCCTCTCTAACAGGTAGTGGAGTATTATTGTAGAAGTATGTGAAACTAATATGATTATAAGTAAAATTGATTACATTTGTATAAAGAGAAAGAATAAATACATAAAAAATGAGGGCAAATGGAGTAAAATAGGAGGCATCTAAACTCCAATCATCTCCAATCATCTAAACTCCAATCAATTGTGTAAAGCTTTAAATAACCTATACCTGTCACTACCAATACCAATTTCAATTCCAAATGTTAAATTAAAGTTAAATTGATACAAATTTTTCTCCAATATAAAATCCGGTGATAAATAATGGTTCGTAACTGCAAAAAGCTATGTTCATTCCAAAATACAAGTAATCAGTATATAGCTCAAGGTGGAACGCGAGTTTATAATTCAATACAAGAATAAATTATTCACACATATCACTAACAACTCCACTGCTAGGAAGTAAGCTGGTGGAGTTAAGTAAAAGTAAATTGGTGGATCATTCTCGATTGAGTTACAAGAATGCTCACGCTAAAACAATCAAAACTTGAGCACACCAAGTCGTGTTTCATAGAGCTTGTAATCAACAGTGAGTGCGCTGGCAAGAATAAATTCATCCACGTGTTTGTGAAAAGATGAGCTCTACATGATTTCTCAACTTGCTGCTTGTGACATGTTTCCGTGAAACTTTCTGAGCCGCGCTAAACTTGCGAAGCTTTGAAAAAGCCAGCAACACACACACACACACACACACACACACACACACACACACACACACACACACACACACACACACACACACACACACACGTGCCTTTGTGTGTTGTAAACGGAGTAGGGCGGGCGGCATTATTTATTCAAACGCTATCAAAATAACGAACTGAGGCTTGGATCAGAGAATCAATGAAGGCCTCTGGGCTGTATGTGCTTTTCATCTGTTTGTAGTTGCTCTGTCAGTTTTGGGGTGGAATTAGTATGGCAGAGTGAAGAGAGTTCTTTAGAGCAATGCTTGAGAAAGAAGCGCGCCAGCTTTCTACTTGCAACTGCCACCACCAAACCATTCGATTCCAGCTAGCCAGCGTAGCTTTATGGCATGTGATTGGTGGGGCTGCAGAAGCGGATTTTCACTGTTAGACTCCATTCTGAGCCTCTTGAATAAGTTCGAGCACGCTTCAGAGTGTCAGCATAGCCGTCGTGTAATGCGCTGTGCGCCCGGCTGAAATATTCACGAAAGCCCTCGCAACGCATCAAAAGTTTCAAACTGTGGACGACTGCTCTGCCACCGAATCTTCGGGCCACCTCATCAAAGTAATATTTGTCTGCGCGCTAACTCTCAACCGCAGTTCGGTCGCTCCAATACCTAATTTATTGTCTAATTTGAATATAAATTGCTGATGAGAGGACTACAAATACCGTATCTATCGCTCTTATTGTTGCATAAAGTATGTATTTTAATCTATCAACTACTGATACTGTTTAATGTTTACTGGATTATTATGGAGTTGTGCTCCATAATAAGTATCCATACTTTTTTATACTTGTAAGTAACACTATTTAAAAAACACTTTCAAGTAGAAATAACATGATTTTCACTTACATAGTAAAAATAGTTTTATTCTGCTGTAGGTCATCATCAGACTGAGCACTTGAACAGTTCAACTCTGTAATCAAGTTATTTGTGTTTTTAAATAGTGTTATTTCAAAATAGGACTATTATTATTTATTCTTTAAGTTATATAGGGCTATTAATATAATAATCATCCAATAAATCAATTCATCGGAGTTATATAGTCGTACCACGATTTCACGTAGCTCGAGGAACATAGAAACAAATTCGTTGTATTCTTGAGAAAGGGGTCGCATTATTATACTGTATGAGATTTTTTATGATTATGTATGTTTTTGGGGATTTTAGACGAATACTTTATATTGGGGTATTCGTTTAATAGAGGCTTTTAAAAGGCTCCACTCTATATTACAATCTTCCAACAAAAATCAAACTTTCTATTAAATTTAGATAATGATGCAAATAATAATACTTTCAAGTACAGTTAAAGCGTTGTAATAATGTCAGTGAGATCCTTGCGGGTAGGTTCCACCTCGCCTTATTTTGGGCGAACCCAATGGAGGATGAAGGGATATATCTATCATTCCCCAGTATTCAAAATACAATACACCCCCCAACCGATAATGAAAAAGTACAGTATTTACGGTGTATCCAATATACCAAGGTGGTATGTCCCCCCCTTCCAAAAAATGTTTTATCCTCCCCGCCAGAAAACACTCCTGGGTTCACCGCCACTGCCCTCCGTTGAAAGATCTATGAGTTCAGTAACTCCACCACCATCCGCTCTACTGCGTGTATTCATCAGCTTTGTAATTTTAGCGGTACTTTGTAGAACACAAGACAGGCGATAGTTGCGACGGCCACCACAAGAGCGCGTTAGTCGAAGGTAGTGGGCGACTTGAATGAATGACGGCTCTACCGCGGTCTGCTAGCGGCAAGGTCTTGTCTTGGCTGAACCAGTTCTGGTGATTCAGTTCGGCTCAACGTGCCGTTGTGTGAGGTTGTTTCTGTGCTTGTGTCTGTTCTGTGAAGTGGTTACTTTTTCGGTAAACGCGTGGTGAAGTGAGATTTTTCAGTGTGTGGTGTAATCCTCGTTGTTTTTCGCCATGCCGGCGTCCAAAAGCAAGAAGAAATCTTCGTCTACCATCGAAGCCAACTACACGGATGTGGACTGCAAGGTGGTGGTTGTAGGCGATTCAAAATGCGGAAAAACATGCATGATTCAACGATTTGCGTCGGATAAATATAACGAGGTAATTAATTATATTGTTCATTTTCAATAACATTTCTTCACTAATCACATTTCGCATAAGCTAATTTAAAGAATATTAACATTCCTTTTTTGGTAGCGGAATCTTGAAATGAAAGCGTGGGAACTGAGAAAGCATGGTTTCATCAGAAATCGGCGGGGTACCTCCAAGGTCGAACAATCCTACTCGCTGATCTATTATTCTAATTTGAATTGTTAACACCTCTGTCATGTTTTAGTCTCTTGATTGAAAATTGAAATATCTGTGAATATTCTGTGATTTTGCTATTATGGTGTTATGCTGTTAACGATGGAAAGAATTATTAGATAATAATTATTTGAAATTAATTTTTAATTATTCGCGGCTCAACTATCTTCACAATTATTGAATTCTACTCTGCGGAGCTACGGCTAGGTATTCTACGGTTGGCTGTTGACCCCTCGTCTGGTGAACAAGTGGTACCCACTTCATGTGCCCGGCAATTGAGAGGTTCCGGGTTCGATACCCCGTCCTAGCACAACTTTTTAAACAGTGGCATTCATCGAATCTCCTATTTTAGTTTTTGTTTTATTTTATTTTTGCTATTTTCGTTCTGTTGTGAATTTTTGTTGTTGCAGAGGTCTTTAGAACTTAATACAGATTTTTTAAATATTTTTTTTATTTCAAAATAGGGACAATTTTTAAATTTGTGAATTATATACTGGTATGTGTTATATTTGTATTTATATTAGAGTTTTAATAATTCATATTAAATTTTTTTTTTTTTATTGTAATTACTCTAATTATATTGTATTACTGGTAGGCTATGTGTTATATTTGTATTTATATATGAGTTTCAATAATACACATTAACATTTTATAGTCTATATTTATTGTAATTAATATTGCTTTAATGATAATGGCAGTATTAACTGTACGTTTTTTGTAAACTCTGTTTGTTGATGAATCATCATAATTTTTGTAGTTAACATGGATATGCAACTTCCAAACTGTTACAAATTTGTAGTGCTGGGTGTGAGTAGTGTTTGAAGTACAGAGCAGCGACGTCTTGTTACTGCGGTAATGATAGCCTGTTGCTATCTCCTGATTATGAAGCGACCTTGATTCGATAATCGTAGGGGGACAAGAAGTAGCATGACCGACACATTCTTCACATTCAAAATGACAGAGTCTTGATAGTCAGTCACCTCTTCTTTATTATAATAATCGACCAAATTTTGCCTTGGAAGAACTGAACTGATTACCGTATCACTTCCTTGATCGCAACTGATTTTTATTGAAAAAACGTAGACTGTGAAGGAAACTCCCTTCTCATTTCATTGATGGCGAAATTGGAACATAAATAAGTTTATAAATAATGAAAAAATAAGATTAATAAATTTTATCTTACCAATATACATAAAAAATAAAATTTATTTTTATTTGCCATAAAAAAATTGAAATCACAAAATAGAAATAAAATGAAATACATAACTTTATAATAAATCTATAATAATGAAATAAAATAAAATAATAGACATAAAGTAAAGAATAATACATACGACAATATAAATACAACAATCAATAGGTAGCTTGAAATTCTCATTCATACAAATGAACGGAAATAAATATTTTATTGGAAAATCGATAACTCATTCGTTGAAATGATATTATTAAGAAGAATCAATATGAAAACTTTAATTCATAAAAATTTTAACTAGAAAATCGCTTGGATTCAAATTAATGATCCCAACACTATCTATAATAATAATATACTTTTCACAATATAAATAAATGGAAAATATTTAGGCTACTTTTATGAGGCTACTTACTTTTATGAGGCTACGAATAAGAAAGATTTGCCAATGAAAATTTTCATCTCGAACAACAAAACCAGTATTTTATGGTTGAAAAAATTTATTTAATTTGAATCTGAATTACTTATCAATTACTGATTCATCAAGTGTATCAATTCAATCCCAATAAGGGATTTTTTGGGGGTGGGGCGGCTATGGGGGCAGTCATGTGACTTCAGTCCTAATATCGTATTTATTGATATAGACCCAATTATATTTTCACTTGTTTATTATTGTTGAAAAGTAAAATTTAATACATTGTTAGGCACGCAGTAATGATATTTTTAGCCTGTAATGGTTGAAATAATGATTAAGAATGGATTCAAAACGTCTGTCAATTTAGTATTTTTTCATCGAAAACTTGCCTAGGTGAACTCATACACTCATACTTCGTGCGCTTCATTTTAGACGTCTTAGGGCCGGTTCATGAGCTCGGGATTTAGCCAAGTCCTAGACTAAAACGGGTGGCCACCGTAGCATAGACAAACGTTAGCCTCGACACTATGTACTAAGGGCTCTCTTTGCTGCTAACCCACTAACCTGTCAATGCTGCTGTAGCCACCCGTTTTAGTCTAGGACTTGGCTGAATCCCGAGCTCATGAACCGGCCCTTAATGATAGTTGTGGGATGAGTCATTCAAGAGCATAATTATTATGTTTCACTCAAGTTTACTAATTTGGGAAACCTCGATTTGTCGAGGGCGACCACAAAGTAAGCAACTTCTAAGGCCACCATGAGCTTCAACTTCAATTACATGTGTATTCAATGTGTATTATGATGGAGTGCAACCATTGTGAAGGTAATAGATACAGGACTGACAACCCTACTGACAAACCAACTTAGTCATTAGTTTAACAAAATATACAACAATTGACTTTTGATCCTAAGATAAATATAATAAGCGAATCACAAAAAAATTAAATCCATTTGAATGGAACTTTAAAAATACATTTTTTAATTTTTTGTCTCATCGAAAATTACTTGAAAGTAATTTGTCCGCTGTAAGGGTCACACTTCCAATATTTCACACATTTCATCCATATTTTAAACAAATTATCGGCCATTCAGTGTGAACACGAATAATTAATCAATGAGAAAGTGGTATTACTTAATTCATAAGGAATGTTGAACTGTACAAAAATGTTTTAAAGAAACATTACAACATTACTGTACAAAATGTGTGGGTAAGAAATTTGAGAAATTGTCGGAAGTGAATCACTTTGAAAAAATCATTACTCTTCAGAAGACTGGGCTATATTTGTAGATTTTCGAGGCATGTGGATTGGACCATTGTGGCGTTTTTAAATAAAAGCTGTCAGATGATGAACAAGCAGCTAATAATAAAACTGTTGCTCTTAAACTATTTTCATCTTACATGTAACCTACAGTCATTCATACAACTAAACACAGATTCCTTACAAGTTCTTATTACATGTGTAGTAAGTAAAGAGTAATACCATAGCCCCCTTTGAACTACAGTTTAAGGCTGGGCGTACACCGATAATCAAGACAAGACGTGATCAGTCATGTTTAGTCACAGTAATTCACAAAGCTGCTTATGAAACAGCACACACCGATGCAATGACTAAACGTGGATAATCGTGACTAATCTCGTGTTGTCTTGTCTTGACTAACCGGTGTACGCCTAGCCTAAAGGGGCTATGGTCATACCATAGATAACAGATTCTCTTCTCTATGGCAATTCTGTAAATGTCATAACTGATAGAAGTGAATAAATTGGAGGTTGTAACGATGCATCCAATCAATTTTTCAACTAATTAAAATTTTCCCTGTTCCAAATTCGAAATTGGATTTTAATTCTTGTGATCTAAAACATTGTTGATCAACTGAGTATTAGTAGGCTTTGTTTTTTTCTCTCTCTATACTTGTCACTTCAGTTGTATACTCAATACTTGAAAAAGCACTGACATAGTACATTATACTTGAATAAGTGCTGACATAGAAAAAAAGATAATTCATAACTTCCAAAAAAATGTATATTTCGAAATTGATGTTCAAGTTATTCCCTGCTCTATATTAAATTTACCTGTAATGGAAAATTTCTAATTTGAAACAATGACCATCTACCATGCATATTTCATTTTCCTTTTTAGTTTTAATGAGAAAATCTCCAATCATCGTCGGTTATTTTTGTATAATAATGGGGGAAAAATACAGTATTACAATTTGAGTAGCCTGTTCTTGTGAAACCTGTCAAAATTCCATGGGAATTGTGTAACACAAAAGATAGGGGCGAACATAATGTTAATCTTTTTATGTATTGTGACTATTGAATGCTCTTGGGTCATAAAATAGAGAAAATATGATAGAAAACTGAATAAGAAGACTTGAATTATCAAAATCAAATATTTCATAAAACAACGAGATACCGGTTTCGGTTGTTACACAATATTATCAATCTCTGGTGAACTAAAACTAAGATTAATGCCCGGTTTTTCAGTTGTTCAATAAACTTATTGAATCAATAACTTTTTTTGCATTAGAAAACACATGGTTATTGATTCAATAGTGCTATTGTATTCATAAACTATCTATTGAGCGACTGAAAAACTGGGCAACAGTGCAGCTGTTTATTTAATTCGTGACCGACCGCTGTGATTGGGAGTTGAACGGTCTATCAAGGTGAACGCCTGCCATTGGCCTAGATATAAGCTCCTCCCCCAATGGGCGGTTTCTGCAAACGTCATAGCAATGGCGGTTCAAACAAGTAACAAAGCAAAGAAAGGAAATAGATATTTACAAGACACAAATGAAATAAATGAGAATGCTTGGAGAGAACATTGTGGAATAAAAAAGAGCAAGAAAATTCGTTAACACATGAATTTTTGTTTCTTCTGTGTAAGAAAACATAAAAGCACATTGTGTTTCAGTTTGATTACACTACAGGCACAATATATTTTGTGATAATATAATTAATTAGTGCAGTACTAATGTCTAAAAATGTAGACCATTCTTCCGTTCTAAATGGGAAAATTACGTTCTAAATTCATTATTACTTTAAAATTATTAATAAAAGCCTATAAAACAAAATGATAAAAACTCATTTTCATCATAACTATATTAAAATCTTAATTTTCTAGTTTTCTCGTTCATTTATAATGAATACACTAGTAGTTGAATAATATTGAACGACATTTTTTCTCTTCGGCTCATTTTTTGTAAACTTTTCACAGTTTTTAGCCAGATTTTATTTTTGAGGGTGTTGCCCACATGAGCTCTAGGCTTGTGCGTGGGTAATGAGAGGGCTGATGATGAGAGATGACGACTGTTTTTAGGCAGTCTGGACCGACGGCTTTTCGTCTCCTCCGAAAGACGGGAGTGGCCGTTTCTGTCAAAATCCGTTCCGGCAACTGTATTCGATCTTGGAACCTTTGGATTATCAGACAGGCGCTTATCGCCCTCGGCTACGGACCTCTCCATATAATACAATTATTCACGATTATAATTAGAATTAACGATAGATTTACTAGAAGTGCATCATATAAACAGTGATAAAGAGTGAAATGACCATCACCATACTAGCTTGTTCCGAATAATGCATCGAAACTGCCTATCAACAAAAGGTAATAGACTCATCATCTAGCAATCTAGCTGAATAATAAATTTCTGTTATTATGACCTCATATATTATAGCAAGTAACGTATCTAGCGAAAACCCATATCAGTGTGATAACAGATCTCAATTCATCATTCCAATAAGTTCTCAACGTAATTTTTATAGTAGTAGTAATTTTAATATGTAGTGAAGTTGAGTTCAAATGCTTGTATCACATTATACTTATTAATCCCTGTATTTTATGATCCTCATCTCTTATTTACATCGTTCCCATTACCCACGCACAAGCCACGAGCGTAAGTGGACATCACCACAGAAAAATCTTTTAATTCGATTAATTTTGTGTGCTATAGTTATTTTACCGATCGCAATCTTTGAATTCCATAAATTTGTGGTGTGCTACAGTTAATTCTTTTGACTAAATTAGAAAACTAATGAGAAATTTCTCTGGAATTTAATAATGGTTGAATTTATAACTTCAGTAGTTATCACTAGGAGTACTACTTCTAAATACTAAGTAAATAATAATTATTACAATATAACATCGAAATGATCGGTTGATTGTGCACCATTCATTCTATCATCATTGTTTTGCTTTTGATCTGACAGTCTGTTACCTCAATGCTGTGGTTACATCTCTTATAAAATTTGATTATTAATTAAATTAAATAATTATTTTATAAATTATTTTGGTTTAGTAATATGGGTGAGTTGCATCTTTAGTAGAAGAATTCAACTCAATATTGCCTAAGGCTGTTTTAATAGATTGATGCCCGGTTTCTCAGTCGATCAATAGGCATTTTATGGATCCAATAGCACTATTGAATCAATAACCATGTGTTTGCAAAAAAAAGTTATTGATTCAATAAGTTTATAAAACGACTGAAAAACCGGGAATTACTCATCTCTAGTTGGTAGTGGAGAATTAGTGCAGAAGTATTTGAAACTAATATGATCATGAGTAAAATTGATTTTGATTTCATATAGAGAGAAAGAATAAATACATAAAAAATGAGGGCAAATGGAGTAAAATAGAAGGCATCTAAACTCCAATCATTCAATTGTGTAAAGCTTTAAATAACCTATACCTGTCACTCAGGGGCGTCATTTTGGGAGGGCAGGGGGGCATTTGCCCCCCCCCCCCCTGATTCCTGGGTTACAGTAAATATTCTGTACTAGCTAATGTACAAATGAGCATTTTATCCGGCAAATACACCCCCGGTGTTTAAGGTTTTGGTGAAATGACGCTACTGCTGTCACTACCAATACCAATTTCAATTCCAAATGTTAAATTAAAGTTAAATTGATACCAATTTTTCTCCGATAAAAAATCAGGTGATAAAAAAGAGTTCGTAACTGGAAAAAGCTATGTTCATTCCAAAATACAAGTAATCAGTATATTATAGCTCAAGGTGGAACGCAAGTTTATAATTCAATACAGGAATAAATTATTCACACATTTCACTAACAACTCCACTGCTAGGAAGTAAGCTGGTGGATTAAAGTAAAAGTAAATTGGTGGATCATTCTAGATTGAGTTGCAAGAATGCTCACGCTAAAACAATCAAAACTTGAGCACACCAGGTCGTGTTTCATAGAGCTTGTAATCAACAGTGAGTGCGCTGGCAAGAATAAATTTATCCACTTGTTTGTGAAAAGATGAGCTCTACATGATTTCTCAACTTGCTGCTTGTGACATGTTTCCTGAAACTTGCGCTAAACTTGAAGCTTTTGAAAAAACACACACACACACACACACACACACACACACACACACACACACACACACACACACACACACACACACGTGCCTTTGTGTGTTGTAAACGGAGTAGGGCGGGCGGCATTATTTATTCAAACGCTATCAAAATAACGAACTGAGGCTTGGATCAGAGAATCAATGAAGGCCTCTGGGCTGTATGTGCTTTTCATCTGTTTGTAGTTGCTCTGTCAGTTTTGGGGTGGAATTGGTATGGCAGAGTGAAGAGAGTTCTTTAGAGCAATGCTTGAGAAAGAAGCGCGCTAGCTTTCTACTTGCAACTGCCACCACCACCAAACCATTCGATTTCAGCTAGCCAGCGTAGCTTTATGGCATGTGATTGGTGGGGCCGCAGAAGCGGATTTTCACTGTTAGACTCCATTCTGAGCCTCTTGAATAAGTTCGAGCACGCTTCAGAGTGTCAGCATAGCCGTCGTGTAATGCGCTGTGCGCCGGGCTGAAATATTCACGAAAGCCCTTGCAACGCATCAAAAGTTTCAAACTGTAGACGACTGCTCTACCACCGAATCTTCGGGCCACCTCATCAAAGTAATATTTGTCTGCGCGCTAACTCTCAACCGCAGTTCGGTCGCTCAATACCTAATTCATTGTCTAATTTGAATATATTGCTGATGAGATGACTACAAATACTGTATCTATCGCTCTATTGTTGCATAAAGTATGTATTTGTATCTATCAACTACTGGATAATGTTTAATGGATTATTATGGAGTTGTGCTCCATAATAAGTATCCATACTTTTTTATACTTGTAAGCAACACTATTTTATTGACTATTTATATATAAAAAACACGTTCAAGTAGGAATAACATGATTTTCACTTACATAGTAACAATAGTTTTGTTCTGCTGTAGGTCATCATCAGACTGAGCACTTGTACAGTTCAACTCTGTAATCAAGTTATTTGTGATTTTAAAATAGTGTTATTTTAAAATAGGACTATTATTATTTATTCTTTAAGTTATACAGGGTTATTAATATAATAATCTTCCAATAAAATCAATTCATCGGAGTTATATAGTCGTACCACGATTCTACGTAGCTCGAGGAACCTAGAAAAAAATTCGTTGTATTCTTGAGAAAGGGGTCGCATTATTATACTGTATTAGATTTTTTAGGATTATGTATATTTTAGGGGATTTTAAATGAATACTTGATATTGGGGTACTCGTTTAGTAGAGGCTTTTAAAAGGCTCCACTTTATATTACAATCTTCTTCCAACAAAAATCAAACTTTCTATTGAATTGAGATAATGATGCAAATAATATTTTCAAGCATAGTTATAGCGTTGTAATAATGTCAGTGAGATCCTTGCGGGTAGGTTCCACCTCGCCTTATTTTGGGCTAACCCAAGGAACGATGAAGGTGATATATCCATTCCCCCCCTGTTGTTCTTTGTGAGACATAAATCAATCAGTCGTTTTCAAATTTCAATTTCAATAAAACAGTTGATTTGGTGATCTAAGTTGTTTATCGAAGAAATAAAAAACTTGTTCAGTACGAATTGGATCTTCGAATGTGATGGGATTGTGATTGGAATTAGATTGAATAATGATTGTAATTTTTTTAAATATACGTTCATGTTTCAAGATGTTGCATAAATCATTCAATATCTAAATTTTTAACTTCAAGCTCCCCCACCCCCACCCCCCCCAACACCCCGATAATGAAAAAGAACAGTATTCACGGTGTACATAATATACCAAGGTGGTATGTCCCCCCTTCCAAAAAAAATTTATACTCCCCACCAACGAACACTCCTGGGTTCACCGCCCCTGCCCTCCGTTGAAAGATCTATGAGTTCCACCTCCATCCGCTCTACTGCGTGTATTCATCAGCTTTGTAATTTTAGCGGTACTTTGTAGAACACGAGACAGTCGATAGTTGCGACGGCCACCACAAGAGCGCGTTAGTCGAAGGTAGTGGGCGACTTGAATGAATGACGGCTCTAGCGCGGTCTGCTAGCGGCAAGGTCTTGTCTTGGCTGAACCAGTTCTGGTGATTCAGTTCGGCTCAACGTGCCGTTGTGTGAGGTTGTTTCTGTGCTTGTGTCTGTTCTGTGCAGTGGTTACTTTTTCGGTAAACGCGTGGTGAAGTGAGATTTTTCAGTGTGTGGTGTAATCCTCGTTGTTTTTCGCCATGCCGGCGTCCAAAAGCAAGAAGAAATCTTCGTCTACCATCGAAGCCAACTACACGGATGTGGACTGCAAGGTAGTGGTTGTAGGCGATTCAAAATGCGGAAAAACGTGCATGATTCAACGATTTGCGTCGGATAAATATAACGAGGTAATTAATTATATTGTTCATTTTCAATAACATTATTCTTCACTAATCACATTTCGCATTAGCTAATTTAAAGAATATCAACACTCCTCATTTGGTAGCGGAATCTTGAAATGAAAGCGTGGGAACTGAGAAAGCATGGTTTCATCAGAAATCGGCGGGGTACCTCCAAGGTCGAACAATCCTACTCGCTGATCTATTATTCTAATTTGAATTGTTAACACCTCTGTCATGTTTTAGTCTCTTGATTGAAAATTGAAATATCTGTGAATATTCTGTGATTTTGCTATTATGGTTTTATGGTGTTAACGATGGAAAGAATTATTAGGTGATAATTATTTGAAATTTATTTTCAATTATTCGCGGCTCAACTATCTTCACAATTTATTGAACTCTACTCTACGGAGCTACGGCTAGGTATCCTACGGTTGGCTGTTGGCACCTCGTCTGGTGAACAAGTGGTACCTACTTCATTTGCCCGGCAATGGAGAGGTTCCGGGTTCGATACCCCGTCCTAGCACAACTTTTTAAACAGTGGCATTCATCGAATCTCCTATTTTAGTTTTGTTTTATTTTATTTTTGCTATTTTCGTTCTGAATTTTGTTGTTGCAGAGGTCTTTAGAACTTGAATACAGATTTTAAATATTTTTTTTTCAAAATAGGGAAAATTTTCAAATTCTTTTATGAATTATAATTATACTGGTATGTGTTATATTTGTATTTATATAATATGAGTTTTAATAATACATATTTACATTTTTCATATTTATTGTAATTACTCTAATTATATTGTATTCCTGGTATGTGTTATACTTGTATTTATATATGAGTTTCAATAATACACATTTATAGTCAATATATACACAATAATTAACATTTTATAGTCTATATTTATTGTAATTATAATTAATATTGCTTTAATGATAATGGCAGTATTAACTGTATGTTTTTTGTAATCCCTGTTTGTTGATGAATCATCATAATTTCTGTTGTTAACATGGATATGCAACTTCCAAACTGTTACAAATTTGTAGTACTGGGTGTGAGTAGTGACTGAAGTACAGAGCAGTGGCTTCTTGTTACTGCGGTAATGATAGCCTGTTGCTATCTCCTGATTATGAAGCGACCTTGATTCGATAATCGTAGGGGGACAAGAAGTAGCATGACCGACACATTCTTTACATTCAAAATGACAGAGTCTTGATAGTCAGTCACCTCTTCTTTATTATAATAATCGACCAAATTTTGCCTTGGAAGAACTGAACTGATAACCGTATCACTTCCTTGATCGGAACTGATTTTTATTGAAAAAACGTAGACTGTGAAGGAAAATTCCTTCTTATTTCATTGATGGCGAAATTGGAAAATAAATAAGTTTATCAATAATGAAAAGATAAGATTAATAAATTTTATCTTACCAATATACATAAAAAATAAAATTTATTTTTATTTGCCATAAAAAATTGAAATCACAAAATAGAAATAAAATGAAATACATAACTTTATAATAAATCTATAATAATGAAATAAAATAAAATAATAGACATAAAGTAAAGAATAAAACATACGACAATATAAATACAACAATCAATAGGTAGCTTGAAATTCTCATTCATACAAATGAACGGAAATAAATATTTTATTGGAAAATCGATAACTCATTCGTTGAAATGATATTATTAAAAAGAATCGATATGAAAACTTTAATTCATAAAAATTTTAACTAGAAAATCGCTTGGATTCAAATTAATGATTCCAACACTATCTATAATAATAATATACTTTTCACAATATAAATAAATGGAAAATATTTAGGCTACTTATGAGGCTACTTACTTTTTATGAGGCTACTTCAAAATAAATGGAATAAGAAAGATTTGCCAATGAAAATTTTCATCTCGAACAACAAAACCAGTATTTTATGGTTGAAAAAAATTTATTTAATTTGAATCTGAATTACTTATCAATTACTGATTCATCAAGTATCAATTCAATCACAATAAGGGATTTTTTGGGGGTGGGGCGGCTATGGGGGCAGTCATTTGATTTCAGTCCTAATATCGTATTTATTGACATAGACCCAATTACATTTTCACTTGTTTATTATTGTTGAAAAGTAAAATTTAATACATTGTTAGGCACGCAGTAATGATATTTTTAGCCTGTAATGGTTGAAATAATGATTAAGAATGGATTCAAAACGTCTGTCAATTTAGTACTGTATTTATCGAAAACTTGCCTAGGTGTACTCATACACTCATACTTCGTGCGCTTCATTTTAGACCTCTTAGGGCCGGTTCATGAGCTCGACGTTGGAAGTCCTAGACTAAAACGGGTGGCCACCGTAGCATAGACAAACGTTAGCCTCGACACTATGTACTAAGGGCTCTCTTTGCTGCTAACCCACTAACCTGTCGAGACAAACGTTTGTCAATGCTGCTGTAGCCACCCATTTTAGTCTAGGACTTGGCTAAATCCCGAGCTCATGAACCGGCCCTTAATGATAGTTGTGGGATGAGTCATTCAAAAGCATAATTATTATGTTTCACTCAAGTTTACTAATTTGGGAAACCTCGATTTGTCGAGGGCGACCACAAAGTAAGCAACTTCTAGGGCCACTCATGAGCTTCAACTTCAATTACATGTGTATTCAATGTGTATTATGATGGAGTGCAACCATTGTGAAGGTAATAGATACAGGACTGACAACCCTACTGACAAACCAACTTAGTCATTAGTTTAACAAAATATACAACAATTGACTTTTGATCCTAAGATAAATATAATAAGCGAATCACAAAAAAATTAAATCCATTTGAATGGAACTTTAAAAATACATTTTTTAATTTTTTGTCTCATCGAAAATTACTTGAAAGTAATTTGTCCGCTGTAAGGGTCACACTTCCAATATTTCACACATTTCATCCATATTTTAAACAAATTATCGGCCATTCAGTGTGAACACGAATAATTAATCAATGAGAAAGTGGTATTACTTAATTCATAAGGAATGTTGAACTGTACAAAAATGTTTTAAAGAAACATTACAACATTACTGTACAAAATGTGTGGGTAAGAAATTTGAGAAATTGTCGGAAGTGAATCACTTTGAAAAAATCATTACTCTTCAGAAGACTGGGCTATATTTGTAGATTTTCGAGGCATGTGGATTGGACCATTGTGGCGTTTTTAAATAAAAGCTGTCAGATGATGAACAAGCAGCTAATAATAAAACTGTTGCTCTTAAACTATTTTTATCTTACACGCAACCTACAGTCATTCATACAACTAAACACAGATTCCTTACAAGTTATTATTACAATATTATGTAGTAGTAATAAAGAGTAATACCATAGCCCCCTTTGAACTACAGTTTAAGGCTGGGCGTACACCGATAATCAAGACAAGACGTGATCAGTCATGTTTAGTCACAGTAATTCACAAAGCTGCTTATGAAACAGCACACACCGATGCAATGACTAAACGTGGATAATCGTGACTAATCTCGTGTTGTCTTGTCTTGACTAACCGGTGTACGCCTAGCCTAAAGGGGCTATGGTCATACCATAGATAACAGATTCTCTTCTCTATGGCAATTCTGTACATGTCATAACTGATAGAAGTGAATAAATTGGAGGTTGTAACGATGCATCCAATCAATTTTTCAACTAATTAAAATTTCCCCTGTTCCAAATTCGAAATTGGATTTAAATTCTTGTGATCTAAAAAAATGCTGTTGATCAACTGAGTATTAGTAGGCTTTGTTTTTTTCTCTCTATACTTGTCACTTCAGTTGTATACTCAACACTTGAAAAAGCACTGACATAGTACATTATACTTGAATAAGTGCTGACATAGAAAAACAGATAATTCATAACTTCCAAAAAAAATTCTATTTCGAAATTGATGTTCAAGTTATTCCCTGCTCTATATTAAATTTACCTGTAATGGAAAATTTCTAATTTGAAACAATGACCATCTACCATGCATATTTTATTTTCCGTTTCAATTTTAATGAGAAAATCTCCAATCATCGTCGGTTATTTTTGTATAATAATGGGGAAAAATACAGTATTACAATTTGAGTAGCCTGTTCTTGTGAAACCTGTCAAAATTCCATGGGAATTGTGTAACACAAAAGATAGGGGAAGAACTTATAATGTTAATCTTTTATGTATTGTGACTATTGAATGCTCTTGGGTCATAAAATAGAGAAAATATGATAGAGAACTGAATAAGAAGACTTGAAATATCAAAACCAAATATTTCATAAAACATCGAGATACCGGTTTCGGTTGTTACACAATATTATCAATCTCTGGTAAACTGAATCTAAGATTAATGCCTGGTTTTTCAGTTGTTCAACAAACTTATTGAATCAATAACTTTTGCATTTGAAAACACATTGTTATTGATTCAATAGTGCTATTGTATCCATAAACCACCTATTGAGCGACTGAAAAACTGTGCAACAGTGCAGCTGTTTATTTAATTCGTGACCGATCGCTGTGATTGGGAGTTGAACGGCCTATCAAGGTGAACGCCTGCCATTGGCCTAGATATAAGCTCCTCCCCCAATGGGCGGTTTCTACAAACGTCATAGCAATGGCGGCTCAAACAAGTAACAAAAGAAAGAAAGTCGATAGATATCTACAAGATACAAATGAAATAAATAAGAATGCTTGAAGAGAACATTGTGGAATAAGAAAAGAGCAAGAAAATTCGTTAACACATGAACTTTTGTTTCTTCTGTGTAAGAAAACATAAAAGCACATTGTGTTTCAGTTTGATTACACTACAGGCACAATATATTTTTGTTATAATATAATTAGTGCAGTACTTATGAGTAAAACTGTAGACCTTTCTTCCGTCTAAATGGAAAAATTACGTTCTAAATTCATTATTACTTTAGAATTAATTAATAAAAGCCTATAAAACAAAATGATAAAAACTCATTTTCATCATAACTATTTTAAAATCTTAATTCTCTAGTTTTCTCGTTCATTTATAATGAATACACTAGTAGTTGAATAATATTGAACAACATATTTTTCTCTTCGGCTCATTTTTCGTAAACTTTTCACAGATTTTAGCCAGATTTTTTTTGAGGGTGATGCCCACATGAGCTCTAGGCTTGTGCATTGGTAATGAGAGGGGTAATGACGGGACCGACGGCTTTTCGTCTCCTCCGAAAGACGGGAGTGGCCGTTTCTGTCAAAATCCGTTCCGGCAACTGTATTCGATCTTGGAACCTTTGGATTATCAGACAGGCGCTTATCGCCCTCGGCTACGGACCACTCCATATAATATAATTATTCACGATTATAATTATTAGAATTAACGATAGATTCACTAGAAGCTTATCCAATGAATTGCATCATATAAACAGTGATAGGGAGTGAAATGACCATCACCATACTAGCTTGTTCAGAATAATGCATCGAAACTGCCTATCAACGGAAGGTAATAGACTCATCATCTAGCTGAATAATAAATTTCTGTTATTATGACCTCATATAGCAAGTAACGTACCTAGCGAAAACCCATATCAGTGTGATTACAGATTTCAATTCATCATTCCAATAAGTTCTCAACGTAATTTTTATAGTAACTGATAATTTTTATTGTAGTAGTAATTTTTATATGTAGTGAAGTTGAGTTCAAATGCTTGTATCACATTATACTTATCAATCCCTGTATTTTATGATCCTCATCTCTCATTTACATCGTTCCCATTACCCACGCACAAGCCACGAGCATAAGTGGACATCACCACAAAAAAATTAATCGATTAAAATCTTTAAATTCAATAAATTTTGTGTGCTATAGTTATTTTACCGATCACAATCTTTAAATTCCATAAATTTGTGGTGTGCTACAGTTGATTCTCTTGACTAAATTAGAAAACTAATGAGAAATTTCTCTGGAATTTAATAATCGTTAAATTTATAACTTCAGTAGTTATCACTAGAGCTACTACTTCTAAATAATAATTACAATATAACATCAAAATGATCGGTTGATTGCGCACCATTCAACCATTCTGTCATCATTGCTTTGCTTTTGATCTGACAGTCTGTTACCTCAATGCTGTGGTTACATCTCTTATAAAATTTGATTATTTAATTAAATTGAATAATTATTTAATAAATTATTTTGATTTCGTAATATGGGTGAGTTGCATCTTTAGTGGAAGAATTCAACTCAATATTGCCTAAGACTGTTTTAATAGATTGATGCCCGGTTTCTCAGTCGATCAATAGACATTTTATGGATCCAATAGCACTATTGAATCAATAACCATGTGTTTTCAAATGCAAAAAAAGAGTTATTGATTCAATAAGTTTATTGAACGACTGAAAAACCGAGAATTACTCATCTCTAGTAGGTAGTGGAGAATTAGAGCAGAAGTATGTGAAACCAATATGATTATAAGTAAAATTGATTACATATAAAGAGAAAGAATAAATATATAAAAAATGAGGGCAAATTGAGTAAAATAGAAGGCATCTAAACTCCAATCGTTCTATTGTGTAAAGCTTTGAATAACCCATACCTGTCACTACCAATTGAATACCAATTTCAATTCCAAATGTTAAATTAAAGTTAAATTGATACCAATTTTTCTCCGATAAAAAATCAGGTGATAAAAAAGGGTTCGTAACTGCAAAAAGCTATGTTCATTTCAAAATACAAGTAATCAGTATATAGCTCTAGGTGGAACGCGTGTTCATAATTCAATACAAGAATAAATTATTCACACATATCACTGACAACTCCACTGCTGGAAGTAAGCTGGTGGAGTTAAGTAAAAGTAAATTGGTGGATCATTCTCGATTGAGTTGCAAGAATGCTCACGCTAAAACAATCAAAACTTGAGCACACCAGGTCGTGTTTCATAGAGCTTGTTATCAACAGTGAGTGCGCTGGCAAGAATAAATTCATCCACGTGTTTGTGAAAAGATGAGCTCTACAGTCATGATTTCTCAACTTGCTGCTTGTGACATGTTTCCGTGAAACTTTCTGAGCCGCGCTAAACTTGCGAAGCTTTGAAAAGCACACACACACACACACACACACACACACACACACACACACACACACACACACACACACACACGTGCCTTTGTGTGTTGTAAACGGAGTAGGGCGGGCGGTGTATTATTTATTCAAACGCTATCAAAATAACGAACTGAGGCTTGGATCAGAGCAGCAGAATCAATGAAGGCCTCTGGGCTGTATGTGCTTTTCATCTGTTTGTAGTTGCTCTGTCAGTTTTGGGGTGGAATTGGTATGGCAGAGTGAAGAGAGTTCTTTAGAGCAATGCTTGAGAAAGAAGCGCACCAGCTTTCTACTTGCAACTGCCACCGCCAAACCATTCGATTTCAGCTAGCCAGCGTAGCTTTATGGCATGTGATTGGTGGGGCCGCAGAAGCGGATTTTCACTGTTAGACTCCATTCTGAGCCTCTTGAATAAGTTCGAGCACGCTTCAGAGTGTCAGCATGTAATGCGCTGTGCGCCGGGCTGAAATATTCACGAAAGCCCTCGCAACGCATCAAAAGTTTCAAACTGTAGACGACTGCTCTGCACCGAATCTTCGGGCCACCTCATCAAAGTAATATTTGTCTGCGCGCTAACTCTCAACCGCAGTTCGGTCGCTCAATACCTAATTCATTGTCTAATTTGAATATATTGCGGATGAGATGACTACATATACTGTATCTATCGCTCTTATTGTTGCATAAAAATATGTATTTGTATCTATCAACTACTCTACTGGATAATGTTTAATGGATTATTATGGAGTTGTGCTCCATAATAAGTATCCATACTTTTTTATACTTGTAAGCAACACTATTAAAAAACACGTTCAAGTAGAAATAACATGATTTTCACTTACATAGTAACAATAGTTTTATTCTGCTGTAGGTCATCATCAGACTGAGCACTTGTACAGTTCAACTCTGTAATCAAGTTATTTGTGTTTTTAAAATAGTGTTATTCTAAAATAGGACTATTATTATTTATTCTTTAAGTTATATAGGGTTATTAATATAATAATCTTCCAAAAAAATCAATTCATCGGAGTCGTACCACGATTTTACGTAGCTCGAGGAACCTAGAAAAAATTCGTTGTATTCTTGAGAAAGGGGTCGCAATATAAATATTATACTGTATTAGATTTTTTAGGATTATGTATGTTTTAGGGGATTTTAGATGAATACTTTATATTGGGGTACTCGTTTAATAGAGGCTTGTAAAAGGCTCCACTTTATATTACAATCTTCTTCCATCAAAAATCAAACTTTCTATTAAATTGAGATAATGATGCAAATAATATTTTCAAGTATAGTTATAGCGTTTTAATGAAGTCAGTGAGACCCTTGCGGGTAGGTTCCACCTCGCCTTATTTTGGGCGAACCCAAGGGAGGATGAAGGGGATATATCTATTCCCCCACCCCCTCCCCGGAAAATGAAATAGTATAGTATTCACGGTATATTCAATATTGAATATACCAAGGTTGTATGTCCCCCCTTCCAAAAAAATTTTTATCCTCTCTCCCCACCAGCAAACACTCCTGGGTTCACCGCCCGCCCCTGCCTTCCGTTGAAAGATCTATGAGTTCCACCTCCATCCGCTCTACTGCGTGTATTCATCAGCTTTGTAATTTTAGCGGTACTTTGTAGAACACGAGACAGTCGATAGTTGCGACGGCCACCACAAGAGCGCGTTAGTCGAAGGTAGTGGGCGACTTGAATGAATGACGGCTCTACCGCGGTCTGCTAGCGGCAAGGTCTTCTCTTGCTGAACCAGTTCTGGTGATTCAGTTCGGCTCAACGTGCCGTTGTGTGAGGTTGTTTCTGTGCTTGTGTCTGTTTTGTGCAGTGATTACTTTTTCGGTAAACGCGTGGTGAAGTGAGATTTTTCAGTGTGTGGTGCAATCATCATTGTTTTTCGCCATGCCGGCGTCCAAAAGCAAGAAGAAATCTTCGTCTACCATCGAAGCCAACTACACGGATGTGGACTGCAAGGTGGTGGTTGTAGGCGATTCAAAATGCGGAAAAACGTGCATGATTCAACGATTTGCGTCGGATAAATATAACGAGGTAATTAATTATATTGTTCATTTTTAATAACATTTCTTCACTAATCACATTTCGCATAAGCCAATTTAAAGAATATTAACACTCCTTATTTGGTAGCGGAATCGCGAAATGAAAGCGTGGGAACTGAGAAAGCATGGTTTCATCAGAAATCTGCGGGGTACCTCCAAGGTCGAACAATCCTACTCGCTGATCTATTATTCTAATTGAATTGTTAACACCTCTGTCATGTTTTACTCTGGTGATTGAAAATTGAAATATCTGTGAATATTCTGTGATTTTGCTATTATGGTGTTAACGATGGAAAGAATTATTAGATAATAATTATTTGAAATTAATTTTTAATTATGGTGACTCAACTATCTTCACAATTATTGAACTCTACTCTACTCTACGATTGGCTGTTGACACCTCGTCTGGTGAGCAAGTGGTACTTCGTTTGACCGGCAATTATTGAGAGGTTCGGGGTTCGACACCCCCGTCCTACCACAACTTTTTGCAAAGTGGCATTCATCAAATCTCCCTCCTACAGCTATTATCGTTCTGTTGTGAATGTTTGCTGTTGCAGAGGTTCTCAGAACTGTATACAATCAGATTTCTTTGGATTTTCGTTTAAATAATTATTAATTTATGGCGTTGGTTACTAGGTACCAGGAAGAAAACTTTTTTAAGGTTTGATTAGGTTTGTACGTTTTTCAATTAAAATTAAACATGTCAATACCATGAAAAGACTCTTGATGCAAGAGGTTGAAAAAACAATATTATCTTTCATTATTTTTTATGCAAGATGATTCATAATAATGAATAATGTAATTGCAATGATAGTATTAGTATGATACATAATGAATAATTGCTGAACACAGACCGTTCTCGTTGAATAGTGATTCATCAATTCAGATTTAGATATGTTTGTTTATTAATGTATTTTTCGGCTGTTATGATTTCTTGGAAGTCTGAATAAATTTCACGAATCCAGCTCATGTTTTTTTTTAATTCAAAATAGGGACAATTTTCAAATTTGTGAATTATTATACTGGTATGTGTTATATTTGTATTTATACAATATGAGTTTTAATAATTCATATTACATTTTTATATTTATTGTAATTACTATAATTATATTGTATTGCTGGTATGTGTTATATTTGTATTTATATATGAGTTTCAATAATACACATTTACATTTTATAGTCTATATTAAATTTATTGTAATTAATATTGCTTGAATGATAATGGCAGTATTAACTGTATGTTTTTTGTAAGCCCTGTTTGTTGATGAATCAACATAATTTCTGTCATGGATATGCAACTTCCAAACTGTTACAAATTTGTAGTGCTGGGTGTGAGTAGTGATTGAAGTACAGAGCAGCGACGTCTTGTTACTGCGGTAATGATAGCCTGTTGCTATCTCCTGATTATGAAGCGACCTTGATACGATAATCGTAGGGGGACAAGAAGTAGCATGACCGACACATTCTTCACATTCAAAATGACAGAGTCTTGATAGTCAGTCACCTCTTCTTTATTATAATAATCGACCAAATTTTAGTTATGCAATGCCTTGGAAGAACTGAACTGATTACCGTATCACTTCCTTGATCGGAACTGATTTTTATTGAAAAAACGTAGACTGTGAAGGAAAATTCCTTCTTATGTCATTGATGGCGAAATTAGAACATAAATAAGTTGATGAATAATAAAAAAATAAGATTAATAAATTTTATCTTACCAATATACATAAAAAATAAAATTTATTTTTATTTGCCATAAAAAAATTGAAATCACAAAATAGAAATGAAATACATAACTTTATAATCTATAATAATGAAATAGAATGAAATAATAGACATAAAGTAAAGAATAAAACATACGACAATATAAATACAACAATCAATAGGTAGCTTGAAATTCTCATTCATACAAATGAACGGAAATAAATATTTTATTGGAAAAACGATAACTCATTCGTTGAAATGATATTATTAAAAGGAATCAATATGAAAACTTTAATTCATAAAAATTTGAACTAGGAAGTCGCTTGGATTCAAAATGATTCCAACACTAATAATAATATATTTTTCACAATATAAATAAATGAAAAATATTTAGTTGACTTTTTATGAGGCTACTTTAAAATAAATGGAATAAGAAAGATTTGCCAATGAAAATTTTCATCTCAAACAACAAAACCAGTATTTTATGGTTGAAAAAAGTGTATTCAATTTGAATCTGAATTACTTATTAATTACTGATTCATCAAGTATCAATTCAATCCCAATAAGGGATTTTTTGGGGGTGGGGCGGCTATGGGGGCAGTCATTTGATTTCAGTCCTAATATCGTATTTATTGACATAGACCCAATTATATTTTCACTTGTTTATTATTGTTGAAAAGTGCAATTTAATATTGTTAGGCACGCAGTAATTATATTTTTAGCCTGTAATAGTTGAAATAATTGCTAAATAATGATTAAGAATGGATTCAAAACGTCTGTCAATTTAGTATTTTTTTCATCGAAAACTTGCCTAGGTGAACTCATACTTCGTGCGCTTCATTTTAGACCTCTTAATGATAGTTGTGGGATGAGTCATTCAAGAGCATAATTATGTTTCACCAATGCCTGTGATGCAGAGCTGGATAGTTTACTAATTTGGGAAACCTCGATTTGTCGAGGGCGACCACAAAGTAAGCAACTTCTAGTGCCACTCATGGGCTTCAACTTCAATTACATGTGTATTCAATGTGTATTATGATGGAGTGCAACCATTGTGGAGGTAATAGATAATTGTTATCCAGGACTGACAACCCTACTGACAAACCAACTTAGTCATTATACGAAATATACAACAGTTAATCTGATCTTAAGATATAATAAGCGAATCACAAAAAAATTAAATCCATTTGAATGGAACTTCAAAAATATTTTTTTAATTCTGTCTCATCTTACTTGAAAGTAATGTGTCCGCTGTAAGGCTAGGCGTACACCGGTTAGTCAAGACAAGACAAGACTAGATTAGTCACTTTTAGTCTCAATAATTCACATAGTTGCTTATGAAGCAGCACACACCGATGCAATGACTAATCGGTGTGTGTTGCTTTATAAGCAACTATGTGAAGTACTGTGACTAAACGTGACTAATCTCGTCTTGTCTTGACTGACCGGTGTACGCCTAGCCTAAGGGTCACACTTCCAATATTTCACACATTTTATAGATATTTAAAACAAATTATGGGCCATTCAGTGTGAACACGAATAATTAATCAATGGGAAAATAGTATTAATTCACAAAGAATGTTGAACTGTACAAAAATGTTTTATTGTGTGGGTAAGAAATTTGAGAAATTGTCGGAAGTGAATCACTTTGAAAAAATCATTACTCTTCAGAAGACTGGGCTATTTGTAGATTTTCGAGGCATGTGGATTGGACCATTGCGGCGTTTTTTAATAAAAACTGTCAGATGATGAACAAGCAGCTAATAATAGAACTGTTGCTCTTAAACTATTTTTATCTTACACGTAACCTACAGTCATTCATACAACTAAAAACACATTCCTTACAAGTTCTTATTACATGTAGTAGTAAGTAAAGAGTAATACCATAGCCCCCTTTAAAATACAGTTTGAAGCTGGGCGTACACCGGTTAGTCAAGACAAGACAAGACGAGATCAGTCATGTTTAGTCACAGTAATTCACAAAGCTGCTTATGAAACAGCACACACCGATGCTATGACTAATACTGTGAATAAACGTGACTAATCTCGTCTTGTCTTGTCTTGACTAACCGGTGTACGCCTAGCCTAAAGGGGCTATGGTAATACCATAGATAACAGATTCTCTTCTCTATGGCAATACTGTACATCTCATAACTGATGAAAGTGAATAAATTGGAGGTTGTAACGATGCATCCAATCAATTTTTCAACTAATTAAAATTTTCCCTGTTCCAAATTCGAAATAATACTTTAGATTTTAATTCTTGTGATCTAAAAAATTGTTGATCAACTGAGTATTAGTAGGCTTTGTTTTTTTCTCTCTCTATACTTGTCACTTGTCAGGATTGGTATTGTGATTGTCGTTACGGTGTCAGTTGTATACTCAATACTTGGAAAATCACTGACATAGTACATTATACTTGAATAAGTGCTGACATAGAAAAACAGATGATTCATAACTTCCAAAAAATTTATATTTCGAAATTGATGTTCAAGTTATTCCCTGCTCTATATTAAATTTACCTGTAATGGAAAATTTCTAATTTGAAACAATGGCTATCGACCATCCATATTTCATTTTCCGTTTCAGTTTTAATGAGAAAATCTCCAATCATCGTCGGTTATTTTTGTATAATAATGGGGAAAAAATACAGTATTACAATTTGAGTAGCCTGTTCTTGTGAAACCTGTCAAAATTCCATGGGAATTGTGTAACACAAAAGATAGGGGCGAATATAACCAGTAATTTGAGCACCGTATTATAACTTATTACCATAAATTAAAATATCTCCGATATTGATATTTACGTCTTTTCGTAATTAATACTCGTCATTCGTTGGTATTTTCATGTCATTCTGTCCAATTATTCTACCAGACAAAAAAAGGAGCATATTTTGTTAATAATTATTATCAGTCTGCTGACAAACAAATCTGTATATCCAATTTCAATGATTATGTAATCTCTAAACATTCTTCACAAAAATTTGAAATATACGATAAATTAGTCAGTCTACTCGTGTTCTCCCGCCAGAAACGGAATGTTGGAATGTTTCCAATTCTTCAAGGTCATCCACTTTTGGCATTACTAGTTACTACTACATTGGTAATAATACTGTATTAGGTACTGTGAATTTGAATGTAATTCCCAAGCATTTTTCCCAGTTCATATTTCGTTTGGAAGGTAAACTGCAGAGAGAAGAAGAAGAAGAAGAAGACTTCTATTCTCTCAGCTACATTGCGAATCCGTTAATAAGATTTTTGTAATAGTTTTTGCAGATGGAAAAATATTTGAATTTTTCAACTTGACCAAATTATTTTTCTTGGTTTGTATTTTGAAAACATAATTCCCAAAAATGATGTAAAGATTTACAAAAGATTTATTGACAACTTGTATGGACGACTATTAATTTGATCTGTTCTATCATTTGGAAATTGAAAACCTGCTTAACACTATTATCAATTGCTCAATTTAACATTGATTTGAAAGATGAGAACATGCAAAATACTGTAATGTTATGAAGTTGATCCGTGAAAACATGGACTGGAGACCAGATTTTGATCTTCATAACTTCCTGATGTGACCGTGTTCTATCTGTACTCGCTCTTCCCCGATTGATTCTGCATAGTTGGTCAACATTCCATTGGCGGCAAATTGATGGGAAGGGTGAGGGGGGTTGGTTTGGCGTTCAAGGTCATTTGGGATGCGGTCAAGGTCACGTGTTGCAACCGAGACGAATCCCAATAAACCCCGTTTTGCGGTTGTCTGCTCCCAACCCAGACTGGGCTAGGGGCCACTTCAACTGATCAGACCCCCGATGAGTAGACTCGTCGCTAGAAGCGGTACCTTAGTTGATTTTCTCTGAAGCAAGCTTCATAGATTTAGTTGCACTCTTAGCTAAGATAATGTATATTGTATAGATAGTTTCGGTACTAGATCTACGGCTACGTTGGTTAAATTCGATTGGATTTTTGAGCAATTGGCTGTTATTCCTCTAATAATGTATAGCAGGATCCATTTAACTTGTCATAAAACATATGATCGACGAGCATATGATCACAATACTTAACCTACAAATGCTGAATCTCGCAGATTATTGAAAACGTCTTTTAAAAGTAATTCTTGAAGTATTTAAAGACTTTAAAGGTCTTTAAGACTTTCAAGCCTTTGGATTATTGTGTCGAAATCACTGTTCAATTAATTATTACTGGATCAGCTGATTTATGACAAGTTAATTGGATCCTGCTATATACAGAGTGTTTCAGGAGGAATCTGCCAAACTTCTTATACTGATTCCTGACAAATTTCCTGATAATGAAAAATTTCCATAAAACATGGGTCCTAAAATGCTTAGTTCCCCTCTAGACGCCATTTTGTTTTTTTTTACTTATTTTTGTTTCTAAATAATGGTTAAACATATGACATTGAAACTTTGCACCAATTTTCATGACAACTAGACAAAGCTACAAAAAATTATGACAATTTTTTAAATTCATAGAACAAAATGGCGGCAATTAGAAATTTTGTTTCTTCATAATAACTCGAGAACCGTCGATATTACAGAAATTTCAAATGGCCGCCATTTTGTTCCATGAATTTTAAAAATTGTTAGCTTTGTCTAGTTGTCATAAATGGTGGTGCAAATTTTCTGTCATATGTTCAACCATTTTTTTTTCATTTTCTTGTTTTTCTTCGTCTTTCTATCTTCATCCTCTTCTTCTGTCTCTCCTTCTTTCTAATTTTCTCCCTGATTTTCTAGACAGGAGGGATGCTTCGTTGATTTCAGTCTAGTTTGACCTTGTCTCTACATCCCATCCCAACCGCTGAATACACACTCATGTGCAGCGGTTAATTTGGAAGTAGCTCGTTCTATTCGACTGCTGCGATGCTCGATTGCCATTTATCGAACTGAAACTGGCTACTAGCTCACAACCCCTGACACAAATTGTTCCCCAGGAAATCTACCGATCTTGACATTTGCGTTAAGTAGAGAGTGCTTAGATGTTTCCTCAAATGATTATCCTACTATCCTAGTGATCTACGCTGGCAGTTGAGGCTAGGCGTACACCGGTTAGTCAAGACATGACAAGATGACATTAGTCACCTTTAGTCCCAGTAATTCACATAGCTGCTTATGAAGCAGCACACACCGATGCAATGACTTATCGGTGTGTGTTGCTTCATAAGCAATCATGTGAAGTGTTGTGACTAAACGTGACTAATCTCGTCTCGTCTTGTCTTGTCTTGACTAACCGGTGTACGCCTACTATCCCAGTCATCTACTCTGACAGTTTTTGGTATGCTAGTCAGTTGTTTTAAATACCTTTTCTCATAAATGATATATTATTTAATCAATTTCAATAATTCAATTTTATTTTAATCACAAACTTATTATTATTGTATAATGTTTATTGTGTATTATAATTGATTTCTTTACAATACTCTCTGGATTTTCAAGATTGAAGATCCATCAACATTATTGATAGGCTACTTTATCCTGTTGATATTTTCTATAGGCCTACTTTGATGATTAATCTTTTCAATACTTTATCAATAATTGATATTTTCGATACTTTATCGGTCATTCTTTTTTTTCTTTCTCGATCGATCTTAAAAGATGTTCTCAACATCAGGCTATCTTTGTTTTATTCAAATTTTCTCAAAAAAATAATCCAATTATCCTTGGAAAAATATCAAGGTACTGGGCAACTAGGCGTTGATAAAAATTTAATCAGACTGCGATGGGAATAGATATGAATTGAAATAACCTTTGTATCGTAGTTCAAAAGCTACACCACAGCAAAAAATCTGTAAATTTCTGTCAGTGTTCAATTGTCTGTAAATAGACACATGGGGCTATTTTAAACAATTTTAGAGGTTCAGTAAAACAGAAAAAAGGCTGACACACACTGGACTTCGATAGCACTGAGTACTATATCGTGAAATGGGATATGAATGTAAATTGTTTGTAATGATTTCGACCATTAATTTCAAATGTGGTTGTAGAAATTAGTTGATTTTACAACTAATATTAAATTTAAGGTTTAGATTTACGACTTTTTTATCATCATTCCCAAAAACAAGTCCTCCACACTAATTCCCCCTAAATGACAGCAAATAATGGCAATCCACTCTATTCGAGACTAGCCCAAAATGTCAGGTTGAAAGCTTATGTGCTTAGAAGATGACAGGAGATGATTGATGACTTGATGATCAACGAGATCATGTTGATGTATGATGCGTGACGTCACTAAACGCTGACAATTTCAGCGCGGCGTATTGACAAGCGCACTATAATAGCATGCAGTGGAGAACAATGCACTATGCGTGATTCATTCTTGCATAATCATGAGACAATAGGAATAGCAATTGATATGACACAATCACTGCAACCTTCCACGTACTACTGGTAATCAAAGAACTACCTTAAAACCTTATTTGAAACGAGTCCAGTTGATAATGATATGAATGGGATAGCTTTCCAATTACAGTAAGCCAGGAATCGACATTTTACGTGAAGAAGGAACTACAAGGTCATTATCTATATTTTCGCTAAACGGTGTGAGGTGGGATAATATTTTTATTCACAAACCACTTGATTTTGAAGTCTTGAATAGACAAAATACATGTCATTAAGATTAAACCTATGTAGATTCATCGCTGAACATGAGTTGAAATTAGACCTTGTGATGAATATATTCAAGTTCTATTGAATAGTGATGTTAAGGTTTAGATTGTGGTTTTTCAATTGGTAACCAATCAGCGCATTTGTGGTTGGAATTATTCGAAAGCTATTTGCAAGAAAATTGAAAAGAAACGTTCAAATTGAGATATTGCTTTCACTTTCTTGTCTCCGGTTCCAAATTGCCGTATCCCGCTGAACCTCTTGATTATTATTATTATAGTTTTGTTCAACTAGATTAATTACTCGAATATCTAAGAACGAGCTACCTTTTAACTTTTAATGCTGAATTTGATGACTACATAAGCTCAGGCATAGGAAGATGACGATTGAAGTTGAATGGATCCCTAACTTGAGGTCACTTACCGGAAAATATAATCTCTATCCTCTATTATCAATACCATCTAAATTAGTAGAACAAATATGGATTTTGTGGAATCTTTCCATAAATTGGAGATTATCGCAGCTGAGGATGTGTTAAGTCCATGAAACCATGGTCCTGTGAACATTGTGTTTATTGAAGTGGAGTTTGACAATTTCAAAAAGTGTTTTCTACCATCTAAATTTTTCGACGGAAAGAGGTCCATGTCACCCTGTTTCACCACAACTCGGGTCCTGGATAACATCCATTCATTAAAATTTGTAGCCTGTCGGATGTTACCGATACTATTCGAGGAATGGAGATCATTCCTCAGTTGTACTTACAGATATAGCAGGATCCTTTTAACTTGTCAGAAATCAGCTGTTTCGGTAATAATTAAACAGTGATTTCGACACAATAATCAAAAGGCTTAAAAGTCTTGAAGACCTTTAAAGTCTTTAAAAGACCTTTTTAAAGAAGACATTTCAAAGAATAACTCTAAGACCTTTTCAATAATCTGCGAGATTCAGCATTTGTAGGTTGAGTATTGTGATATTGATTTTCAAAACATATGTTTTCTGACAAGTTAAAATAAGGATCCTGTACATTGTTTACAGTGTAGTTGTTATCGATTGTTTGTCTGAATAGTTAGAGATGATTGATTATAGATTAAATTCCACAGTACCAATACTGAGAGAAGTCTTGTTTCAGTTGAAGCTTGTAGTAGTTATGGATTGTTTGTCTGATTAGTATTATAGATTAGAGATACGAAATGATATGGATTAGCGGTGTGCAGAACAACACAACACACCGATTGTGCAATGCTTGTCATAACACGCCGCTTCCGAGTCACTTCGAACAGTTCACCCACTGGAGAGAACGCCTGAGGGCCCTTGCTTCCTGTCTCATTCAAAGACAGTCCTGACTCAAACTCCAATTTCACTCCCCAAGAGAAGCATTGCACCGGGCCAAAGGTCATCCTGTGCTGTGCTTTGTTAACCTCTCCTCCCAACCATTTCAGATATAGCATTCATATATAACACCAGCAGACATCTCCCATAACTCACCCCGCCCGCCCCCTCGCAATCCATACACCACCCACTTCTCAAAACTTTATTGTTGTTGTTGTTAATGATGACTGAAAGAGCTGCTGCGCTCCTCGTGGCAATCCATGGAACTATGCGGCCTAAAGTGGCGGAAGTATTTCATTAAATCCTATGAACACTGTCCATTGTTGGGCAAAAATAACCTTTTATTGAGAGACAGGAAAGCCGAAACCTTGATTTATTAAATTGAGTACTGGTAGTGAAGGAGGCGGTGGGCTAGTACTATATACATGAAAACTAACACTAATTATAGAATATTATAACTGGTTCATTATGGTAAGACACCTACAGGCTACACTGACATTGAATTACCTCATTACAGCTTTATGCAATTTTCAAAGTGTATAAGAATTTATACACTATGATGCAGCCTATGAAATTGTATAGTGGATGAATTCTTATACACTTTGTACATTGTAAAGACAAAAATTAATTTTCAAATCAGGTATCTTGGCAAAATGAACTAGCTATTTGTATAATAAAGAGATTGAAATTGGAAGTTGATTCGTAAATAAAATACATTTTATTGCTTATTATAGTGGAAATATAAATGATTAAATAGTATATTCTCTATTAGGTGTCTTGGGTGACACTTTATTGCTTATTATTGTGGAAATATATTAATGATTAAATAGTATATTCTTTATCAGGCGTCCTAAGTGACTTAGAAGTCCTCTCTACAACTCAATCTCAACTCAATCATTATTTGTACATATTAACCATATATTTTTAAATGAATATTTGAAAAAATATTTCAATATTGTGAAAGTTTTTGCTCTTGGAGTAGAATGTTCGAGTATTTTTTAATAATTAGAATTACAATATGATTATATTGATGTTAATAACATGTTGATTCTAAAGAACACCACCTACTGGAAATGCCACATGGTTTTCAATTAATGTTTCTAAAATCAATTCTACATTGCTCTGTTTCAGGTCAGTAATCGCTGGTAGAGAAGTAACTTTGCTGTAAGTAGATTTCATTGATTCACCGAGTTCAAACATTGACAGACTGTAAGGTAAATAAACGTTGCTCATTCCGCTGGGAGAGGGCGCTTTAACGTCCACATTCTACCGTATGCAAATAATTCAAGAGTCGATGAATTTAATAGATTTCGATCCTCAAATATAACATCCTGTATTTTTTTAACGTTATCTCAAATTACACACACTCAGCAAATATGATCTCATGAATTGAATAGGTCGAGAACCAGCAGTTACATCATCTATCAGAGAAATACTGTATTTGGTATCTAACTTGATGATTGTGTGTGGGAAAAGAAAATAGTGATGAAACAATCAATCGTATGGAGTAATGCATGTTTTCCCCGAATAATTCCAGTCTATATATTTTTTTGTCTTTATAATTTGGTCGATAAAACAACTATAATAGAAACATAAATAGAAAAAAATATTTGTATTTGTAGTCACTGGAATAGAATGACTTCTTTGTGAAAAATTAACTTTTGTATTTTTTGACGTAGTGATATTTGAACAGTCATTCATTCATTTGAAAAAATACAATATTAATGTAGGGAGAAAACTGGCGTTAAGCCCGGTCTAGACGCAACGATAAGTTTGTCAAACTTATCGTTCAAACTTATCATGATTATTTTAAATTGTCATAAAACAGCTGATTTAACATCAGTAAACGAGCGTACATCAATCATTTGTTTTCTGACAAGTTAAATGGATCCTGCTATATAGCAGGATAGTTTGACAAACTTATCGTAGCGTCTAGACCGGGCTTAAGCCTAAAACGTCTTCTATTCCAAAATTCACTGAGAAAAATATCCAAAGTCATGCCCGCGATCGAAGACACATCCCCTACAATACTGTACTTTCACAAAACAAAAATCAATCTCAGGATCTACCAAAACCCCCGCTGCTATACATTGTAACCAAAACTTCCTTCCATTCACGACAAAGGTGAAAGATTTGATATGAATCTCTCACTATTCTCAGTCCCAGTTGCCCTTTGGTTGAACAAGCCCCCAGGCCACTAGGAAGTGGCACCCGTCTGATAGAAAGAGATAAGCTCTCTTTGGCTTTATAATCGACGCAATATAACGGCTGTAGCAATCGTCAGACAACTTTCACTGTTCTTGTATTCGATCCGCAACCGGTCTCAAGAGCCAGACTACTTATACTTATACTTATATTACTATATATATTCAATCGGCTCTCCTCTGTGGGTAGGCACCGACCATAGAAGTAAGAAAATTCATTTCATGTATTCAACGAAATATGACGTCATCATTACCTTCATTGTAATTCTGCTTCCCATTACAGCTCTACAACTGCTCCCGTCTACTACAAGGACTGTATAATACAGTGTGTGGACATTTTGTCACACTTTTGATTGGTTAGCTCGGTCAAATCCAGCCATACTTTTGCCAATTCTCATAAGATTTGCATTTAGACGATATTTAGACAAATTGTCTTAGCTAGTGTTAGGCTAGGCGTACACCGGTTAGTCAAGACAAGACAAGACGAGATTAGTCACGTTTAGTCACAGTACTTCACATAGTTGCTTATGAAGCAACACACACCGATTAGTCATTGCATCGGTGTGTGCTGCTTCATAAGCAACTATGTGAATTACTGTGACTAAACGTGACTAATCTCGTCTTGTCTTGTCTTGACTAACCGGTGTACGCCTAGCCTTAGTAAATAATGAACTGTTCAGACAGACTAGAGAGTATTGCTTATCTATGCTTATATTTAGTAAATCAGGATTATTTTAAATTGTCAGAAAACAGCTGATTTAACGTCAGTAAACGAGCGTACATCAATCAGCTGTTTTCTGACAATTTAAAATAATCCTGCTATACCTATATACTAAGTTCTGTATACTATTCTAATATTTAGGGTCTTTATTTTGATACCTTATACTTTCTAGTACCTTATGTTATAGGAGTTATTAAGTATAGCACTCAGCATATTATCGTTGCCGAATCTAGCCCCCCTTGCAATCTAACGCGTGAAATATCGCAACGGTTTTGCGGTGAGACGGTCCCAAGTCATTAGTTTACTTCTCACGCTTGAAAATGCTCGTTCAGTCGGGCGGTTAGCAAGCAACGTAGTTCATTCAACAATGTGGTAATAAGCCAAGCTAGTAGGTAATGTTGTTGGTAATAATAGTCTAGTTGTATTACGGTGTTGCGGCTTGATTTAAGATGAGTGAAATTTGTCTGCAATGGAAGAAACAATTAGCAGAGGGAATTATAGTAATCATACTTATAGTATAATGATGTAGCAACATTTGTTTGGATAGAGTAAACTGTGAATGAAATTATTGAAATCCTAGCTTTAGTAATTCAGATGAGGTAAAAAGAGTGAAGGATGCAATGTTAATCTCCATCACAGGGACTAGATTACGTTATGAAAATTTTGAGGTTTTTTGTAGTGATGATGTTTCAGCATTTATTAAAATTGGCGAATTTTGAATGAAAATTGAAAAGTAGAAATTTTTGGTGACTTGGTCAACTTGTAAATAGGGGCACGAAAAATGTTTCTGCCATTATGATTATGACTTGTTTTGCTAGGACTTTTCAAATATATCTTTTAGTTCCATAGCCATCAAAAGTTATTTTAAAAATAACCAATCAACCTTGAAAGATTTTTGCAATCAACAACTTACTAATTTCAATAACTTAACTAATTTGGAAGCAGGGCTCACAATTGAACTAGATTCAGAAAAATGTAGGCTATGCAAAATCAGCTTCACATATAAAATTATATTCATATGAGTCACTCAATGTATAGTAATATTCATTTGGCGGATGGCATTAGATAGATAGAGAAATTTTGTTTTGCCATCCGACTCAAGCAAAGTCAAGAAATAAGAACTCTATCCATCTAATGAAAGTTATTCGCCATCCGCCAAATTGAATGAATCTGACTATAACTAGTCGATGTGGCCAATAATATATTTTTAATAACCTGGAAATTTATATTGTAATGTTTTTAACGTACTAAATTTCAATTTTAGTATCCAAAGATAGAAATCAGAATAGTCATTTGTCTCTGTCTGAAAAGACATTCCTAGCATTAATTTAATTGTCAAGTACTGTACATTACAACCGCATTTAAAGTTTTGAAAAGAATATTCAATGAGCCCAGCTTTAGTGTTCCTAAAACCCGGGTTCATTCTAGCCCTCTAAGCTGAAACGTTCGAGCCCCGTTCTCTGACGCTATCAAGGGAGGGAGGGGGTAATGAAAATGGTAATGAAACTGGCTTTAATTTTTACAGCAGTCGGTCGCTTTTATAAGTTATTAGTGGTGGAGCAATTAGAAGAGACATGTCCAACGATAATTGAAGGGACTCCCCTTAATGGCGGTGCAGTTAAATGTGAAAAAACTCAAGCACATTAATATTGTGTGGAAAAAGTGAGGTGATGCATTAATTTTCGGGAGTGACCAGCTTGTTGTGCCTTGCTGGACACCCTGTATCGACTAGGCCGAAGTTTATGGAGTGGGTTAGGCAATCTAGCACCAACTGTCAACCCTTGTCACTAGGCAAGGCAAAAACGTGCCACTTACCATCTCAATGTTCCTTCTCTCTTTCCAATATTTCTGTCTCATCTTCTGTTTTTTCTTCCAATTCATCTTTTTTGCAATCTTCCATTCACCTCTTTCCACTACTTTATCTCTTTTCCCTTGCCTTTATTCTTACTACTTCTTCTCGCTCTTTTCTCTACTTCACATCCTCTTTCTTTCTCTTCGTCGTTCTCTCTCCAATAAACATTTCTCTTCAATTTCTGCCTCTTCTCTCTTTTTCCTTTCTCTCTTCTACCTCTTACGATTGCTTCTTTCTCTTTTTCCCCTTGTTCTTCTCATTGCTTCTATCTCACACACTCCCTTGTTCTCTTTCTTTCTTCTCCCTCTGTAAGTAGGCTACACTTCTCGGACTCTCTTCATTATTACGTTTTCACTACTCCTTCCTCTTCTTCAAAGTTCTTTCTCACCTCTCCCTTTCTTCACCGCTGGCTCCTCTCTTCCCCCTTCCATTGCTCTCTCCTTTCCGCTCTTTTCTCTCACTTTTCCCAAGGCTTTTTCCTCTTCCTTCTTCGCTTCTTAACTGTTGTTTCACTTTTTTCTTAATATTATTTTTTCCACTGTCATTTCCCTCCTTTTTCATTGCTCCTTTCACCTTGTTCCTGCCCATTTTCCACTTTTTCTGCCTATCCCAAGTCTTCCTCTTCCCATTGCACCTTTGTAATCTTGTTCTTCCTGTTTTCCTGCTTCTTCCTCCACTTCCTATCCCCCTCACTACTCCTTCCTTTCATTGTTCTCTCTTTTCCACTGTTTCTTTCTCTCCTTCCTTCTTTCCTATTTCCACTTTTTCCTCTGTCCCATCTCCTCTCCACTAATTCACCATTTTTTCTCTGTTTCTTCCTATTTGACCTTCTACTCTTCTATTGCTTCTTGCTCTCTTCTTCCTCTTTCACGCCTTCTCTACCTGATTCCATTGCTTTTTTTATTCTACTCTCCCTTTCTCCTTTATTTTCTATTTTATTCTTCCCTCCTTCTTCACTTACCTCTTCTTCTTAACCCTTTCTCCACACTTCTTGTTCCCCCCACAATGTTGAACTTAAAACAAGAACTCTCTGATAAAACACCATACAGCCCCTTTATTCTACCCTCATAATCATCGCACGCTTTAAAAGCAGGATTATTTTAAATTGTCAGAAAACAGCTGATTGATGTTCGCTCGTTTAAAGACGTTAAATCAGCTGTTTCCTGATAAGTTAAAATAATCCTGCTATAGCATATCGACGAGGAAAGAGGTCGGCTCGTTAAGAAATTCAAACACCAAAAGTCAAAGCTTTTAGAAAGACTACCCTGTAAAAAGGCATAATAATCAAGATAACATCCCTTGACAGGCCATGATGAGACCATAAATGCTGAAGAAAGATGATAGGAATTTGTAAAAAAAGGATCATCAAAGTGGAGAAGCAGTGAAGTGAATTTTTCTTGAAATAATGCAAGATATTTAATTTTAAAATGAGAAAATAATGAAATTCAATTGTTAGATTACGTGTTTGAGATTGATAAATGTGATAAGGCTGCGAATAAGCTGTGTTGTGATAGAAATCATGGAAACAGAAACACTCTAATAGTGACTAGTATTATTCAATGTCCTAGGATGCATTCTAGAATGTTTGCTTCTGCTTCAAGCTTCAGGATGGCTTCAGCACAACCATGACCTATATGACATCAACCCTCCCCCACAGTGTAGAGATTTACGGGTTATAACACTATATTTAGTGTACTATACACTACATACTATAATTTTCAAAGTGTTTGCGTTCACATTCAGCTGTAGAAAGAACTTGAAAACAAGCTTTTTCATGTTTACACCCTTACACCGTTTGGAATTTAATTGTAGCAAGGAAAGGAGTTAATATAGGTATCCAAATTATGACATTATATACTAAATTCGACATAATAAATCAGTCTTAAATTCTCATGAATTGTATTAAATCAATATTAGGTTGATTTTACCTGTGGAAATAGTTATTTTTTCCCTCTCGATGATGCCTATTATCAATTTTGATGATTCAGGAAATATGAAGCTTTTAAATAAGTTCTCAAGACCTTATTATTCCTACGGTTGCTTAGGATAATGAGTGTTTTCCTTCGTATATAGGCTTAATGATCCTATCTTTTCCTCAATTCATTTCTGAAGATCTTATTATTTCTATGGTTGCTCAGAATAATCAATGTTTCCTTTTAAAGTCCTGTCAATTCTCCCAATCCATTTTTCAAGATCTCATCATTCCTTCGATTACTCAAGATAATCAATGTTACTCCTATTTGAGTAAACATTTGAAAATTACCTGTTGCAACGTTCCACCCCAACTAGAAATCTTGATACCTCAGTTCTTCTCCATGATATCTCATTTCGATAAGAGAGTTCCACTTCTTGCTCTGATGAATAAAATAGTACAAAATACACTGAGACTGGCTCAACTTCCGGTTATCCACAGCTAGAAAGAAACAATAATTGAAATGCGCTACCAGTTCGGCCTGTTTACCAGTTGTTGTTTTTCTTTATAAAATTGAAGACTTGTTTGTGAGCATCATGACAGCGGTTTTTATCAGTAGATAAAGGTAATAGAATTTCCCAAGAAGAATCTGAAAAGCTTATTCGACGGACTGGTTTCAATGAAAGATCTAGTTCACGTGCCTAGCGGTAGTTATCATTATTTCCAGCGAAATTGTCTTCTAAGCCGCTATTTTGATTCAACTCTTCTATTAGTAGAATTCAGTTGAAGTTTTAATATAAATAACTGTTTTTAGTAGTTTGTTTTTAGTGTTTTAGTAGTAGTTTGAATCTGAGGATGTTGAGTGTTCAAAATTGGTCTAAAATTTTAAGGATTTTGAAAAATAATGATTCTATAATGAACGTGTTCATACATTTATAAGATTTTCTTTCCAGGGTCCAAAATCAATTATTTCAATCTGCCAAACCTTTCATTCATTTTTTATCAATAATTTTTGAACGGCTTTAAAAATAAAGTTATTTCTGCCTTGTATTGAGAGATTCTAGTTCGAAATGATTCTGGAATCATATGTCTTCAGTTATGTTTCCTTCCAATTGTAATTGCTAATTGGGAAATTCAGCTCTAGCAAGTTTCCAATGTTTCACTAGCTCTTGAATCGGAAAGCTATTTTCTGAGTCAATGTCTGAAGCTTACACTCATTACCAAGAGAAATGAACAAATTTAAAGCAGAAAATCATTCATGCAAATAGATCGATGTTACGGGGAAAAGTTTTTCAATTCGTATCATGAATTTCCACCCACCCAAATAAACTCAATTATTTTTTCTGAAGTACAAACAATAACACCCACTCAATACAAAATGTCTCTTTTATCAAATAAATTCTCTCTTTGCAATCAAAATTCCTCTAAATAGAAATTAGTCTACTATCTACATCTTATTTTAGATGTCTCTTCTCTATTGTATTGGAATACAATAAAATACACAATAACCCATCATTGAAAAAAAGAGCTGACAAGCCGTTTTTCACATTCATAGACACAGATGTACACGTTTCCAGTCAGTGTACTATCAATGAAAACGGATTATCACAAAAAAAAAATGTTCTTGTACCAAGTATACCATTGGTAATTTAACAGCATTAGGTAACTGAGTAGGTTACTTACGCACAGCCACTTACTTCTCGAAACGTAAAGTGGTTGTGCTTCTTTCCCATAAGCACTTGTAAAATGAAACCTCATTACCCACATCGACTGGTTCGTTCTTCAATGGACGGCATCATCTTTTACCGATAAGGTAAAGTGCCAGAGGCAGCATGGACAATTACGGCGTAGGCCTTCCCGTATTCTGTGAACTCTGTAAAACGAGTTGTATTGACAGAATTCCTCTAAACATCGATGTTTTGATGAATCGATGTACAATACAAGCAACAGACATCGATAGTAAAAACCACTGGAACTTCGATAATTTTCGATAAACACATCTACTTCTACCTTGAAACATTGATGTATTGGTCTAAGAATTCTTTTAGGCTAGGCGTACACCGGTTAGTCAAGACAAGACAAGATTAGTCACAGTAATTCACATAGTTGCTTATGAAGCAGCACACACCGATGCAATGACTTATCGGTGTGTGTTGCTTCATAAGCAACTATGTGAAGTACTGTGACTAAACGTGACTAATCTTGTCTTGTCATGTCTTGACTAACCGGTGTACTCCTAGCCTTAAAGAGCTTGTTGATGTGCAATAAATTTAACATCGATATAGGCTCTAGAATATCGATGTTGGAAACATCGCTCTTCAAATATCGATATCTTGCAAACATCGATGTTCGATTAGAGTAGGTCGCTGGAAATTGTAATTCTCAGTGCAGAGAGACTACTAGCCTACCATATGTCACCGTGCGGCCCTCGGACCAATCCACTTTTTTCTCTGTTCATAAATGGAGTTAATCTAACTTTCCGCAGCCACTACACCGATTACGCGGCTCAATAAACAAATTCTTCAGATGCTTTTACAACCGGACAGAGGTCAACAGACCAGAAACACACAATCCCTTTATAAGGATATCGATATATATCGTTCGATGTACAGCGATATCGATACTCCTAATAAGGTTAATCGATACACGGGTTCTTGAAGCGTATTGGTTGGTGGATGGCCTGCAGACAGCCTTGGTTACGTCACACTAAACCTGAATAGGCTCGACTTTATTCTCAAAACTTAATCATTTCAGAATATTTGTTGAAATGGATTGCCTTGGCTGACTGCTGAGGCTGCTTTGGTCATTTCCATAAATGTCGGACTACGACTCATTGTCAGCATGACGTAACACTGCTGGCAGCTGCAAATTGTTGAAATACTACAGAATTACTGCTAATACAGTACTAGAAAAATTACAGAAATATTGTAAGCCCTGTTTAGGACAGTACACTATTGACCAGTATCTGAAATAATAGTTTTTACTAGTACCAAAGACGATAGGAAACTATTCTAATTTATTCTATTCTAAGGAAACTATTCTATTCTAAGTATTCTAATTGTCTTTGCTAGTACTATTGACTAGTGTCATAGAGAAGCGATACTCTCTCATCTGTTCTCTGTGCTAATGTAAAGTAGTTTTTATGTTTGAATGAATTGGAGATTATTTGAATTGTTGTTGAAGTATTAACCGATAGAATAATGAATTTGGAAAGAACAATGTAAAACTGTATTGAAAATTCATGTATGAGTATGAGTATACACGTACACCTGAACTCGTAGACTTGAAAAATACAACCCTAATTTATTTTTTGTGTCCATGTTGTCTGGTTTCTCAATCTATTTGAACACAATATTATTTTCTATTTTCACATCAATCTATGTCATTTTTTTCTTATCAAGCAATTCCCAGATTCCAAGCATTTTCCTAGAGCTTCAATATTATCTAAAGAATTTGAAGTGCTATGCAAATATGCCAAGAATAAATCCAATGCCGAGAGTTCATGTAAGATTGACGCCGCCGATGAAAAGTGAATTAGCACTCACTGTCATAACCTGTCACTCAGACTGCGGAGTTCACTCAAAACCGCCCCGCCGGTTTTCTTTTAATCCGAGCCGCTCTCTATTTAAATTGATTGGAAAATGATGTTAGCGTGAAGCGAAGGTCCATAGGAAAATCCATTTCCACGAAGTTTGATTGAAAATTCATTCGACCTTCCTCGTTGGCTCGGAAAATCTGTCAGACGACGCGACGCTAAAATGCGCTTATCGTTCTTTTTCTTTCATACGAAAATTCCTGCGTCTTGACATTTTATCGAATGAAGTGCTTTCTACTTTTCATTCTTATCTTGAGCATCTTCCGCCTTTTCTTTATTATTCTGAACGCGCCAGTCCTGTCTCTCAAACCCGCACTCTAAACACATTTTTCTTCTTACTTCAGCCTTCGATCCCAGCATCCTGTTTTTAGAGCAATAAGAAGATCAGGTCTCAATAAATGAGTGCGCCATCAATCTTGTCAATCACACGAGCGAATGCCTTTTTAGATATTCTCCTCCGAGAATTTTCAAAAAATTGTCTATTCATAATGTTCAATACATACATAATTTGCGACAGGATATTGAAGTTAAAAGTACATTGTACATAGCTTTGTACAGCTAGCATTGTGCTTCCATTACTATGTTTAATGTAGTGTTACAGTTGTATAGAATAATGAATTACTGTGTACCAGTAATGAAGTACCGGTTACAACTTTTTAAGACCTAAGTGGGCCTATCACTCATTCAACTATTGTACTTTTTTATCAGTCATCAAAAATGTGTTAGAGAAAACCTGTAACTCAATTATTACTGACACTTTACGCTTTTATCAATACATAATACAGTAACATTAAAATTACTTTGAAAATTCTATACTCTTTCAACTTCAACAGTAAAACTACAATGCAACATTATCTTTTACACGCCCATTGACCACCAAAAAGGCAATGAAATGAGATCAAAATATCTATCATTTATCAGGCGGAGATACTTGCTGGAGATGATGAAACTATGATACTTGTTGATTCGAATTCTATTTTATTACTAGTAGTAGTAGGTAAATAAATCAATCTTGAAAATTAATACGGCAACAATAAATAAAATCTCAATCTCATCTGTTGGTTTACTCGTGTTTACGTCGCATGTTTCCTTAGAATGAGTTATCAATCAATGTGAATTTTTTGTATTTCATCTTCAGCCCACCTGTTGATTCAGGCCCAACAATATTACTTGTCATGTTTACGTTGCACCTTTCCATAGTAATCAATCACTGTTTGATTCGTTACATTTCAATGCTTGATGAAAAAGTAGTCATTGCCATTACTTTCATCTTAGTAGAAAATAATGAAGCAGTTAGTCGTTTTTGCCATCTTAAACGGCGGCGGCGATTTGAGTGAAAGTTGATTTTTCTATCAATTTACTTTCCATTTCTTGGATCGGACCTTTCTTTTGAAAGTCGTCGTCAAGCTTTGAATACCAACCGGCTGCACTTTGAGATTGAAAGTTGAATCTGTGTGTTTAGCTATTCAAATTAGGACTTGATTCTACTAGAACATCAACAGAGCCGCCCAGGCCTATGGGAGTTTCGTAAAGGTTTCATAACAGGTTTATGCTCCAAACATGCAACCAAGTGAGCATGTGAAAATGCATTCATACCATTACATGTCGGACTATAAACAAGAGAATAATTTGATGAGAAAATATAATTCATTCGAGAAAGAAATTACCCAATCAGGCAAACTACTATCTCCTCTAAAAACGCATGATCATTGCATGCGATTTTCAATAGTAACGAAATTGGCAATACTTAGTGCACTTTAATGCTGATAATGGAGTTATCAGCTTCAATTGTATTGCTTAATTTAGAATTGTGTACTTTGATTCATCGATATGAATTTATCTCGTTGTTAGCTTAAAAGGCATTTCAAAGTGTTGGAAATAATTCAAGTGCACTTGAATTATCTCATAAATAGTTGTTTGTTAGATTATTTCCACAGTTATGTTCATCTTGAACTGAATTCGCATTCAATTCAGAGAAATTTTTGCTCTAAACTTTGATTAAACCTTTGAGATTGAAGATACCGCATTACCTAATATTCTTTGATTAATATTCTTCAGTTACTGTAATTAATATTTAATATTCATCAGTTATGCTCGTTTTGAATTCTGCTTGAATTGCATTTCCATTCACTTCTGAAAACTTTGCTCTAAATTCAGATTAAATCTTCATTCACCCCATATTTGGTAGAGGATATCGCATTTCTTACTACTGTTCATTGGTTCTATCATCCAGTGAGAATATATAATGATAATACGGCCGCGCTGTATAATTCATTTGGTGTGTAGTTGAAGGAGGTGTAGCCATTACGTGATTGGCCGAAGCACGTTATTGGTCGAAAGCCTCGTTCCTGATTGGCTGGATTGATATTGTCAGTAGAGGACATGAAATGGCGGTTACGATGTAACACGAAATGGCGTATTTCGTTTGAAAGTCCTTTCAAAGTACTGGTGGATAACAAATTTTCATGTTAAGAAGTTCTTGATTTGATTATTTCAAAAATCCTGCACTCGTTCATTTTTCGTTCATCTCTCGTCATGTTTTTGCCTCTTGTGCCTGATACTTCCATTCTTATTCTCGTTTATAGCAGGATTATTTTAAATTGTCAGAAAACAGCTGATTGATGTACGCTCGTTTACTGACGTTAAATCAGCTGTTTTCTGACAAGTTAAAATAATCCAGCTATACTCCTCTTTCAATTGTATTTATTTATCTATTTACAGTTACTTTGTTTTGTTTTGGATAGCTGAAAGAAGTTCGACAAATGCTTGCCTGTAATCTCATATCAAAATTCAAAAGTTTAGCAAAAGTATGGCGATGGCGGGAAAGAAAATATTCCAACGCCCTGTTATGGACCTTCTCACACTACACCAATGACCACACTGTGATTATACAGTCTCTGTTCAAAGCAGTTTTTGTATTAGTCATGCAAGTCAAAATCTACACTCAATCTTTGATCAATCTTAGCCCACTAATGACTAGTATATTAGTATTTATTGCTAAAATATACGGTCTGTAGACTCTATAGTGTTGATACTATTTTAACGTTCATTCATCGTACTTAACATATTGATTGTTACAATTTAGTAGCAGATTATATGACACATAACCCATAGAATACATATATGTGGCTGCCATAACGTTCATGGCCAAGCAGCAAGGCCGGATATGGCCTAGCCATCGTCAATGTTAATCAGATGTCTGCAACACACAAAGGAATTTCCATCAGTGATTTCGATTACAATGTCCATTAGTCTTTGATCGAAATATATCCTCGTCATCCACACTCATGTCATGGACACGACAAATCCTAATATATCGTCACATGCATAGACTCTTCATTTAATCAATCTCACCAAGCAATCGCACAAAGCAACCAAAAAGAACCCTACTAAATATTAGATTAGATCCACTCCAGTGGCGAAGCGTGGTATGCTTATTTGGTCATCGCCGGGTATATTTCCTATAGGATATAGGAATAAATAAATAAAATAAGCATATTAATAAATAAATAAGCATACCACGCTTCGCCACGGATCTACTCCTCCACTACTTTGCTTCTACTACATCCGTTGTGAAGATGACCACTTGAGCCTGCTAAGCTGAATATAGTATCATTTATGAGCTATAGAATCACTTCCCGATGGTTGGGAACCCACCTTTTATAGCTGTAGGCTCGCTCATTCATCTCTCATCATTGATACAAGCAAAAGCTTGAGTCACACTCAATGAATTTTTTCCATGTACTGTTCTTTAATATTCATGAAACTAGTCTAGGAAAACGTATTTATATGTGATCATTCTGAGAAAATATCGCACAAATAGCCAATTGAATAGTTGAAAGTAACAGCTGTAAGGCTAGGCGTACACCGGCGTACACCTTAGTCAAGACAAGACAAGACGAGATTAGTCATGTTTAGTCACAGTAATTCACATAGTTGCTTATGAAGCAGCACACACCGATGCAATGACTAATCGGTGTGTGTTGCTTCATAAGCAACTATGTGGAGTACTGTGACTAAACGTGACTAATCTCGTCTTGTCTTGACTAACCGGTGTATGCCTAGCCTAAGTTGACATCATATTTCGGAGCTCAATAGGGACTTCGTTATTTCGATTATATAGAGTGGTTAGAGGATGTCATTTTACGGCGGTAAGATACAATTGGATTTCGTGTAACTGGCCATGAGTATTTCACATGTATCTAAGTGAAATTATACAACAGTAAATAAAGTTTGAAAGTAATTACTTAGTATCTGATCCCAAATTACTTGCGTTGGCTGAGACTGGATATGCGGCCACATGGTAACTTGATAGTAGACGTACAGGTAGGGGGCTAGCCGCGTGTCAAGATATGGATGGGAGTCTCTTCTCACCAGCTCCAGCTACAGCTAGCTGCTCTTCTTGGCGAAACCTTTTCCACGACGCTAATGGAACAGAAAATAAGCACTTTATCTGAGCCAGCCACGTACAGCCGCCGGCGACACTGTATTTTTCCATAAAAAACAGCAGCAGTCCATTCATAGTTTCCGCGCGCCATACTTCGCTCACTGTGCTCGCGTATTCTATCTCCTCTTCTTTCTGCTCCTCTTCTTCTTGTTCTTTTCTTCTTTTTCTCCTTCATCTCCTTGATCTCCTTCTCCTTCTTCTTATCTTCTTCTTGTTCTTTTTCTTGTTCTTCTTCTTCTTCTTCTTCTTCTTCTTCTTCTTCTTCTTCTTCTTCTTCTTCTTCTTCTTCTTCTTCTTCTTCTTCTTCTTCTTCTTCTTCTTCTTCTTCTTCTTCTTCTTCTTCTTCTTCTTCTTCTTCTTCTTCTTCTTCTTTCTTCTCCTTCTTCTTCTTCTTCCTTCTTCTTCTTCTTCTTCTTTCTTCTTCTTCTTCTTCCTTCTTCTTCTCTTCTTCTTTCTTCTTCTTCTTCTTCTTCTTCTTCTTCTTCTTCTTCTTCTTCTTCTCCTCCTTCTTCTTCTTCTTCTTCTTCTTCTTCTTCTTCTTCTTCTTCTTCTTCTTCTTCTTCTCTTCTCTTCTTCTTCTTAATTATTCTTCAATTCTTATCATTTTCTGTTTCTTCTTATCATTTCTCTTATCTTTCTTTTTCTTCTTCTATCTTTCTTCATCTTCTTCTGTTCGTCTCATCTATCACCATTTTCTTCTTCTTCTTCTCTTCTTCTTCTTCTTCTTCTTCTTCTTCTTCTTCTTCTTCTTCTTCTCTTCTTCTTCTTCTTCCTTCTTCTTCTTCTTCTTCTTCTTCTTCTCTTTCTTTCTTCTTCTTTTCTTTTCTTCTTCTTCTTCTTCTTCTTCTTATTCTTCTTCTTCTTTTTGACCTTCTTCTTCTTTGCATCTTCTCCTCCTCTTCACCAGTTCTGCTCCTCTTCAGTCTCTACTGCCTCCACGAAAAGTGAAAAACGATCTCAATTTCGCCGGGCGGGCGTGCCGGCCCCGGGCCCGAGACAGTGATGCCAGTCATAAAAATGAACAAACTGTCGAACTGATGAGAAAATCGAGCTATTCTTTAGCCATAAATAAATGATGGCAACTGCTGTGGAATGTCAATTCAATTATTTATTCTGGCTGCTGGCGTCGTAATGGAAACGTAGCAGCTCTTTCAGGTTCCTCCCAGTCGCGTTCCGTTGTTCCACACAATAATTTATCAGTAAAGGCTAAGAGGTTGGTCCAGTTGAGTGGTGATAAATTTCGAGAAATGAAATTGCAGGAGGATAGTAATGAGACCAATACAAAATGAAGCACCAAATTGTCTATTAGGCGAAATTACTGTAACCTACTTACTCACTCATTCCTTGTCATTCTCTCTTTGTTTGCTTCAAAACATTCCAGAGTTTTTCTTACGATGTTATTATTCTTTATTTTATTAATGTGAAACTTTTTCAATAAATTTTCAAGTTCACCTTTTCAATAAAGGGGTTTGACTTGTAGAATTAGTGGTAGAGCTTAACAAGTACATGTTAATGTTACTCCCACATTGAAAACGTGCCTGGTAGAGTAGATAGTAGGCCTACATCTTTACACCGTTGGTGAAGTTACTCTACCGAGGTTTGGTATGCCAGCTACCCTATCGCTAATTCTACTAATGAAAACCCGGCTTATGGTTTGATATAGGTACCGTATTTGGCTTTGATAAGATGTCTATAATATGATGATTGTCTACAATATTTCTATGAAATAGGTGCAACATAATGCTGCATCTATTATGCATAGAATGTGTATAGTACTGCTGATTAGGAGTAGGAGGAATATGGAATCCATGGAAAAGCAACTATTATATTCATGAACTTGGAAATATAGTAATAATTGATAATCATTATCACTTTTCTTTATTTGTCGAATCATAATAAATATTTAATTATTTATTATATAGTGGCGCCTAAACTCTCCTGTTGTAACGGTGACCGGCTCCTTTTAAATACAAAAATTATGAGCTTCAAATTCGCTTCCCGGTGGTTTGGAACCCACGTAAAGCTGGAGGTCCATTCATCCCTCATCATCATCCTTTCCATTACCCACGCACAAGCCTAGAACTTATGTGGGCATCATCCCCAGCAAAAAAATCGTTGCGGGAAAAGTGATAATGTATTCACTCACGTAGGCTAGTAATTGAATTATTTTGGGCGCCACAACATGGCCTCAATCATGTCATTCATTAGCAACCTTTATCTCTCATGAATCATTGACAAAGTACAGTACAGTCAGCTGAACAAATAGTAGAGCCGGAGACAAAAAAGTGTAACAGGAAGACGGGCCAAGAAAGGAGGAATAATGTGAGTTGTGTGCTGTGGACTGCGGAGATGAATGGAATTTTTGGTGCGAGGGAACGTCATCTTTTGAATGATGAAGCCGAAACAGATGTAGCAACATGAATAGAGTTGAGATTTGTTGCGGCAGCGGTATCTCTCTCTGGAGTCTGGAGGGAATTGGGGTGGAAAAATGACTTCTTCCAGACAGAAGGTCTGAATCAATTCAAACAACCCATTTCAAGCGGCTAATCAGTTCCTAGACTACCATTTTCAGCTCTGATTTATACTTATGTCAGGGGAACATCTTTTTTCAAGCCGTTCAGGCTATTTATTATAAAGTCAAGGAACCATCTCCAGGTTATATCATGGTACCTTTTCATTTTGAGAATACTTTCAAGTAGCTTACCACTTTTAATCAGTAGCTTTGTTGCATAGTTTTGGAAACAGTATCACCGTTAGTACAACCTCTTTTTGAACCTTTCTTCAGCTTGAAATTGGATGTTATACTTATAATCAGATTCATTTAATTTGCCGCTTGGCATTAGATAGATAGATAGAGAGATATTATTTCTTGACGTTGCTGATGACCGTAGAGTACGAAGGCAAAGAAATAATATCTTTCTATCAATCTATCTATCTAATGCCAAGCGTCAAATTAAATTAATCTGATTATATCAGCGTCTACAAGTTCCCAGTCAACAGGTTGCTTAGATTTTAGATATGGGACCGCTCATTCATTTTTATAAAAATTGTTATAAGTGGCATTATGGTATTAAAATTTGTATTCTAATACCATACCATTTATTTATTCTAATACCATTGGTATTCTATCTTTGTATAAAATTCTTGACACTATTCCTATGTACTTGTACGTTTTGTTATGAATAAAGATTTTTTCAATTCAATTTATTTTCATGAATTATCTAGAAACTTTTATAAATAAATCGACTGTGTGTTTTCTAATCGATTGCCATAAGCCAACCGACTTCTTAAAAAGAATTTACATTCCAGCTCTAATACCATAACACGGTACTAAAATACCAGTTATAATATATTTTTTAATGAATTAGCGTTCACATATACCTGATATTTAAAAAATTGAGCCCTGGAAACGTGTAGACACTGCATCAGTGGAGGATCGCTGTATTTAGGCAGGTAAACGTTTGACAATAAGTAATGAAATTAATTGATGCAGAAACAAAAAGAATTAATACAAAACAAAAAAGTAACATCAAAAACTCATAAAAGGAGAACTAAAAACCAAATGCATTCATAATCAATAATCAAATCATATTTATTTTCCAATATCACATAATATATACAATAAAGGGAAGATCAAAAATTTATGAACGCAGAACTAAAATAATTTGATTGAAACATCATTACCTCATTGGAACGGAACAAGAAGATGATTGTTGTCGAAACATAATTGAAATAATGCATGAGTAGTGTAGTGAGCACGCATATGCTATAGTAAGCACGTGCCAAAATGAATGGATGGCTCACATTCCTGTACGGCACTCCCAACTCACAGACAATCACCTCCCACAAGCATGTCCTTTCTCAAGGTCGACTGATTTGGATGTGGCCATTAGAAAAGGCTTTGCATTCATTGCTATAAGTAGCCTGAAGTGTGAAACAGATCTCCAAACAGATTATCAGTTATCACACACTCATTTCATTGTCCATATCTCTTTCAATCATTATTTATTTGTCAACGTAACATACTATCATTCATAAAAATAAATTTTGTAATAATTGATATTAAGAAAGTGTTTATTCTTATTGTCTGTATGAATCAAGACTTTCTCAAATCAGATCATAACACGCACATTTGATTATCACTTTTATTCATTATTCATTTGTTAAAGTGACATAATACGAGTACATTTTTTATTATTAGTCACAAAATTGAATACAATATTTCCTTTTAATAATTCAGCTTGAATCAAGCTCCAGAAAATAATTCAAAATCAATATCTTCTCTGACAATGATCAGGAATAGGCTAACATGAAAAATATATTAGGAAAAACTAAAATTATGCAATTTTATTCACAATTTTTGAGACCATATTATTTGATAGATAATTTCTGTTTTTTTGAGTTTCATTTTTTATATCATGGTTGATTAGCTTGCTTCCCTTTCACAAGTTAGCAGTTAGATTCGGATAAAGTCCCGATATCTTCTCTCTCACACAAAATGGTAATGTCCATTCTATCTTGATACGATGGAAATGTAGTTAATCCTAAAAACTGACAGAATACTACTCACCCATAAACCCAGCTAATAAAACTGGTAGGCTACTCCTAAAAAATAACAAATATTATGGAATTTTATGACAGCTCAGTAATTCGCTGCAAGCAGTTCGAGGCGTGGGTAGTATGGAGAATTCATTTGCACCTGTCAATGGATTTTCCCAGAATATATGAACGATGCACGTGCCTGGCTGATAAGACCAGTTTTTTTGCAAATCAGAAAATATTCGCAATCATCCCACTGTATTTTTCGTTATCATTCTTCCTCGCTTTTAAAAAATACGATTTTGCATTTTCATATGGTTTGTAGTGAAATTGAGTCTCAATTTGTATTGATATAATCACTCGGCCAAGCTCGGGATTTAGCCAAGTCCAAGACTAAAACGGGTGGCTACCGTAGTATCGACAAACGTTTGTCTCGACAGGTTAGTGGGTTAGCAGCATAGAGAGCCGTTAGTAAATTGTGTCGAGGCTAACGTTTGTCGAGGGTGGCCACCCTCGCTTTTGGATTTGGCTAAAATCCCGAGCTCATGAACCGGCCCTTAGACTACCATATACTGAGGCAGCGACAAAATAATTCTAAATAATCGTGGAATTAAGTGGAGAAGAATTATGTGGTTGCTACTTTGATATTATGTTGAATTCCATGAGGTTTTGTACAGAATACATTCTAGAATTTGAAATTACTGTATTTTTTTTATACCTCAAAGATCCTTTAGTCTTTTCCGAACAAAAAAGTTCAAATCTCTCATCTACCAATTTCCATTCTTGAGATAATGTTTCCTTGACTTCTCAATTAATGTTTTCCTAAACACTTCACCCGAGCATTGGAAGCAAATACACAATTTTTTATTAAATATTTCATTTTCAAAGTACAATAAATGAACAAAGCGTGTAAATGTCATTTGTCAATGATAAATTTCCAAGCTAATAAGTTTCTTTCTTCTGAAACAGTTGGATTTCTATTGGGTAGGCACACTAACCGCATTCATCTCTGCAGCAAAATAAACTTCTATAATTCATATTTATCTTGTCTGTATGTACTTTGTGGTAAGAATGACTCATTTTTAATGAATGGCAAACCTTGGAGGCAAACAAGACTTGCAGTGCGCACAGTGTAATGACTGTTTACTTTTCAATATGAAGAATAATGAAGTGTCTCAAATAACGACCTTGTTAAACTTCAAAAATTCTTTCACTTATGGGTAGTTTTGAGAGTGTGAAATGAATAGAATTTTAATGATCTTGAAATTCAACACTTTAGGCGAACATTATCACTACTTAGATAAAAAGCAACTACAGTAATTATTTTCTTTACTTGGTCTTTTTATCAATAACCTGACACTAACTACTGACTCGTTAATTTTCTGTATTGTCTATTTTTTGTAATAATTCCAACCATATCACAATCTACTCATATCAATCACTGACAGTTGCAAAACTATCAATAATTAAAATTGTCCTCGAATGATTGATGTAAGGTTATTATTCAAAGTTATTTATAGCCTACATCATTTAAACATCCATGAAATATTCAGTACAATTTAAATATAATGTAATAAATTTATAAATGTATAATATAATTGAAATATAATGAATTACAGTTATCACTCTTTGTTGCCTATCGTGTTCAATTGGTTGCCTATGATTTATGTGAGTTTGAAGTATTTAAAGGCAGAATTTTGAGAAATGAATAGATGAGGGAAAATTCACTTATTTGTTTTCTATATGGTTGTCTAAAATGCATCAAACATTAAAAATCTACAGGAAAATAACGATATTTCAAAATTGTTCCATTTCTGTCTTTTGCTATTTTCACATTATTGTGAAACCCATTAGCATGAAATCAATGAACGCTATAATAGTGGAAATTCGTAATATATTCATCTTGATAACAACAATTCGATTCTATTTTATTATTAAAATTTTTACCAATGATAGAAAACATCATGATACAATACTTGAGACCAAATTAAGATTTTTTGCTGGGGATGATGCCCATATAAGCTCTAGGCTTGTGCGTGGGTAAATGGAAAGGATGATGATGAGAGATGAAAGGACCTACAGCTATAGGTGGGTTCCGAACCACCGGGAAGTAAATTTGAAGCTCATAAATTGTATTTAGAGGAGCCGGTCACCGGTACCGTTACAACAGGATATTGATTGATTGATTGATTGGCTGCCTTTATTTCCTGGGAGGGCGAAGTTAGGGCACAGCCGGCCCTCACTTACACTTAACCCTCAAGGATATCATACAGTCTATCGCTATTCAGTAACTAATAAAATCGTCATTATTACAGCAGAACTATTTACCTTTCGAACAAAAGGAGCAAAACATTTGTTTGGGAGAAAATGAATCTTTTTCGCTTACACAGAATAGTTGAGAGGCTGTGTCTGTTGTACAACAATAAGAAATTCTCCCTGCAGAATGTTGCGCTGTTCTTTGCTGGAAGGTTTATGGCAGCGAATATTTTCAGCTATTGAATAAATGCCTGCGTTTGCCAAACAATTGTCAGTCATTTGTAGTAGAGCAATTGCAGCAGAATAAAACAGGGAGTACAATAACCAACGAGAACCTACAAGCGAGCCATGGCTCCATTATTGAAATGGAGATGCTTCGAATACTGTATTATGAAAAATACTAAACAGAGTTTTGTTCATCGAAAAGCTTCAGTCCTCTTCAGATTCAGAATACTGAGGTTTTCTTTTGAGAAATTCGCAGAGTCGATTTCGAGTACTGTATTACTAAAAATAGTAGGCAGGGATTTTGTATTCTGATAAGTGACCTTCAGACCTAACTTTAGTCTGTTCACGGAAACGAGGCAGTGCGCATAAAGAAAGTGTGCGTGCGTGCATCGGAAAACATCTGGTATCTAATGGCTTGTGTAGCTAATCTGTTATAGCACGATCCTTTTAACTTGTCAGAAATCAGCTGTTTCGGTAATAATTAAACAGTGATTTCGACACAATAATCAAAAGGCTTAAAAGTCTTAAAGACCTTCAAAGTCTTTAGAAGACCTTTTTAAAGAAGACTTTTCAAAGAATAACTTTTTAAAAGACCTTTTCAATAATCTGCGAGATTCAGCATATATGTAGGTTAAGTATTGTGATACTGGTGGCCGAAACATATGTTTTCTGACAAGATAAAATCCTACTATATCTATGATCCATCTACATTGAAAAGATCAAGAGAGACATATAAATTGATAAATAGGTATACATTCCATGGAAACAATGAGTGTGAGAGAGTACACGAAGAGAGAGTGATTGTGAGAAAGAGAAGTGTCCCCCAATCTTTGCGACTGGTGTGAAGTTATTTAAGCGTGAACGGTTGTGCCATTGGAAAGTCGGGGATTATGAATTGTCGATGGGACGGGACGGCCCGCCGCCGACCCGCTGTGGTCCTTATCGGCAATTCGCAGACTCCAGGGCTATTGTCAGGTGATAAACCGACCGACCTATAACGCAGTGCGGCATTCGATTTTTCAAACGGCCCTCGTACCCGCACCTAACCTACTCTAGCACATACACACACACTCTAATAGCACCTCATAATTTAAAATGTAAATGATCTTCGTTTGCAACTCTTTTGTCAACTTCGAAAAAGGCTGTCGCTCGCTTTTTTATCGTTGCAGCACTCAGTTACGGCCTGGATTGCTTTTATTTGTTGGTCCGCAGCAGTGTAGTAAAGTACATTCTTTGAGCCGGCTTGACCAATATTGCTGGGCCTACACACTCTCTCAGGCAAAAATATGTTCTCCATAACCGGCTTATCATGTAGCTCATGAAAGATTGTTATGACATTAGTGATTCAAATTCATAACTTGATAACTTAGTTACAAGTTATTGTTCATACCATTCAATGATTCACAATCTTATAAGACTTATGCCCGGTTTTTCAGTCGTTCAATAAACTTATTGAATCAATAACTTTTTTTTGCATTTGAAAACACATGGTTATTGATTCAGTCTGTATTGGATTGAATTAACTGTCTATTGAGCGATTAAAAAACCGGCAAAGAGTCAAATCAAGTCAAATGCTTGAGAATGAAATATTTGTACAGAGGCTGAATAATGTCATACCTACTACAGTCTATCAGTTACTTTATAAAGTTGATACTTAATACTCCATGAAGTATTCCATGGAATAAATTTGGAGTAGGAAATTTTTATTTTTTTAAATTTAAAAAAGAAAATACTTGAGCGATGGTTCATCAGTGACTTGTTATCAGTTCATTACAAAGTCTGTGCTTGATTTAGTACTCCTTTGCAGTGTGTTGAAATTTTAGAGAAGTAGAGTACAGTATTTTGTTGAAGTCTCCAAGGCTGGGGCCTTTTTCATACTTTAAAGTCTTATAAAACAGAAAAAAGCCGGGTATACACTACAAGTTTGAATCTATTACATATTACGCCATACTATTCTATACTAGTTGTGTTCGCCTAGTTTTATGATTCAGGCCCCTGGATCAATCTATGATTTGAAATTGAAACTACTGTATATCTATTTTTTCGTGTACAGTGTACAGCTAAAATACCGTACATAAATAATTTGAAGAAGGCTTCTCACTTGGGCAAATGCCTGTGTGTGGGGAGCAATTTCCTTTTAGGAAGGCAACAATACTCACATTTTGATCTCAGTCAAAACTCGAACTAATTAAGTTGATTTTGTCTGTTTTCCGCATTGAGTTTCCAGTGTAATATCTCCCTCGAACGCATACGAAAAACACATGACGCTTGACTGGAATTTAATTGAAATCTAGCAGTATTGCATGCATGGTGAGTCAGTCATTAGAAATCGCGCAGACTTCAGCTTCAACAGCGAATAATCCGCATTCATTTATGCATGCATTTCGTTAACTTTGAATTTCGGCAGGAAGAAGCGAGCAAGAGTGCTCTTTCACGCCTGTAATTCAGTTTGGAGCGGGCTTAATGTAGCCTTAACTCGTTTGCTGAGGGTTTTGTCGGGGTTTGAATGGTAGGAAGGAGAGGATGTAGAAGAAAAAGAGGAGGAGGAGAAAGAGGGAGAGAAAAAGAAGAAGGAGGCGAAGAAGAAAAAGAGGAGGAGAAAATCAGCAAAGAAGTAAAGAGATGCAACTGATGAGATATCATCAGTGAATGTGGAGCGTCAAAGCGTAAGGCGCCTAGCCCAGTAAAGTTCTTCAGGTAATTACATCTAGAAGCAATGATTCTTTTGGCTTTCGTCCAACACAGCAGCAGTGTGTAATATCCTTAGCATTCTCGACTATGCATTATGCAGACAGTGGCAAACTTCAAAATGTAATGTGTCATCATCTTGTAAACTGGGCCAACGCGCTGAATAATAAGACAGTCAAATTTTGAACGAAGATATGCTGTTGTTCCTTTGTCTCTAATGATCTACCTCTGTCTCTGACACTCTCTCTCTCGTTCCTCCACCTTCTTCTCCTCCTCCTCCTCCTCCTCCTCCTCCTCCTCCTCCTTCTTCTCCTCCTCCTCCATTTCAATTCTCTCCATAATTTCTATCCTCTCCTTCTTCTTCATCCTTTCTTTCTCTTTCCTCACACAGTGCCTTCAGTTGTTCAGTATTCGTAATTCTCCTCTCTTGATCCATAAATCTCCACAGAAGACGTTTTCTCTCTTCTCTTTTCCTTCTTTTTTGTCTCTGCTTCCTCCGTTTTTTGTCCGTCTTCATTTCTCGTTACTCCTTCTCAATTTTCCTCAATTCTCTCTTCCTTTCTTCTCCCTTTTATCTTCATTTCTCATTGCCAGCAACCTTCTTCTCTCAATCTTCGCAAAATAAATATTTCTCTCTTTTCTCCCACTTCATTTTCTCTCTGCTTCATTTATTTCTCTTTTCTCCCCTTTCATTTTCTTGAATTATTCCTCGATCTCTCTCCTCTTTGTCATCTCTGTTTCCTTCATTCCCTCAATTCTTCCTTCATCTCTCTTCTACTTTCTATCTTCAATCCTTTACGCCAATGGTCTTCTCTCCTTCTTTCAATCTTCACAAAATAACAGGTCGACTTGAATTATGAAACTCTGTAATAACGTCAAGAACAAATAGAAATGGAAGTCTGTTAATAACCTTAATGCGGTTTTAAGAACAAACAGAGATGACAATCGGTAGCCTACATCTTGGTAGGCTGGGCCGCCTCACTTTACCGCTGATGACCCAATCTCGATTTTCTTAATTCACAGAAGCTCACGAGAATTGTCTAATCTGCTCTTGATGTGGTGGCATATTTAGCCGTTATTTGAAATTGTGTGCTCGTTATGGCTTTGGTTACTTTAATCACAGACAATTCTATCTATAGAAGTAGGATTGTCTCTGCTTCAATGTTGTTTGCTATTGTTCTATAGACTGAACTTCGTTTATCATTTGTAGGGAAATGATAGACCATCGCATTAGATACTATTTTACGCATAGATGATCGCGCTCTACTCCGCTGTCTAATCTATCATAGAGAAAGCATATGTCAAGCTTTGACGTATGCTTTCTCTATGTATCCATATTACCAATGCTTTCTATACGCCATTATTCAACATTTTGATCGTTGCACTTTAAAATTTTCCAATGTTTCGCACAGTGATGCTTCTACAAGACGATCTCTTGCACCGGTGCGCATTCCTCTTTTATAGGAACGAATTTTCAGTTTCGCTATTTCTATTTCCCACACGATTCACGGAGAAAATATGAGGAAAAACACATGTCACAACGAGAAGAGTCAGCAGCATGCCACGTATATCCGATTCATACATACGCATATCATCAAGTGGAGAGCCGCACAAGCCCTGAATACAAGATTAGGTCTTCAATTGTGAGTGGGTGGGGGGGGGGGGCAGATCCGGAGCCTTGCTACCCGTGTGGCCTCCAAAACTTCCCTCTTAACAGAGATCTACACGATATTTTTTCAAGTCTTTTTTGTATGTACTCTCTCAAATCCGTGCCTCAATTCAGGCTCTCGAGATTAGCTTAATGGGTATCTCTTAGCGAGGGAAATCATTCACTTGTAAATAAGTGAGGTGAATCATTCACTTGTACGAGTTGCCTGTTATGCGAGTGGTACATTATTGAAAGACGGCTTTTATTCATGTCAATGAGAGTTTTTATTAATCAAAATTATTCTGTGGGTGTACTCTTTCCGTTTCAAGTGAATTCGTCTACAATAAGTTGACTTTTTACTTGAGACTCATGATGTATTGCAATTGCTTCTTTTTTCTAGAAAAATAGTTTTAGTCGTGTTGATAGCTTTCATGAATCAAAATTTTTCTGTGGGTGTAATCTTCACGTTTGTAACAAATTCGTCTAGCATAAATAATTGACCTGATTGTAAAATTTTATGTTTATTGTTGTCATGATGTATATTTGTATTTTGTGTATTTTAAGTCATGATGTATTCCAACTGCGTATGGTTAATTCATCACACTGTATTCTGGGTTGATTCATGTTAATGTATAGCTGGTTTATTTTAGTGCTGGTTCATTTAAAGGCAAATTATAACCACTGCCAAGGCAAGGTAAGACATACAAATGCTACAGTATTTATGTTAGTCCTATAGCAAATTTTCTGTTCAATTATTATTGTAATATAAATTCATTTGTAGACAATAATTATATTATGAATTTCAAGATGATGCAAAACAGTAACTAGATAAAAAAAGAAGTGGACTTGTCTATTGATATGTAAAAAATATATCGCCATAATGCGATGATTTCTGATAAGTTTTCCTCCACCTTTTTCATAAGAAATTACCTTTCTGATAAGTGATATAAATTATAACCTTCGATAATTATTTCCTGATAATACCAGTGAAAGTACAGTTGTAAGTGATAGCTAATATTGTGTATGTATAACGCTAGATGGAAATATAATGTTAGATGGAAATATAATAGCACACTCTTCATGAAAATATTTTATAAAGAAGTGTATACAGACTAGCTGTTTTCAGCTTGAATGGTGTATGAATGTGTAACACGGCATTGTCTGTGCATTCCCTTCCATGAGGGCTAGATGCAAAGTGAGCCAACCCCTGCCCTGCTTGAGAATTGATAGTGGGCTATTGTTGAAATTAGAAGATAATATGAGAGAGCTTGAAGGCCTGTCCTAAATGCTGAATGGGATTCTGCTCTGCCTATCCTGTCTGAGCATGCACGTTTCAACAAAACAGTATCCCACACATTCTTGCTCATATTATCACTCTTTCTCTCTCTCACACACACACGCACCCACATCCTCCTCTCAATCACAAACCATCCCTGTTCGTTCAACCCACCCCCATACGTCACTCAACAACCCCTGTGAGCCCGTTCCACCCCGACAGCAAAAGCTGATTCAAGCAGATACGTGTTTGAACATGCAACCATCTCGACAATGCATATCACCTAGCTTATCCATTTCATTTTCTGCCATTCTGGCCTTGACCTGTCCATTCATCAACTCGCTGAATGAAACTGCAAGTTCTCGGCGCCTCAATTAGTGCAAATGTAACGCGATTCAATTGAATTTGTTCCATGAAGAGCTGTGGAAAATGCCCTGAAGCAGTTTGTATGATGATGTATGAATTTGAATTAGTGTTCGGCAGAAATTTGAAATAATGAGAGCTGTTCGTTTGCAAAACAGCACGTTTGTGCTGCAAGTTCGAATCACAAACATACTACTTTAACATTGCTCCTGGAATTGGGGAAAATGTTCCTCTCGAGCAATTATTACAATTATAGAATTTGTAACTTTGTATAATGAATGCTCGAAGCTGAAAGTACGAATATAATTGAAAATTTCTCCTGAAATTGGGAAAAAGTTCCTTTAAAGCAATTAAAATTATAAAATGAGTTAGTACAAGCTGTGTAAGGCGGACCCTGTGTAAGACGGAAACCTGTTGAAACGGAATGTTTTTTCTGGTCCCAAGGAATTTTGTAAAAGGTAATTTTGTTTAAAGGCTTACTTTTGTAAGCCGGAAACCTGCTAAAACGAAAGTTTTTTTATTCCGGTCGAGTTCCGTCTTAGACAGGCTTTACTATTGAGTGCTGGGAGCTCTATGTGACAATACAACTATGAGAACTAAGAGAATGTGTTACAACTAGAGAAGAACTTCTATCTATCTATTACTATTACCATCTATCTATCTGTCTATTATGACTTTCTATTACTATTCTGATCCTTTAATCAGATTAGATCCATAGATTATTGTATAGATAGAGTCAGGATATTGGGTAGTCAGAGTATTGTATAGTAAGTACAGGGTCAAATGTGAGACTATCGGTGGATTATAGGCCCAACGCCTATCATCATGTGGTCTCAAAAGCCAAGTGGCTTGATTAAATTTTGATGTGTTGCATTCATTATTCATGCGTTCAATGTAAATGCAGTGCGGTGTCCGTACATTGCGTGCAACTGCAACTCAACTGCACAATGATCGACTGATGCTTGCTCTATTCTAGATTAGAGGGCTGCAATACTAATACAGTAATTGCAATGTGTGCCTAATGAAGACACCTCCAATTACTGCTGTATTTCACAGCAGACTGCTAATTTATTCTCAATAATGTGGGCTTTGATGATGAATTATTCCCATATATTCATTAATTCTTGGTATTTGTACTTGTTACTTATTTGTATCGACCTTGTAATTTTATTCCAGAAGAGTGACCAAACTTCTTCTATCCAAGAAGAAAGGTGCGAACTTCTTTTCTTTTTAAAATCCCGTGCAAATTCAAGATATCAACCCAATTACCAAACAGTGGATGAATTTCTAGAGTTCTAATGAAATTTCGATGTTTTTCTGCTGCTTGTGACTGAAATGTAATCAGTGATATAATTATCACTAATTATCACTAGCAATCAGTAGTTATCAACGTAGCCTAATTAGTAGAGCACGGGTGTTTTAGCTACTCTTATTTCTCGATTTTTCATCTTCCAATAACTTCATTGGAATCTTTTATCATTATGCTCACGTGATCAAGTTTAAATTGAACTTCATCGATGTGGAGTCCCTGCTTTCTAAGTTTTAGGATCATTGTGGTTTTCAAATTATAGTGATTGAACTAAAACTTGAAATTCAGTCAATCTATACAATTTTGTTAGGATGAATTTATTTTTAGAGTAGTATACAAACTTCAATTGTAAGGATGATGATCTCTTATCACAGAGAACAGACTTAGTATTGCTTCTCTATGGTTCTATATCCAAAGAACCAGAGCACGACAAATTAACGATCCAAGGGTGGGTTTTCGTTACTGCGACCGAGTGCCGCAGCGGAGTCCGACCCAGCGTTGCCAGATGCAATTGATGAAAAATCCCAACTATTTTACCTTTAGGTGGATTGCACATTGCACATGGGGCAACTGTTAGATATTAGTCGATTCCAAATCGATCGCCTCGTGTGCGATTCCTTTCTACTATTCATTTGTTTGGATGACAAATTGGTCACAAAATAGTTGTAAGCGCAATCGGCTTCTAACTGTTATCGCAAAACTGTTGCAAAGTCTCCAAATTCAAATTATTGTTGAATGACAGAAATAAACAAGTTATAATTATTATTTCACTCTCCTCAAAATCAAATAAATTCCTTTATTTGTGCATCTTACTTTCGATACAATTCAATTAGTGTAGAGATCATTCAGGATAAAACAACAGCAAACTCAACTGTCTCTTTTTCAATCTTGGGAAATTTGTCCGAGAAATGGGATTAAAATAAACAACACAGGAGAAAATGAATAAACTACTGCAGAAGTTGGAGTTCTTCTCGGCGAGTTTCAAGTTGTTGACAAGAGGCGGGCAGTAAGGAGAAGAGTGGAGTTTCTTTTAGTAGATGAAATTAATTCAATTAGTTCTTCACCCGCCGTAAATTGTAGGCCCATCCGTTGTGGAACTCGGTTGCAAATTGCGACCATATTTTGCCAGCACTGGTCTGGTCCACTCTCTTCATCAACATCGTTTCAGTTTCTTCCGGTCGTTGTCAGCGAGACTTCGCAAGTTTATCTTCAAACTTCTCGAATTGTCGGGTTTCTCGGCTCGAAAGCCATAATGTAACTGTCGGCCGGCGGGCATTCTTTTGAAACTCGCTCGAGACGCCCAGGTGAGAAATATTGCGGATCGCCGGAAAGTTTCATTCTTTCCAGAAAAGATTCAGCACCCCCGTGAAGTCTTCAACACTTCGTGCAGCTGGTGAATGATACGTTTCAACGTCGATTTATCGCGATTGTGGTGTCGAAACTGTGTTCGAATACACATGATCAGATTTTTTTGCTTGCGTAAAAAAGGTTGAAAATGCCCTTTGAAAATTTGGTAAAGAATTGTAACTTTACACGGATGTCCATGAGACTCGTAATCCAGTTTACAAATCTAGTTTATTTTACTTGTTTATTAGTAATGAGGAGTTTGGAGTAGTAGATTGGACAGAGCAACAGTTAGACAAGGCGTACAGCGGTTAATCAAGACAAGACAAGACGAAATTAGTCACTTTTAATCACAGTACTTCACATAGTTGCTTATAAAGCAACACACACCGATTAGTCATTGCATCGGTGTGTGCTGCTTCATAAGCAACTATGTGAATTATTGTGATTAAACGTGACCAATCTCGTCTTGTCTTGTCTTGACTAACCGGTGTACGCCTAGCCTTACACTCTCAAGAAGAGCCTTATAGTCTATTCAAGATTATAGTCCAGGGTCTAGGTCTAGAAGAATCTTTGAAGTATGGAGGAGGAGATAACCTGGCTGGCTCAGGTCTGGTGTCAGAGTTTTTCTCTGACGTGACTTAATCTTCTCCTCTCTCAGGAGGAGATTATATTCATTAAAGAAGTATCGTTACAATCGAGAAAAACACTGATTTTGGCATCTAGTAGTGGACTTTGACCTAGGATTCTCGCGTATATGTGTTGATTACGTAACAAACTACCGTTACAGAAACAGAATGTTCAAATCTTCGACTTTATATCCGAGAAAAGCGAAATTTTCTTCAAAAAGTACCGTTATAATTCAGAAAAACATCGATTTTGTCTTCTAGTGGTGGACTTTGACCCAGGACTCTAGCGTATTTTTGTTGCTTACGTCACAAACTACCGTTACAGAAGGAGAATGATCCAAATATTCTACGTTATATTAGAGTTTTGAGCGATTTTCTTCAAAAGTACCGTTATAATTCAGAAAAACATCGATTTTGTCTTCTAGTGGTGGACTTTGACCCAGGACTCTAGCGTATTTTTGTTGCTTACGTCACAAACTACCGTTACAGAAGAAGAATGTTCCAAATATTCGACGTCATATCAGAGTTTTGAGCGATTTTCTCCAAAAAGTACTGTTATAATTCAGAAAAACATCGATTTTCTCTTCAAGTGGTGGACTTTGACCCAGGACTCTCGCGTATTTCTGTTGCTTACGTCACAAACTACCGTTACAGAAGGAGAATGATTCAAATATTTGACGTTATATCAGAGTTTTGAGCGATTTTCTTCAAAAAGTACCGTTATAATCCAGAAAAACATCGATTTTGTCTTCTAGTGGTGGACTTTGACCCAGGACTCTAGCGTATTTTTGTTGCTTACGTCACAAACTACCGTTACAGAAGAAGAATGTTCCAAATATTCGACGTTATATCAGAGTTTTGAGCGATTTTCTTCAAAAAGTACCGTTATAATTTAGAAAAACATCGATTTTGTCTTCTAGTGGTGGACTTTGACCCAGCACTCTCGCATATTTTTGTTGCTTACGTCACAAACTACCGTTACAGAAGGAGAATGATCCAAATATTCGACGATATATCAGAGTTTTGAGCGATTTTCTTCAAAAAGTACCGTTATAATTCAGAAAAACATCGATTTTGTCTTCTAGTGGTGGACTTTGACCCAGCACTCTCGCGTATTTCTGTTGCTTACGTCACAAACTACCGTTACAGAAGAAGAATGTTCCAAATATTCGACGTTATATCAGAGTTTTGAGCGATTTTCTTCAAAAAGTACCGTTATAATTCAGAAAAACATCGATTTTGTCTTCTAGTGGTGGACTTTGACCCAGGACTCTCGCGTATTTTTGTTGCTTACGTCACAAACTACCGTTACAGAAGAAGAATGTTCCAAATATTCGACGTTATATCAGAGTTTTGAGCGATTTTCTCCGAAAAGTACCGTTATAATTCAGAAAAACATCGATTTTGTCTTCTAGTGGTGGACTTTGACCCAGGACTCTCGCATATTTTTGTTGCTTACGTCACAAACTACCGTTACAGAGGGAGAGTGTTTCAAATATTCGACGTTATATCAGTGTTTTGACCGATTTTCTTCGAAAAGTACAGTTATAATTCAGAAAAACATCGATTTTGTCTTCTACTGGTGGACTTTGATCCAGGACTCTCGCATATTTTTGTTGCTTACGTCACAAACTACCGTTACAGAAGGAGAATGATCCAAATATTTGACGTTATATCAGAGTTTTGAGCGATTTTCTTCAAAAAGTACCTTTATAATCCAGAAAAACATCGATTTTGTCTTCTAGTGGTGGACTTTGACCCAGGACTCTCGCGTATTTTTGTTGCTTACGTCACAAACTACCGTTACAGAAGAAGAATGTTCCAAATATTCGACGTTATATCAGAGTTTTGAGCGATTTTCTTCAAAAAGTACCGTTATAATTCAGAAAAACATCGATTTTGTCTTCTAGTAGTGGACTTTGACCCAGCACTCTCGCGTATTTCTGTTGCTTACGTCACAAACTACCGTTACAGAAGGAGAATGATCCAAATATTTGACGTTATATCAGAGTTTTGAGCGATTTTATTCAAAAAGTACCGTTATAATTCAGAAAACATCGATTTTGTCTTCTAGTGGTGGACTTTGACCCAGACTCTCGCGTATTTTGTTGCTTACGTCACAAACTACCGTTACAGAAGAATGTTCCAAATAATCGACGTTATATCCGAGTTTTGAGCGATTTTCTTCAAAAGTACCGTTATAATTTAGAAAACATCGATTTTGTCTTCTAGTGGTGGACTTTGACCCAGCACTCTCGCATATTTTGTTGCTTACGTCACAAACTACCGTTACAGAAGAATGTTCCAAATATTCGACGTTATATATCAGAGTTTTGAGCGATTTTCTCCAAAAAGTACTGTTATAATTTAGAAAAACATCGATTTTGTCTTTAAGTGGTGGACTTTGACCCAGCACTCTCGCGTATTTCTGTTGCTTACGTCACAAACTACCGTTAGAGCAGGGGAATGATCAAGATATTGGACGTTAGAGTAGAGCTTTGAGGGCTTTTCTTCATAAAGTACCGCTATAGTTCAGAAAAACATCGATTTTGTCTTCTAGTGGTGGACTTTCACCCAGCACTCTCGCGTATTTTTGAAGCTTACGTCACAAACTACCGTTACAGAAGGAGAATGTTCCAAATATTCGACGTTATATCAGAGTTTTGAGTGATTTTCTTCAAAAAGTACCGTTATAATTCAGAAAAACATCGATTTTGTCTTCTAGTGGTGGACTTTGACCCAGGACTCTCGCGTATCTTTGTTGCTTACGTCACAAACTACCGTTACAGAAGAAGAATATTCCAAATATTCCACGTTATATCAGAGTTTTGAGCAATTTTCTTCAAAAAGTAACGTTATAATTCAGAAAAACATCGATTTTGTCTTCTAGTGGTGGACTTTGACCCAGCACTCTCGCGTATTTCTGTTGCTTACGTCACAAACTACAGCCACCGTTACAGAAGAAGAATGTATTCCAAATATTCAGACGTTCGACGTTATATCAGAGTTTTCTTCTTCAAAAAGTACCGTTATAATTCAGAAAAACATCGATTTTGTCTTCTAGTGGTGGACTTTGACCCAGCACTCTCGCATATTTTTGTTGCTTACGTCACAAACTACCGTTATAGAGGAAGAGTGTTTCAAATATTCGACGTTATATGAGAGTTTTGAGCGATTTTCTTCAAAAAGTACCGTTATAATTCAGAAAACATCGATTTTGTCTTCTAGTGGTGGACTTTGACCCAACACGCACACATCTTAACGTTGGTCACGACACAACCTACCGTTAGAGAACGAGTATGTTCCAAATATTCGACGATATATCAGAGTTTTGATCGATTTTCTTCAAAAAGTACCGTTATAATTAAGAAAAACATCGATTTTGTCTTCTAGTGGTGGACTTTGACCCAGCACTCTCGCATATTTTTGAAGCTACGTCACAAACTACCGTTACAGAAGAAGAATGTTCCAAATATTCGACGATATATCAGAGTTTTGAGCGATTTTCTTCAAAAAGTACCGTTATAATCCAGAGAAACATCGATTTTGTCTTCTAGTGGTGGACTTTGACCCAGCACTCTCGCATATTTTTGTTGCTTACGTCACAAACTACCGTTACAGAAGGAGAATGATCCAAATATTCGACGATATATCAGAGTTTTGAGCGATTTTCTTCAAAAAGTACCGTTATAATTCAGAAAAACATCGATTTTGTCTTCTAGTGGTGGACTTTGACCCAGCACTCTCGCGTATTTTTGAAGCTTACGTCACAAACTACCGTTACAGAAGAAGAATGTTCCAAATATTCGACGATATATCAGAGTTTTGAGCGATTTTCTTCAAAAAGTACCGTTATAATTCAGAAAAACATCGATTTTGTCTTCAAGTGGTGGACTTTGACCCAGGACTCTCGCATATTCTGTTGCTTACGTCACAAACTACCGTTACAGAAGAAGAATATTCCAAATATTCGACGTTATATCAGAGTTTTGAGCGATTTTCTTCTAAAAGTACCGTTATAATTCAGAAAAAACATCGATTTTGTCTGCTAGTGGTGGACTTTTACCCAGCACTCTCGCATATTTTTGTTGCTTACGTCACAAGCTACCGTTACAGAGGGAGAGTGTTTCAAATATTCGACGTTATATCAGTGTTTTGAGCGATTTTCTTCAAAAAGTACTTGATTTTGGCTTCTAGGAGTGGACTTTGACTCGAAATTCTCGCGATTACGTCACAAACTGCTGTTCAAAATTAAGAAACTCACTAAAATATTCCCTGTGAAAATTGACAGGACAGCCTTGAAGAATTCTTATTGCTTGCTTTAAACATGTTCTAATTTTAGGTTTAGGTATGAATAATGGTTTCAAGAAAGTAGAAATAGAAGAATTCATTACTACACATAGCCATTCACATTGAATATTCACGGTAATAATAGGCCTACTCATTGTAATTGAATTTTTTGTAGAACCGTACTTATCAAATTAACTCAACTAACTGTTCATCTTGAAATCTAATGCTTTAATATGATACAAATTCACACTGCATTTCAATAACATGATGAAATCAATTATAATTTTTAATTATAACAACAAAAATCTGATTTATATTTGTTTGTTTTTTGCAGGTGAGTAAGTGAAGCCTACTTGAATGTGATTGGACTGGACTTGTGAGTATTTTATCATACTTGAGACTTTTAATTCTCTTTTTAATTGTTCACGTCATTCGAAAACAATAATCGACTTCATGTAGAAATAGTAGTTGATTCCAGCAAACAGTTGAAATAATAGTCCTCCTACAAAAACAATCTGCAATTTTTCTTTCTTATCAAATAAATTGAACAGGAGGAGGCGCTTCTTTGGAAGACTTGTTCCGAAAATTAGTTGGCGAAATTTTACGGAAACTCGATTTGGAATTTCTCGTTCCGATCTTGATTCAGTGGTGCCTCCCAAAGTCGGATCGGGCTTGCTCCCCTATGTAGCTCCGTGAGAATGAAAGAGAAATTGGTGAGAGAAAGAGAGAGTGCACTACTTAGGTCCTGAGAGCATACCAGAAGAAGGAGGAGGAAGATGAGAGTGTGAGAGAAAGATCGTGGAGTAAAAGAGGAGAGAAAGTAAAATAGAGAGATACAGAAAGAGTAAGTGAGAAAAGAAAAGAGTTTAATAGAGAGGGGTGAAGGGCAGAAGGCAGAAGATATTGGCCTGTTCGAAGACTATGTTCTCTTCTCTTCAGGACTATCGGGCCTTCCGCAGGGAAAAGCAACCAAACGAAACTTTCGTTTATTTCCGAGGCATGACGGTGTGGAGGGGTGATGGGGGAAGTCGGTTTTCGGTCGATGCTAAAATCATTTGGCCTAATTCAATTCCTCCGAAGTCTAGCAGCAAGCGTTTTAGTGCATTCGCCAACGCGAAATCCTTAATACATCTCGGGAATTTGATTCCGTATTAGGGAATCTTCCAGACCACACTCCGTTTACCAACCTCCCACCCCTGCCCCCTTCAAATCAATCATCTCATCATAATAATTGTGATGACAAGAGTCATTCAAACAGTGGAATCTGATCCAAACGTAGGTAGAATATCTTACTTCTGATTCCTTCCTCCTTCAAAGAGCTATTTTAAACCTCTGAGAGGTTTGAAATACTGAACGTTGCAAACTCGAAAATATTCCTCTCTCAATTTCAGGCAAACTCGAAAATATTCTCCTCCCAATTCCAGACAAATACTTATGCATTGAGATTACGGGATTGGATTTATTCGAGAGACTTCCAATCACGAGCTTTCTTGAATTGTCTTCCACATTCCAGCCATTCTATTCGTAGCCCTCCTAAAAATTGTATTTAATGTATCGCATTTACCACATTTATTACTCATGTCAAAGTCTTAATTTTATTTGAGAATTATCTTCATACAATATTGGACTACTTAGATGAATAAATTAAATCAGGGATTGAAACAGTTTTGAGCGAATGCCTGTTGTTTCTTTCCACCCATGGTGTGTGTATATTGTCAATTAATAAAATAAAATACTTCAATTATTCATAGACAATAAACTCATGAAGGGCACATATATTTCATGATAAGAGGTACCTATTATAAGTAGTAGACAACAAATCCGACATTTTTCAGAAAACCGGAGATTCTATTTATCACCTATGCTGCCACAGGCTTTCTATCTATTAATCCTCATTCATTTATTAAACTATTAATTATCTGTCAACTATAACGTCTATAACACTATTAAGTGATCCTTTTTAATATTAACTATATATTTCAATATTCAACTATTCATCTATCCCTCATTCAACTATATAATTCAATATTTATCCATCTATTTATTTGTCTTCTAGACCGGATAAAATGGATTTCAGAGGAGAGTTACATTCGAGTTTTTTGCGAGATGGACCAGTTAGATCGAACGACTGAGCTCTTCATGTTATTGCAGAGCATGAGGTCAGCAGTACATGACATGAAGAGAATAGTCCTATCTTGAGATCTCCAATCGAGGACAGGACGTATCTCTTGTTTAGACTGGACAAGTAGAGTGTAGCCTAGCGTCTTTCTTGTCTAGTCTGTCGTTCACATGGATACGGTAACAAATCGAAAAAGCGATCGGCCCGGCTTGAAGATCGCAAATCTCGGTCTAAAATGAAGCAAATCCCACGCGAAGTTCGATTCGACACGGTCCAGTTCTCTTGTTGAATAATGCTCCAGGTATTGCCGGACTAAACTCATCCCGAACAGACTCAGATTCAATTCTGTCTCTCATGTTTTTTTTGCATGATTTCTAGCATTGATGATCCTCTTCCATAATATTCTGCATGCTTCTGGAATCTTTTCATATCATATTGATCCTACTGTATTTTTAGCCAATACAGATGACTGATCTCTTTCTCTAGACTTTTTGTAAGAGGGCTTCGTAGGTTCGGATCCTCTCAACAAGCCTATGTCAACAGTTTCCAAATCTCCCTCGATCGTGTACCGGAATTTATGTTGTGTTACTACACCATAAACCAGCATCGTTAACTCCGGAGATCTTATCACCGCTATTTAGGCTCACTTTTCCTAGTTCTCAGTACATAGTATTAGAGTTTGCGTTCCTTACCGCTTCTAAATTATATAGTGCGTACCATATAGACTATAGGTTTATTCTAGATTTATCGTTTTCTAAGGAATCGCTTACTCAGGTACAAAGTGAAGCAATCTATCGGAAGAAACTAATCTTCCGAAAGTGGAATAATGAGCAATATTGAGAACATTCTCAACTTCCTAATCAAGAAATTACGTTTTCAAGCACGTTCAATCTTGTGAAATGACGTGATTTAACGTAACCAATGAACTTTCTTTTTAAGCTTGGTAAATTGACGTCATTTTAAGGCTTAAAATTCAAATTACTTTCATAGAATTGATGAATTCGCTTAAATTGTAATAGAAAGTAATACTGTATAATGTTTTTAAGGCATTTTGATTTTAATAATTAATTGAACGAAATTCCTAATTATTGCCATATAATAGGAACATAATAGGAATTTCTTTCAATTAATTATTATGATTTAACAGCAACTGAATAGGTGCAATATCTCATTTCCTTCTATCTGCATTTCCTTCTATTTTGATCTCTTTTCTTGTACAATATAATATTATAAATTAACATATTTTAAACAATAACATAAATTATTGAATTTAATTCTGAATTATTGAATTTACAAAATTTACATAAATTAAACAATATAATAATAAATTAAATTTTCCAATTTTCCAATAAATTGAAATTGAAATATCAGATAACGAGATTTTTCACTTCCATGAGCAAGATTAAGATATAAATCTCAAAATTCAAACTCAGCAAACTTCCTCAGTGATCATTCGAATAAATAGCATAAAATGCATCAAATCTCATTCAAAAATCCATCTCCTAATTGAGACAGTCCATCATCTGCTGTCACCACAAATACTACACCTACATAACACTATTGCTGCTATCTCCACATACTATTGGGACCTATATTTTGGCGTTGAATACACGCTATCACTCAAGCACAACAAATCATCAGTCGCTGAGCTGTCGTTGTGAGAAATCCCACCACCAGTAAAAAAAAGGTTAGTTATGAAACTTGAAGGGGCCCGCTTATTTTACGAGACTTGGGGCAGGGTCAGATTTCCGTTCGTCTATTTTTCCAACACTGTGCCTCTATTCACTATTGCCTTGCCACAAAAGAGCTTAAAAGTAGGGGAGAAACATCCATCCAGACAGAGGAGATCTCCCTACAGCTTCTTTCTTACTTTTCTTCTCCTTCTTCTTCTCCCTCATCCTTTCTTCTCGCGTCTTTTGTGTGGATTTTCAACCCAGCAGCGCAACGTGGAATTGGAACTGTCTGTCTAGTACGTCACATGCACCATCCAGTAATACATTTTGAGCTTTACCACTGTGATCTGCGTCTTCCTCAATTCACTTAGAGGGTCTACACTACACAAAACACTACGTTATGCATTTCACTGCTGTTGCAATAGTGTAGTAGTGCTACTGGTACACTAGCATGTTGCTACTTGTACTGGTACACTAGTGTAGTGTGGTTGAGGGTGATGGAAAACGCAACATGTAACAGCCTGCAGCTTGAGTATGAAAAAAGCTTTCATGATAGAGCTGCTACCATCACGGTTTTTTTCGCGAAATACTGTTTTCAACGATTGGATTGGAGGAGAAGGAGCAGCAGTAGAAGAAGAAGAAGAAGAAAGAGGAGGACTGCAAAAACAATTCAGCACTCGTTGAGGGACAATGTACTATGTGTGTTACAAAGAGAAAAAGAAAAATGGGGAGAATTGTTCATGAAGATTACGTAGTCGAAGAAGTAACTTGTATAGAATTTGTTTTCATTCACATTTTTTATAGAATAATGTAGTTATAACATATCTCCATCCATTTTCAACAACTTTAACTTGGATTTTGTGAGTGAATCAGATTTCAGCGTATATTTGACTCATTTCAAAGTGACTTCTCACTTGACATTAGAGTGATAATATATTATCATAATAAAAATATATAATTATCATAATCTAAATGATTTTGAATGATAGTTGAGTGATAGTTATCTAGTTTTATTAATACTGTAATAAAATAGAAATATATAGCCTACTAATTCATGAGAAAAAATTCACTCTTCCTGAGAAGATCAAAACTTCTCTGTCGGTAAACACGTGGTTCTCAAACATCTCGAAATGTCGAAGAATTCCTTCGGTTTTGTCCCTTTTCAAAGAAATCCATTTCTCAGGAATGCGACCTGTTTTCTCCTGTTGTTTTTTTCGGTCCTGGAGGAACATTGAAAAGGAAACGGCGCTTAGTGGGGGATCTTTCCATAGTCTGCATCCACTACCTGCATTCTTCTACTAGCCGGATAGCTTTGTCAAGAGGCAGAAGGATCAGAATTCTGCGGATATGAAAAATAATCGCTCTTTTGCAAAAACTGTGTGTCTTTTCACATGAACCACTTTCAGCTATTATATAAACAAATTTTATTTCTTTCTCCACCACCCAACCACGGTCAATTTTTGTGGTAATTGCAGATGAAACCTGTTTTCAAACGGATGACATGAAAATAATGTGTTTCACTAAACAAGTCTATAGGTTGAGAATGTTCCTTTTCAACTCCTACTGCCATGAGAATTTTTTCTGCTGCGTTACGCGAAAATAGTAGTGATTTTGCGTCGTAATTGAGCGTGGTTTCCGATTTCTTTCAATGTTCTCGGAACATGCGATCACGCGATCTTACGAAATTAATACTTGCATTGTCAAACAGTCAATCTTTTGTCTGATGTTGAGTAAAAAAACATTTATTCATTTGTTTGAGAAAAGATACAATACAGAAATATTTTTTACAGAGCAAACATACCCCTCTAGTGATGGCTATTTGAGGAGCAAACATAATGGAAGGAACCGATTATTAGTGAAAACATAAGCTTGTATAATAGCAAGACAAATTCATTGAAGGGAATTTTCAATGATTATTTATCTTATCAAATCACTCCAGACTCTAGACTCATCTTTCTCTAGTTTCTCAAATATCAATAATTTTTGTTTCATTGTTTAATGGGTACGGGTACAATGTCGTTTTGTGAGAATGAATATAATTATGACCCTAGCAATTTTCGGTAACAATTTACATATCTATTTATTCTTTTTTTTTTATAACATGGATGATCACACCAATTTATCAAGTTTTTTCTTTTCCAATCCATTTTTCAAATCAATCAATTGATTTTTCAATCAATTTCATTAATAATTTTTCTATTAATTTTATTTCTATTTCTTCCTTTAGTTTTAGCTATTTCGTTGCATGGTAAATCTCATTTTAAATTTATTTCCCAATATCATCATCATCATAAAAATTTAACTAATCAATATTTGAATTTTCATGAACAGTTTCTTTGCAACAGGACCCTGTTCAGAAAATATTAATAGGAAAAAGAAAATATTATTATATACACTCCCACCCCTTTCCGGCTTTAAGCCTTACCCTTTCTCTTTTTAGTCTCAAGGTCATTCCACACATCCCCAGTATCATCAAGCGATGAACTCTTTCGATAGCAGGTAAAACTCAGAGGTTCTACAGTGACATCGCTCTCATTTCCCATCTTTTGTCATCCAACGGCTCATCTTGAACCCTTCTACTCTCCTGTCCTTTTTTTGTTGGCAGGGATAGTATTTCGTTCAACAGGTAGAAAGAATTCTTTCCACCTGATTTCGTGCATTGACGGTAGCGTCAGGTGTTAACCCATTCACAAAAATGGCTGTGTTTTTGTTTGAAGATGAGACAACAAACACTGAATTAGCTTATCTGGAAGTATTCATTCACTACGCGCTCCCACGGTTTCCAACCCAGAAAGTGATTGGAGTCTGTGTTTGGTGTCCACTGTCTCTGTCACCCTTTGATATGTATGATAATAGGCATCACAGTATTCGAATATATCTTCCACTAGAAATTTTAGCCATGTAGAACATACAGTAGTATGATTTAGAGCAGAAAGTGAAATTCAAACTCTCTTGAAGTACAAAAATGAAGAGTCATCAAAATCGAAGTCAAATTAAATGGAATGAAATTTATTAATAATTTAATCAAGATGAGTTATTCCTAATGAACATCATTATATTTCACATGGGGATATACAGTACTGAAATATAATACTGGGAATATAATACTGAATGCACTGAATGATTTGAAAGTAATTATTGCAATTGAACAAAAAGGATTGATTTATTGATTGAATTATTTATTCACATGATTTGATCTTGAGAGATATATTGCTTTTCACTACAATAAAAATGATAGCGTTTTTGCAATAATCATATTTGTAAGAGAAAAGAAACCAATAGTAGAAACAATATTGGGAATATGTTCTCTTTTATCAATGAAAAATATTCGTAAAATAACCCGTAACTCGCAATTGTATTAGATTTGTTTTATTTTATCGGCAATTCCTCTACTTTTCCTCCATTATCCTTGTTTTTTATACTTTTGAAAAAACCTGTAAATTTTTCCATTTTTATTCTACTTCACTCACTCAAGATGTTTGATTCTTCATTTCCCAATTTCGTTAGTCATGAATATCTTATATTCAGTATTACTATTACTCTTGATTAGCTGTATTTATACGTACTAACCAGTGGCGAAAAACATGTTTGGTCACCGCCGGAAAATATGCCCAGCGATGACCAAATAAGCATACTTCGCCAGTACTTACTAACTCAAACATCTTCTAGCTTCCATCTAATCTAGCTTTATTCTCACGTAGTCAAACCCCTGCATTACTCTCAGCTCTCAATGTTCATCCCGATCGATGAGATAACTTTCTTAGTTTATTCAATAAATTGCACTTTTCAGTTTCATTCAAGAATTCACCGTCCAAGTAACGCACATTACGATATCGTTTCCTGAAAAGCCAACTAGTTGAAAACGCATTACACGGTGTGTGACTGGACACCTCGGTCTTTTTCTCAGGTCTTATCTGCTCAATCTTTTAGTCGAGTGATAAATCAGTCCGAATTGGAGTTTCTTCTCGTCTCACAAAAACCGTTACACAGTAGTTGGTCGGTCGGAAACTCCAATGTGAAATTGATCCGATCAATCCGGAGGAGAGAAAAGCTTTCTTCACTGGAGATTTTTTCACAAGATGGCTAGGCTACTTCGACCATCTGTTTAATTGCGTTTTTTGTTGCTGGTCGTCGTTATCCACTGTCTCTTTTCCGTCATTATTCAGTGGGGATTTCGATTGTCATCACCGAAATGAAGCACTTTTTTCCAGATTCATTATTTTCCTCAATCAATCTAGCCAGCGAATGCATCTCTCTGTCTTCGTCGATAGAAAATCGAGTTAATTTGGTGGTAGGCAGACTCAATCAAGAAATGATATTACTTGAGCCCAAATGCACCATCGTAGTTTGAACCAAGTTTTACAAATTGAAACAGTGAGTTTACAACCCGGTTTAAAGTGCGAGTTTCATAACTAGGTTTAAACTGTAAATTCTCCATTGGAACTCTACTGCTATCACTATTTTTGTCTCAGAGTGTTTCGAAGTCCACTTGTAATGACTAAGTCGAGAAAATATATCAGATAATGTTTGAAATCTCATCTTAGTCACACCTTATTACACCATTAGCATGGTTAGTCACGAATGGTATCATTACAAGACGATTAGTCACGTTTTATTATTGTGTTACTATAAATTTGACTAATGACTTAATTTAGAATAATAGTAGTTAATCACGAATGGTTATCATTACAAAAAAAATCCTACGATAAATTTTACCATTATGGTGATGCGGTAATGAGGTAGGGAAAGGAACAGAATCAAATTAAAAATTTTAAATTCGTTTTGTCGAGATTTAGATAACATTGTGTTTTGTTAATGTTTCATTAACATTTTGCTTTATTGATTAATACATAATGAATATAATTGAATGAATACAATAATTAATAATGAAACATAATTACATTATGTTTCATTGGTCATTATATCCGTGATTTACATGCGCTTATTCACTCCTATCCTTGATCAATCGAATTCACCTCAAATTCGATCAATATATAACGTTACGTTGACAGGACTATAATTCAATTTCGATAAGGGATGTTCTGAAGTCTTTTCCGATGTGACATATAGTACATAGCTTATGTGACATGTAGCACATAGCCTGTTACAGTTTATTATTCACAATGAATCGATATTTGAAGCTAGAATGAAAGGCTTGCAATTTGAACCTGCCCAACAGTAAGCGTATTCTTGGAATAATTGAAGCAGCACGTGTTGAAATATTGTGAGTGCTCATGAATAATGAATAGCATCTTCAGACTATATTGGCTGGCGCGAATATTGATGGATAAAAGTAAATTGCTTTAGGGCGCGCGCACAGTAGACGGAAATGAGCAAATTCTTCCGACAGCAGCTGGTGTTGATTTATCAAAATATTGCTGCTATAGAGAAGGGCTGCAGTGGACACCAAGAGAAATGGAATTCGGATATCTCGTTGCTGAACTAAATGCTGCCAAATAGAGCACCCTGCTTTCTTGTTCTTGTTGAGCTTTTGAAATATGTAACTGAATTCTGGCAATTGCTAATTGGCTCAACTGAAGGTGAACACAACAGCAGTGAATTCCAAACATTTTGTCAAAATTCTCTCTGGCCTTTATTTGTGATTGCATTGTCATACACATACCTTTATTCATTGTCACACACATAGGTTACTTTATTTATGATTCAATTGTCTACACGTAGGCTGCATGTGTTCCTGATTCAATAGTCATGCACATGGTTCAATTCAATTGCAACTCGTACGTAAAAATCAGCAATTTCTCTGAAAATTCAAAGAATGCTTTGTTTCAGTCTTGCATTGTTATTTATTACAATTGTTACCAGCTACCTTTCTATAGCGTTCTACTTGAAAGAGTGAATCGTATTCTACCCACAAATAATTGGGCCACATGTCCTGTTATTTGACAAAAACAAATGATGACTCAACAATGAGTTGGATATGGTAATGGAAGCATTGAAAATAAACCACCGAGCTTTATTGAATTTCAGTTCCATAACAATAGCACGTGATGTTATTGTGTGGTTAAATAATGTACAATTTTCAATGTATACTTAATTGCATACACAAAAATACTCATATAATATACATTTTGAGTGTAGCGTGTAGATTGAATAATATGATACTCTATTTAAATTCAATACCAACAACAAGCTTTTCCCTCCAGTGATCTTTTCATACATTTTTCATTACATTATAATAATTAATAATAATAATAATAATAATAATAATAATAATAATAATAATACTAATATTCCATACACAAAATTAAAGTAGCCTACTAGTGCTTTTCTTTCAGTTATTTTGAATAATAGAATGTTCTCGACCTGGGAATAATGATCCATAAATAACTACCAGACTGGTAGACTATTTTTCCAGAAACTTCTAGGAACTTTAAAATTCAGACCCTTAATTTGTGGGTAGCTATTGTCTCCTCATTTTTTTCATGTACGAAAACAATAAAAAATGTCCTTTGTTTTTTGAGTCTTTTGAGACCTCTACTGTTCACCTAGCTACTAATATCAAGTACCATATGTACTTGCAATATACCATTGTACTGTTAGTGCAATGAAATTTTTTCTTCCTCGTAATTTTTACAACACAAACCGCAAGGCTTACCACTAGTTCTTGCTTCGAGCCACTAACCAACCTATATAACACAAAACCAAAGTTTGTCCATCAATTAGGAAGCAACCAATTAGAAAACTGATCTTTCATGCCAGGAGCCTAGCTTCATTTAGAATGTGGGAATGAATGATGCTGGCTTTTCATTATTGTCTGAAATGGCGTAATGTGGCAAGGTAGGGCAAAGGCAAGATTACTAGACAAAAGGTTAAGCCATCGTTGGTATAAGACTCAAAGTGGAGGGGGAACGCCAGCGTGACGTCATGGATCACAAAATCTAGACAGTAATTTGATTGTATCGTTCACTGCTGCTTTGAATAAATCGTGTTTCACCCTCTTAGATTGGAAATTTTCAAATTCACAGTAAAGCGAATGAATCACTGATTCTAATGGTGTAATTAAATATACCGATTTCAAGTTTATTCAACTCCTATAGAAGAAAAAGTAAACAGATTTTACACATCTGAAAACGTGACATGAAAAGTTAGTAGCGAGAATTTTCACATTTCTATGATGAGGCAAAGTTTTGCAGAAAGTTGTAGATAAAAGATGAATTTCATTTTTCTATTTGAACATTTTTCTATGACCAGCCGTTCTATATTGTTTATGAACGTATGAAACAACCAAAAGCGAACCATCGATTTCCCACAATACATGGTCATTATTTAGCTAAGTATACTCACAACAACAAAAGTAAGGACTGATGACTCATCATAATACGAATGATTACATAATGATTTCATGATCAATTAATTCACAGTGAATTAAGTCTAAAAAATACAATTATTATTAAACTACTTTTAATAATAAGATGGTATATTAACTGACAATCGGAAGGCAGCATGCGTCAGTTGATTCACTTCAATTTTTGTTACCAGACTCTCACAGGAATTATTTCACCTGATAACACAAATTATAGAATAGAAGTAAAATTATATTTGAGTTCTATTTCGATCACTGGTACTCGATTTCGGTAGCATAAAAGATAGTAGCATGATATCTAAACGTGAAATAATAATGTGTTCATCATTTACATAACTACATCTGAAAAAGTCGGCATATTTATATTTAAAGCTTTGATGAATTGAAAACTGAATTTTTTCCTCTTGCCTTTTGTCTTTTCACTTTCCATTCTTTGTTTTTATTCATGTAATTGAGTCTAATTTATAATGTTCTCGTGAGCAAATTTCTTTTGTCGTCACTTGGGGGAATGTTTTCTTTAGAAATTTTAAATAGCTTTTAATCACCCTACTGTTGTTTGAAACTGTATTTGAATCCTCATGAATATGTCATTCGCTTGATGTATTATTCTCGAAAATTCATCTATGTTAAACCCTTCTACTCAATTCAATCCAATCACTGTTGAAGTACAGAGATTCTTTGAACTGGGCATCAGTCTTTTATGAATAAAAATAAAATGAAAAAAAGTCTCTTTATAAAATAATACAACATATTTTAGGGCTTCTTCTTCTTTCTCGATAAAACCGATGCAATCATAAACCGATGAATAGCAATCATAATTTGCACTGAGCAATTGGATCATTTGGACCGGAAGTTGTGATTCAGCGTTATGGATTACAGATGTAAAATATAGGCATTGAACCTTTTGTCTAGTAATCTTGACCAGAGAGGATCCTTGGTCATACACTCACTTCCATTAAAAACGACCACAACGTTAGAGTGGTGCTCTTACGCTCATAATTGAAACCCATAAGAGCCGTAGGGAGTTCAACTATTGTATAGAACTGAATGATTGTAGGTTGTCACTGTGGAATTCCTCTGGTGTTTGTCATGGTATTTCTCGCCTATTTCCATCACTAGATTGTCAGAAATGGAGCATAGTTACGAAAAATTTACTGAAATTGTGAATATAAATAATTTTGAACAACTCAAGTTCTCGCTGCCAAATTCACATAGTTTTATAGTCAACTAGTAGCAACACTAAATTGGAGGACCAGGATTGAGAAATGAATGAATCATTCACGAATTCACAACCCAAAATGATTGATAATAATACATTAAAATTAGGTACGAGTATTTTCAAGATGAATAATGTGGACGAAACCAGAAAATATTTGAAAACAATATATATTTCAAATCGATAAAGAAATTTACCTTATAACATTTTTAGTTATTTTGTAATAATTACCTAAATACAAATTCATATTCATTTTTAGGAAGAAAAGCCTGATATTTTATTACCAGTCTGATTAATTTGTTCTTGATCATGAAAAATATGGAAAGATAACAAAAAAATCGAGAAATTAATGACAGAATACCGTAACTTAGAACAATAATATAAAAAAGTATTTTTAAATGATTGAATGAATTGATAATATTATATCAATAACAAAAAAGATAAGATCAATAACAAAAAAATATAATAAAGTATTCGTATATGATTGCATGAATAAATGTACTTGACGTTGATATTATTTGGTCCAAACTTTCTCTGTGAAAATGACATTGTTAAATTTCTAACCTACAGCAGCCATCATAATTTTATTCATTGAGAGGAATTGTTGATCAGGTCGACAGAGACTGATTCAACAGGCTCTGTGATTGTGATCAGAACTAATTAAACTATAGAGAACTAATAAAACTATAGAAATTGAATCTTTGACTTGGTTGCACAGTTTTTCCGTTTGTCCAAACAGAGTATGTTTCTGGTATTGTTAATTGTTTTAACGGAGATGTTAACAATGTTGAATAATGTGATGAATTCAATTTTTTAAGAAAACAAAAAGGCAATAAAATTCAGTATTATTAGTAAAACGTATTCCAATAGTTGTTATGTGAAAAAAACAGTATTCTCCCTTTTACTTTTTCGATTTTTATTATTGTACGGTAATTGTTTTATCCAACTATTCGATTCATCTTATTATTATTTTATTTCCTACGCTTATCCTTTTTATATTCTATACTCATAAATATTATACTCATTTATTTTGTTACAGTATTTCCAATGTCGATTGATGAAAAATGTAAGATGGCTGATAAAAATTTAAAATTCTTTCTTATTGCGGCTAAACTCCAGTTTAGCGGCTTTGATTAATTGTTCAAGTCCCAGCACAGTTCAAATTAATTATAGAATGACCATTTATGTCTAACGAACGTGATAAGAGCATCCATTATGAACACAGGTCAGAAATCATTATAATATTTTATCGTTGGTTGGCTTCCAATTATTAATTAAAATAATAAACCGAATTGAACAGGAAATCAAACGAAAGATACCAGAGCCGAGTCTGGATTTAGATAACCAATTAGGGCGAAGGAAATTGGAATGAGCAGAAGCAGCGGTTAATTTAACAGGATTTATAAAGAGGAGGAATTCCGCGCAATGCTTTTATCCAATAATTAATAAGAGATCTGATGCGGAATGATGGATAAACAAATCAATCCTCTTAATAATGCCGCAAAAACATCAGACACCGTTGGTGGTAAAATATGAGACAAGCCAGTTTTTTGGGAGGCTCTTAATTTGGGTCTTGTTGACAAGAAACTAGATACAGCCGGAAGTTGTAGTGGACCATTTAGCGTGTGAAGGGTCTCAACTCTTGAATGGACCATTGCATCTTCACTACCTCATTTGTGTCAGCTCATTAGGTTGCAAGAGTGACAACTCAAATTTCGACCTCAGTTGAGAATGGAGAAGTTAGGTTTCATATTTGTTTGGCTTGATTAAAGTTTGATTTCAGCTTGATTCAAGCTTGGTTCGAAGATTCTGGTTTCTGGTTAATCATTGAGTTACCAAAGATTACCAAGCTGAATTTACAAGAGATGCAAGCTTGGTTTAAGCTGGATTTCAGCTAGACTCATGCTTCATTCTAGCTAGATTCTTGTTCCCGATTCTGGTCAATCTCCAATTTACCAAAGATTACTTTTCTGTGTAGTAGTGAAGGTGACATTTTGGTAGTTATCCACGCTCAATAAAAATACTTGAAATAGTCAAAACCATAATATATTTAATAAGACAACGAGATACCGGCTTCGGTTGTTACACCATTATCAATCTCTGGTAAACTAGAACTAAAATACAGTGCAGCAGAATTTATACTCGTGACCGAGCGCTGTGATTGGGAGTTGAACGGCCTATCACGGTGAACGCCTACCATTGGCCTAGATTGAAGCTCCTCCCACAATGAGTTTCTACAAACGTCATCGAACAAGTGCAAATTGCAAAGTAACGAACTTCATAGCAATGGCGGTTCAAACAAGTAACAAAGCAAAGGAAGGCAATAGATATTTACAAGACTCAAATAAAATGAATAAGAATGCTTGGAGATACCATTTTTATTCATTACCAAAGATTACCAGGCTCAGTTTATCAGAGTTTGTTATTGGTGTAAACGCTGAAACCGGTATCTCAATATTTCAATAAATATAATTATGAATAACTAGCATAATATCACCTTCTTTACTAATACACAAAAATGTTCACAAATGGAATGACTTGTGTTTGAGTAACGAACGACATAGATGATTTTGCTATTACAGAATAGGAATGGTTTCTGTGATTTCTCTACGCTACTATTTCCATTATTTGCTATTACTATTTTTGAACGTACAATTACTTTACATGTAATTACTATTTTTCAACATTATATTATCTTAAGAATGCTAATTTGTAACCCCATGTTTGGAAGATAATATAGATGCGGCAATGAATTCATTCTTAATGTAGAGTACAAGGTGGAATCTAAATTTGAATTCAACGCAGTTGCGACAATTCGCTAGTCCAGTTAATATTTGAGCATATGACTGGTTGGACAAGCGGCTGTTCTGTCGCTAGTCTGGCAACAGGATTGAGTGCTGAATAAATTACTCGCTACTTTCGGCTGGTAGCAGACAGTCAGTTGCCGCTGCTGCTGCTCTCGAAAACGTCACGGCAAACATCAGTCGGTCGGGAATAAAATCCTTTATTTACTGCCGAAAAACGAGAAAACCCAGTCGCCTTATTAGCCTGAGAGGATCACGAGTCGAGAGCAAAAAGTGGGCTTTTTCGAGGAGGAGCTCATGTTTCCCTAGGAATGCTGAACCTGAGCGAATTACTGCATGCTTCACGTGAATTGTTATTTCAGCTCGCTGCTATCAGCCCGGTATACAGCGCCGGCTTACCTCTTGATTAATCTCCTGCGATTCTATTAACTAACTTCTTGCTTGGTCAAACCAAGCGATCAATTTCTACGAGTCAACAGTAACTGCCATACAATCCTTACGACTGACTACATTCGTTCAGACTAGCCTTCATCAACGGGGGGAAGTCATCACTGTTTTTTGAGTTGATGAAGGAAGTAAAATACTGAGACAGCTTTCACTGGAAAACTGGAATCGGAATATGTGTAGTAATCCAAAAATTGGTAAACAGGTATACAACAGATCAATAATATTGATATAATAATTTCAATGTTGTAGGACGGACCATTTATTGACTAGTTTTTTCTATTCCTACTTAGTTTTATTCAATTTACAGTTTTCAATCTTACAATGAGTAGATGAAAAGTACAAGCCAGGAAAAGTCGGTTAATTTACTGAAAATAAGAAGACGCTTACTAAGAAATGAGTAACAAGAAAGTGATTTCGAATAGATGCTATTAGATGACACTAGGTTAATGACAAGTGATTAGTTAATGACAAGATGTGGTTATTCGCTTTTCAAAGATCCGACACTTTCAGGCACCAATAAAATATGTAACACCCCCTCCCATATTGAATGAATAATTTCACGATTTTAAGAATCTAGCTGGTTTTTAGGAGCACATTTTTCTATAGAATACCTTTCGATCACTTCAATTCACTTACTCAAAGAGCCTTGAATTGTTTAATCACTTTAACATTCAAGGAGGTAATTGAGCTAAATTCCAGAAAATCACAGGTAGAGCAATAATAGCCTGTTATGAATCAAGTCAAACCAACAATAGCGGAGGATATTTAGTGCTATTGTTCACGCCGGGGGACATGTTGGATTTCAATTCAGAGCGCGAGCTTTGAATAGTAGGTAGAATGTTTTGAATGTAATCTAATCACCACAATTAATTTGTTGATGCTCGTGGTTTTTGCTTCGATTACATCATGATAGCTGGGCGGGTGAATGCTGAAATTTGCAACAGTTGGTGAAAAGTTGGCTAACAATAAGTAGGTCAAGGGATGACAGCACGCTTCCCCCCCCCCTGGACTAATAGCGAACTGCTCCTTCTTACCGATAGGGAATAAGTTATCGAAGTTACAAAGTGCAACACTTCTCTGGAGCGGCTATTAATTTCACTTCAACTAAAGATTGAAACGACTTCTCCCCCTTCTTTGCTACTTACTTCTTTTTCCTATCACTTCTTCTCATTCTAATCGACTTCTTACTTCTCCGCTTTCTTCTTCTACTTGACGTTTTATTTATTCATCCTCTATCGTCGACTTCATCGCTACTTCTGATTTTTGTTTTGTATTTCCTCTTTTTGACTTTTTCCAACTTCTGCTTTACTTCTTGCTTTTGACTTCCTCCCTCCCTCGATCCCTCCCTTCTATTCACCTTCAGATTACTTGTTTTCCACTCATTTTTCTTCATATTTTTTGAACTCTTACGATTTTCCTCACTTTTTCTCGCTCCTTTTTCGAGTTCCTTTTCTTTCCATTCCTCGTTCATACATTTTTCTTACTTCTTCTCTACTACCTGCTGATGGCTTACTCATTTTTGCCTTCTTCTCCTTCTCCTTCTTTCTCTTCTCTTCTTCTTCTTTACAATCTTCTTCTCCTAACACATCCGAGTTTCTACTTCCTCTTCTACTTCTAGCTTATAACCTTTACCATCTTTTTTCATCCTCATCTTCTTCTCCATCCACATACTAGTTTTAATTACCTCTTCTACTTCTAGCCTATATCCTCATTTTTTCCCTATCTTCTTATTTTTCTTCTCTTTCTTCTTCTTCTCTTCTTCTTCCTCTCCTTCTTCTTCTTCTTCCTCTCTTCTTCTTCTTCTTCCTCTTCTTCTCTCCTCTTCTTCTTCTTATCTTCTTCTCTTCTTCTTCTCTTCTTTTTTCTTCTTTTCTTCTTCTTCTTCTCCTTCTTCTTCCTCCTCCTTCTTCTTCCCTCCTCTTCTTTTACTTTTTCTTCTTATTCTTCTTCTTTTTCCTCATCTCCTTACTTCTTTGGCCTTCTTCCTCTCATCATCCATTTCTTCTTCAACTAGTTTCCCGCTCTTGTTCAATAAATATGCATTCTGCTCCTTGTGCTAACTCATTCTCCCTCACTATCACTATCTCTCTCTTTCTCCAGAAGTTCTCCGGTACTTTCTCAAGGGATTCGGGCCACCGATTTTCCAAGTCAATAGCCAGCTATTATTCGACATTAGAGACGTCAACAGATCACTAAATCATAACAGCAGTTGTCGAAGTTTGAGGTCGCATTCAATGTTTTGCACTTGATGTTGGTTTATCAATGGAAACGCTGTCTTAGTAAATTGATATCAATTAATGATAAGTAGCTGGTGATAAGTGATTAGATAGGAGATAGCTAGAGGCAACTATAGATTAGCGACATTTTGCATAAGAACCCATCTATTTGTTTGAATGAAATAATTTTAGCTTATTCAGATGATAAGAGAGTCTATTTGAAAACATAACAGCTCATATACAGTGTATTTCTATATAGTTCTCACTTGATCATATATGTCAAATTCATTAGAAAGTAAGATAACTCACAATGATTGTATAGTACAGTGGTCAATAACTGAATTGTCATTCAATGTTACAAGTTCAAATTTAAAAGTTGAAATAAATAATAACAGGTGATGGAGGCAGCTAACGCACATTGGTCATACATCAACAAGAATCCGATAAAATATGGCGGCCAATAAATCACATCCAATTATCAATATCTAAAATTGTCCGATGCCAGAAAATAAATAAATCAAAGGGTGATGAGCAAAGGTATATATCAGATGATGTGAATGTATAGCAACCGCAGTAAAGCGCTTAAATAACCGTCTTTCGGAGGATAGTAATATTGTCACCACGCGATCGACAGTAATATGTAGCACGTGAATTCCATGAACACACAAGTTAGTAATCAACAACGCCATTTCACGGCAAACGACATCAATATGACCGACAGAGTGCGCTAGTGTCGCCGCGACAAGTGTGTTGGGTAGTCAAGAACCCCCCCCCCAAACAAGGGGGATATTGTCCTATTTGTATTGGCGGGAAAACGCATTAATCCGAATTAGTAGCAGTATGAACGAGGGGGGGGGAGGTATTTCGGTGAACCGTCACTCACTCTGCGATGGATATTCGCTGATAAAACATTTAACTTTGAAATTGTGATTGATCACCAACTTGTTTACCAGACGATCTGCTCTGCTCTGTGTTGACGCAGCTTTGACCCTTGCACAATCAAATTGCAATGTTGTGATGATTATCTGGAAATTTACAGTCACTAGCATAAGCTCCGCATTCATCGTACGCATAGACAGTAATCGAAAATTAAATTTATTTTATTTCACAATAATTCATTTGTAAATGCAGGGTCGAATTGCAGTGTTGTGTTGTTGATTATCTGATTCAATCGAAAATGAAAATTCATTTTATTTCATGCTCCAAATGCAGAATTGCAGTGTTGTGTTGTTGATTATCTGGAAATGTCAGTCGCTAGGATAAGCATTGTTTTCATTCAAATGGAAATCGTAATTATTTTACTACACATTTCATTGGTGCAGCTCCGAATGTAGGGGATCACATTGCCGTGTTATGATGATGAATATCTGAAAATTTCCAGTTTCTAAGATAAGCTCAGTATTCATCCTAGCGGTTAGCCTAATCGAAAATTTGATACACGAATATACATATTGAGGATAGATAAATATGATGAAAGAATAAAGAGAAAGAGTGGATAATAAACATACTATAGTACAAAACATTTGAAAGGGGCTTTAATACTGTCATTGATTAATGTTCTACGAATTCATTTTATAGACTGCAGGCCTGTTGCACGAAAATTTAATCGAACTTAACCACTGTAAAATGAAGGTCCATTGATTGCATCGGTGTCCGATTCGTTCATTGTTTCCGTTATGTGACATCATTTTACGGCGTTGAATTCAAATTGTATTTCCCTGCAACTAAACTGAAACACTAAAGTATATATTTTCTTTGTTGCAAGATACTGGTTGAAATAATCTTAAATACTTGTTTTTTTGTTACAGGTTGGTTCAATTCATTCGAACACAATATTATTGAAAGGATAACGAAATAAGTACGTACAGCAAATTGATATAACATTAAATTGCCATCATTTCGGAACAGCTTTAACTAAAAGCAATATTCATCAATCAATTTTAGTTTATGATCAAAATTTTTATTTTCTTGACAAACAAAATACGCTAAACAATAACTTGCAACCCATAATTTTATTGTAGTGTATTCCCTTTCAAAAAGATAATCAATTACCAATTGTGTAGACGCCATTTTCGTCGGACGCCATTTTCTTTTCAGCCGTGGCCAATAAGAAGGCGTCTAGAAAATGGGAGTGAACTACAGCAAAATGGTGGCTTGCGATTGGTGGAACTTTCAACACTGGTAGATTGCAGATTGAAATTATCTACTGTATTACTCAATAGGGAACGAGACTTGAAATGAGTTGAAGATTGAGACGTTCTGATTGGCGGAATTACAAGTTTTGGTGATCATTGATAGCCCATGAATAATTGAAACAAAACCGGATGACAAGATAGAATTTGAAAAGATTCATGAAATGGCAATAATGTAATAAAATGAGCAAATAAGTTACATCTTGATAAATAATCTGCACTTCATTTAGTGGTTGTGAAGTGTTTTCATTGTTATATTAATAAAATGATTAGCATCACATTTAGAATAATATCTAATATATTAGAATTATATCCGAGCTGTTCTACCCACGAATACTACAATATGTACAATAGCAATCTTGTCCAGTATTCGTAGTTCCACTCATCTCGGAAATTTATAGGTCCATTACAATGGGAAAGTTTTCTAGTTTTCTGAAAATCTGCAATGAAATTATTCTAGTGGAACACTATTTTTCAATACTGAACTGAGAGCAGCATCAGCCAAGTGATGCGCGGAACAGACGATTTGTGGGTGGGAGGGGTTAACGATAGCGGGGCGTCAAACGCGGCAATAAAACGCCATCATTCATTAGAGAAGCCAGCTGATCGATTTGCCCAGTGAGCTGATGTGCTGGAAGAGGAGTGAATGCAATGCAGCCGACCCACATGCTGCTCTACTCTGTGCTGAAACAGAATCACTCTCGGTAAAAGTCCATTTCGAAGCGGCGCATTTGCATTCGCTTTATGGACGCCTGAAATATTTACATTGTCATCGCCAGCGAAACAAAAGCGGCCCGAGAATATGACCTAACAAACCGTTTAGTCCGCTGTGAATACACGCAAATGTAGTCTGCAAACAATGAATGCCAACTATGCAAGGAGACATCCCAATGGCAACTGCTCCTCCCTCATTCGACCAATCATGTCACTGCACATGGTAGAACATGTGCTGGAGAAGAGCAAGGAAGAAAGCATTCATTGGGGAAATGAAAGGAGAAGAATGGTGGAAGTGATGAAGTAGAGAGAAAGGTGGAGAGAAACCTGTTACAGGAAGATGGAGGAGGGAAGGAAAGTGGAAATGAAGGTGAAATGGAAGAGTAATGTAAGATGAAAATAGTACAGAAGGAAATCAAAGTCAGAAATCAATCAGTATCAGAAGGAAATGTAAAATTAGAAATCAGTACAATACATAATCCACATTTAATATGTAATACCTTTCAAGGTCAGCTTCTATTAGTTGAATGGTATTGCATGTTACATGTGGATTATGTATTGTATAAACTTGTCAGATAACATATGTTTCGACGATCAATATCACAATACTTAACCTTCAAATGCTGAATCTCGCAGATTATTGAAAAGGTCTTTTAAAAAGTTATTCTTTGAAAGGTCTTTGAAGAATTTAAAGGTCTTTAAGACTTTCAAGCCTTTTGATAATTGTGTCAAAATCACTGTTTACTTTTTACCGAAACAGCTGTTTTCTGACAAGTTAAAAGGATCCTGCTATACTGATTTCAAATTTAATCTAGTCAAAGATAGAATGTTATAATATTTAATGACGTTGACTGTAGCTACGAACTATGCTACTTTTTAATTATAAACAATTGTTAGTAATCAAACTATGAATCTTTGCACTATTCATTGTATGTATTGTACGGTTTGATGAATGAAGAAATTATAAAATGGAAAAGGAATATCCGAAAAATGTAAGCATGGAGGAAATAGAAGCATGCGAATGGGAAGGGGCAGAAGCGAATCAGGAGAGAGAAACATAATAAGAGATGAGAATTGGAAATGAAAGGTGAAAGCAAGCGTTAACTTGCTTCATACATGGGAGTCACTGAGTTTACCCAGATACATTCAAATCTCTTCTCACTGATGGAAACTCGAAAACTTTTATTATCCTGCTAGCTGAAACGTAACCGATTTCCTGAATAGAAATTTTACTGCCGTATTCTATCAACAGTTTCACTGCGTTTGGATTTTGTTTGGAATGATTTTCATGAATGTAGAAAACTGGATAATAGCCTAGAATCCTCTCATCTAGATTATCTTGCATAATCATTTCCCATTCTCTAGGAAAAAAAGAGTTATTTGAAAAAGATAATGATGATTGGATGAAGTGAGATTTTGGTTTCCTCTTATTACCGATTGGATTAGATCAGAAACAATTCTATTTCTTATAAATATAATTGTCTGTGATTAGGCTGTAATACACAATTACAGTGTATTTTTTAACAGTCATTTAAAACAACATAACAAAATTGAAATAATAAGTTTATACCACGAATGAACAAATTTTAAAGAACGCCAAACTCATTTTCAAATCTCTGAGAGATCTGAGGCAATGGGATAAGATAGGATGAATTGGAGAAAATTTGAGGGAATGAGATCAATGGATTGGGAAAGAGGCCTTTTGAAGTTTTTACTAGACGTAGGACCAAGTTTAGAAATGAGAAACAGATTCCTATTATTCTGAGAGAGCTGAGGCTATGGGGTAAGATATAGGATAGGATGAATTGGAGGAAATTTAAGGAAATGAGATCAATGAATTGGGAAAGAGACCTTTTTAATTTTAAAAATATAGAAAGCAACAAATGAGGCAAAAAATGCAGTGATAAGGTCAGGAGAATGAATCTACTACTGTAATACTATTTCAATTAGAATTTAATAATAATATTTCAGTTATATTATCGATATTCATCTACTATAATTCACTTTTCAATATCTGATATGACCTATGGCGAACACTGATCGATATAAAATAGAAAATAATAGGAAAAATGAATATTTCAGTGATATTATCGATATTCATCTACTATAACTTACGTTTCAATATCTGATAAGACCTATGACGAACACTGATCGATATAGAATAGAAAATAATAGAAAGAACTATGAAGAGTATGTGGAAAAGAGTTATGCTGCTATGGTAAGTAATCAATATAAGTAATCAGTAAAGTAATCAATACAAGCATGAGAGTTGTGATGAGTAGCAAAACCCAGAAACCCAGAGAAGGCAAACGCTAATCAATATAAAGAAGAAAATAATAGAAGGAACCAGGAAGAGTATAGACAAGAATAAATCAATAGAAACAAATTTATGGGAGGTACCAGAAATTTTAGATGAGACAGTCACACACAAATGAAGAGAAAGTACCCAAGAGTCGAGAAAAGAGAGAAATAATGAGTTAGAATGAGAGGGCAGTTAATGAGTAGCGAAGCTGTGAGGTGTGAGGTGTGTTGAGGTCGGTCGGTGTGAGAATGATTTTGTGTGGTTGCTGAGAGGGAGGGAGGGCGGTAGGGAGGGTTTCGGAGCGAGCGGAGCGAGGTTTGTGGTCAGTGGATCACTCCTCGCCCCAACAAAGATGGTGTCTGACGTGTGGCGGCCACGTTTCGACCTACATAGCTGTACAAAGCTGGTCGAAATTTCTAGTTGCACCACCGTGTTGTGTACTAATGCAAGCACGTTGTCCAAATACAAAACTGGGCATTTATCCGATTACAGAACTTGCTGCAACAAATTAAATTTTTGTGACATATTTGTACTCATACTATTTTTGTTTGAAGAACTATTTTTGATGTACTATACTCTCCAGCTAGTTGTACAAGTTTTGAGAGGATGATTTGGAAGAAAATTAACCCTGTTTAAAGTATTGTTCGTAAGCCAGTAATTCAAAATCATACAGATATTATAGAATAATCTCGAGTGATTATGAACTTCTGTGTTGCCAATTGTTTGAATGTTGAGAATAAGGCTCTACTCACACTTGGAAACTCAAATCAGGGAAACCTCGGATAACAAACATGTGTTTTCAAATGATAGATGCATTGCAGGATCTTCTGATCATCATTTGAAAAAAGACATGTTGTGCTCCGAGTTGTTGCAGGATCCATTCAGGCGTCGCATCAGTTTGGCAATTGTAGGAGTTCTGTTTCCAACTCGTCAATAGCCATTCAGCAGAGTATGAGTAAGTGGAAATAACAAGTTTACTAAATGTTTTATGAAGTACTGTGATGAATTCCTTGAATGTAGTTTAAAAATGAAACAGGAGAGTATATTTTGTTCTTTTTAGCTTGAGTGACCGTTCGGTGTAATGACAATACGTATTTGGTCATTTGTACGACAAACATTAGCTGATTAATCATCACCTAATAGTGCACAATAATTCAATTCCTTGTTATATTTCCAATAGAATATATTTTATTGTGATTCTGTGTGTATATCTTTTTATTTCTATATTTGTTTATTGAACATGAGTATGTTGTCAATAAGAACAGCTTTGATGATGAATGGAGAACATGAAAGTGGTTTTCTTGGATCTTCTTGAATTTTAAGCCATAAGTTGGCCTACTTAGAATTCTTCTATTCAGTGTTAGTACAAATTCTGCAAACGTTCAACAGGAGATGAGAAGATTGAAGTGTTCACTGTTGACTACAGAATAAATAAACACTAAACTACTACATTATAACTATGATAACTCGTTCAGTACTGAAAACTTGCTTGAACATTTAAGAAATTCAATTTTCAACACCAAAAACAAGAAAATTCTTCAAGTTATGAAGACTGGCTGAGATGCTGAGAACAATTCTTTTTATGACGAATGCATGTAATCATGCATTCCTATCAATTCTGTTGCTCTGAAATTTTATAAATAGCCTCGTTTTATCTTGGACATGACCCTTCACATGCTCGTTCAATAAACAGTGAAGAATGAATGCATAAAAAGAGATTGTTGGTGGAACGGCGCCAGATTAGAGATAATTTTGTGCCATTTATCGCGGTTGATTGCCCGCAAACAACGAAAATAGCCATTGAAAATAACACGGGCTCATCTGAACGCACATTGCGTAATGGCTGAGATAATATGTGGGGCTCTCATCTTTGCATGGACCGGATGTACGTGTAATAACACTTGAAAGCGTTGTTCAACAAACATCATCCAACCTTGAAACAAAAGTTTCAAACTTTCCATGAATCCAATTATGTGCTTCAGCAGTGATGTTCAACTTCCTTCTGTTCCAAAAAATGATTCGATCACGATTTCTTGGAGAAACAAAACTTTAATTTGTTTCCCGCTATAACTGAAAGCCAAGTTGGAGTTGCGGGAACTTGCTAACTACTTCATCATAGTTGGCGATACTGGTAAGTGGCGAGAGAGTGCATTTACAACCACTCCTTTGGTCCCTTGTAAAAAGTTTCGTCAGAAGTTGAAATAAAAGACCACTCACAGCTACTGGAATAATGATCAATATTAATGGAGAAGGGTGGATTTTCCTGGAAGTACTACTGTCTCTTGCACATAAAGCTGTGGGCGAAAATCAATCATTTCATCATTTTCTCTCAGAAAAAACAATGTTGTTTGAAGTTATTATACATCAGTCATTATTTCTTGATTTGCTCTGTTCAGGCACATATTATTAATTATCCTCATTTGAACGAAATGATAGTTTATACTTGTAAATCTACATTGTAAAAGATTTGCTGTGCTTTGCCCGTAGCACGATCTACGTAAACGAAATTATCTTTTAAAGTTGTAAATCTTTGTCTACACGGGAGCAATAAGAATGCAGAAAGGAAAGATCTATGAACATATAAAATCTCTGTCAATTTTGATACTTATACAAAACCAATAGTTCAATGCACTCAAACAGCTGGTTTAGGGTCAACGCGCTGCCAACTATAAGAGTAGACGATCATATGATCTATATTCTTATTGCCATTTGTTATTGTGTAGCACTACTGTGAATCAATGTGAATCAATCTGTGAACCTAGTTTGAAAGATCGCTCATCGAACTTCTTGATTCAAACCATGATGGTCCCACAGTGTAGCACTATCGTTGTCACAGTTCATCCAGCACAAATCGATTGTGTGACAGGGATTGACGACGGCATCGATCGACAAGGCGTGACATAAAAATCTTGAGCGACAAATCATTTCGCGGCGACCACGCCCGCCTGCGACACAGTCTGACCAAGTTTTGTCGACGAGGTGAAAAATTGGTATTGTCGAAAGCAGTCCGATGGGAAATCGGAAAAGCGCTTTTGTAAACGAGACACAGGGAAAACAAATCGCTGCGTCCATCGACAGAACTGACGCCCGGGGAAGGGGGCTGGTAGGCGTCGGAACTCATTTCTTGTTCGTTCTTTCGTTGATTAAATTCCGACGTCTTTTCGGTTGGCGCGTGTACGCGGGCCGAGGCTTAATAACGCCGAACTGTTATCGGAACGTTTTCACTCCTCGCCTCAGCGTTTAAAGCCGAATTGTATCTGTCATTAGTGACCGTTTATCGGTTTTCGCCTTCTATCGACTGCTCTGCACCGTTACTGTAATTGGAGGTTTCCTGTGTTGGTCGAATGGATTGTCTGTGGATTATTGAAAAGGATTCGGAATTTAGGTGGGTGTCCGAAACGAATTTAGAACGGATGACTGTCGGAAGCTTTTTGTGTTGTTGTAGTAGTAGTAGTAGTGAACGTGATATTGTGATATCCATATTGAATGAAGAGACTCAAAGTTGTGACAAGCACAGAGTTTCCTAGAGATTGATGATGGTGTAACAACCGAAACCGGTATCTTAATGTTTTAATAAATTTCTGGCTATGACTATTTCGAGTCTTTTAATCCAATATTGATTATTGGGAGTGTCGAAGAAATACAAACCCTTAAAAATAAACTCATAAATTACTTACCTGATCAACAATTCCTAAACTTAACATCTAAACTTAATAGCCTTACATTAAGGGCCGGTTCATGAGCTCGGGATTTAGCCAAGTCCTAGACTAAAACGGGTGGCTATCGTAGCATCGACAAACGTTTGTCTCAACAGGTTAGTGGGTTAGCAGCATAGAGAGCCCTTAGTACATAGTTTCGAGGCTAACGTTTGTCGATGCTACGGTGGCCACCAGTTTTAGTCTAGGACTTAGCTAAATCCCGAGCTCATGAACCGGCCCTAAGTTATCAAACTAATAAATAAATCGAACATTTCCTCTTATTTTTCAATGTGTAGTTTGCCATCTGTTGCCTCGGTAACCAGTATTCCAGTTGAGTTGAGGTTTCAGTATTTTGTCACTTGATCCGATCTAGACCTGTTTTCGGTTCAGTGGACAAAATGGCGTCAACCACTATTCAGGGCTATTAAGTGGAGAATAATTTTTGTAATACGAAACTCATCACATCTTAAAGCCTATTATGATACTCGATAGCTGAGTGAAATTGAATTTCTTTCCTTTTCAACTCGGGGTTAATTTTTATTAAATTCGTATTCGTAATAATAATACAGTATTATCATTATATCAAAAATTTCATTATAATAAGAAACATGTTAATCTTATCACTGTTGACACCTTTAAAATATAAAAATTGTATAAAAATACAGTATATAATAATATTTAAAATTTCAAATTGCTTCACTTATTATAAGATACTCTGTTACTCTTATTTATTCATTCACTTGTTTTCAAGATTTTTTGGTAGTTCAGTGAGAATGTCCCATCGATTAGTAGCCGAGACATTCCACCTTCTACAATTTTTATCGTCATCGCCATTACTGGATTCTCTAATTGTGGACCCCGGCGGACGGCTATTAGCCTGGATTTTCTCTTCGAAAGATTTCGCTAAAAGCTTTTTCTTTTCTTCCAACCTGGCTTGAGACTCACTTCTGTTGAAGATCAGCAAATTTTCATCTTGTTTCTACCTGTATTTCTTCCTCATTACTCGGAATCGAAGCTTAAAATCGTCCATCATTGCTTTATGTTTCACCAGATTGTTTTAAGTCGCAGATAACTTTAAAATTTCAGTATAAATCTAGAATACTACATCTGTATTGTATTTGTACTATTCTTAGCAGTGAACTTCAGTCAGCATACAGTATTGTTCCTTTATTTATGAGTTTCGTTTTCCATTTATAGATGTCTTCACTGTTGGAATAATTTTAAGAAATGAGAGAATAGGTTTAGTTTTGCCTGTAAGCCCATATCAGAATAAAAAAGTGCACAATTATGGCGGTTGCGGGAAACAAATAATACCAATTATAGGAAATATACCCGGTATAGGCGAAATATTTCCTATAGGAAATATACCCGGTATAGGCGAAATATTTCCCATAGGAAATATACCCGGTATAGGCGAAATATTTCCTATAGGAAATACACCCGGCGATGACCAAATAAGTATACCACGCCAATGGTATTAGGTAATAGTTTAATACCAATGGCTTCACTGCGATTATACAGTCTCTGTAACATGAACAAAGTTCACTACAGTTTTAAATTCGTTGGAACCTTAAAAAACTACTAATATTTTTTAATTATAAGGGTTTTTACCTATGAAAACTGCACTTTTAAGAACATTTTCAATGATTAATTTCTGAACAAAGATTCATCTGAGATATACGTTTCTATCAGCTAGTGATATATTTACAAACTTTCTTTTCTCACAAAATATAATTACATAAACTACGATATCACAACATATCACTTATAATATAATTAAAACGTGTGCGATATGATTTTCCATGAAATAATTCAGCTCTAAATAATTTACATTGGCGGTGTCTTCAAAGTACTTGCTTGAAGTTAGCAAGCGTGCCTCCTATTTACAGGTTAAAGCAGCTAATAGGAGAATTATTCATTGAAAACGATGCCGTGCGGTGGTTGGTGGGGGGGGGGGCTTAGGGGGTTTGTAGAGAGAGACAATTAATCACTTTCCAATTTTGCGATTAAGTTGCGCCGGGTCAAAGTACCCGAGAGAGGCGCTGCAGCCGAACTCGGCAAAAGCCAAGTGCCGGATAAGTTTCGCTTGAGCCAACTTTGCGCTTCGAATCCGTTTAATGAAGGCATAAGCCGACTCTGGCGCTGCCTCGTGTCTACTCCACGAACTTCACTAGAAACAGCTTACCGTGCTGCCTCCTTTTTGCACAATACTAGCACATATTATGTAGTTTTTGATCCCCCGTCGAATTGTGATACGGCTGCTCAAACCTCCAACCTACTTATTGCTCTGTGCCAAGTTTTCTTCAATTCAAAACTATTCCATTAAGGTTGATGGAATTCCATTAAGTACGAATGTGTTTTGCCGGGAGTGCTGATCTGTAGATCCAGTGTGAGTTTAGTGCAGTGGCGGATCCAGGAGGTGATTTCGGGGGGGAAGGGCAAACACCAGGGTTGTCGGGGGGTATGGAATACCCCTCAACCAATTTTTTGGATTTTTAAACAGAAAATGACGTATTTTCGGGGGGGGGGGAAATGCCCCTTCACCTTCCCCTTCATCCGCCACTGGTTTAGTGTATAAGCTGTGCTGTGCCCCGCTTCATTCATAAGAGTTCTGTAATGTAGGCTGATTCAATCAGATTGATCTCAAGATTGTACTGTAGAGTAGTGATTGTAGTAAATAGTAGGGATTGTTGTGATTGTTTGTTATTACTCAAATTATGAATAATGAATAGTATAGTAAGTTTACCCACTAAATAACACAAATATTAATTCCATGTATACCTCAATGAATAATTTAGAATATAATTAAGATGTTTAATTCATCAATATTCTAGAAATTCAATATAGAAGGTTGAACCAATGGGTCTCATCTTCTTTAACAATCATTATCATTTCAAGTTAAAATAGAATAGCTTATTAGTCCTTGACTAGGTGCTATAGTAACAATGAAAAAAAATATTCAAGAATATAAATCAGATGTATAATTCAACAATTCAAGAATATAATTCATAACATTCGAATTTATAACTTGAAAGGTCGATTGTTTGTATTATTTTTCTCCAGTTCAAATTTCTTTTAAATTTTCACAACACAAAAGCCGAAAAGCCAATTGCATTTAATTGCAATATAATAGCGTCATTTAACAGAGCATTTATTTCGTATGAGATTTTGAAAACTGTATAACGTATAGTTTTGAAAGCCTTTTATTGGTGCCTATCTGTAGTTTCTATACTTATCAAAAATTTTCCTTCATTCAAACTATTTTCTAAGGTTTCAAATTACGACATTCTTTCAGATTATCTATCTGTAGGCCCGATATTTTTCCAAGCTTAGTCGTTAGTGAACAGCTAATCTTTCTGTTGAGTTCAACACCCTCTTATGCCAGGTTGGTGATTAATAATTGTCTGATAAATGCGATATGATTAAAACTCCTCAGTTGGGCTCAAATTCAAATTACCTATGCTATAAAATTACAGGTATGAAATATGAGAAGCTAGGAAATTCGGTGTATCTTATTCGTCAACGTTTTCAAGGTGATATTCGTTTTCTGTGTATTTCTTTTGTCTTGATTTCTGTCAAATTTTCAGTTGAAATTATTGTCTATCTCGGCGTTTCACTATGACACCATAAGAAACAGTTGGGAATGAATTCAGTATTTAACTCCAGTGACTCAACGTTTATTTGAAGAGAAAATTTAGTGATGCAGAATAAGTAATTGAGAGAAAATGGATCCAACTGCGTGTTTTACATTACGGTTTGCTGACAAACTATTCAAAACTGGTCTATTGTTATTGAAATATTGTCAGTGTCTTGTTCAAATGAATATACGATTGTCTGAAAGTCTTTACCACATTATTTCTTAAAATATATTCAAATTTCAGTATTACAGTATTAGCCTATGGTGAATAAGGATAACTTTTACTAAAGGCGGAGGAAAATTTCACCCCAGAAATTAGAGAAAATATTCATGTACTTTAGAGAAATTTGCATTACAGATTTACAAGTAAAATTTTAGTCAAAATACCACAGACTAAATGAGTAACTGTGAAGAATATTGTCAAAAAATTGATAAATAAATAAACATAAAGCACATTTCAAAAACTTTTCCACCCAATAAAGAAATGCAATTGATAATCAAAGAGGAAAAACAAGGGTTGTAAACATTTCTATTTCAGCTAGACCGAAAATTTCAAATTTCCAACTCAAAAAAAAAAGCGTCCAATGAACTATGAAGTGTATTTTTCAGTGCATCTTTTCTTCTAAGTCAATTCCACTGATTTTCTGTATTTTTCCAGTATTATCAAAAAATGTCATTTTTTCAATGAACAATATAACTAGTTTTCCTCCTAGAATACTTTACGAAAGAATCTTGTTTACAAAATTGATGAATTTCTTCCCCTCATGCATGAAGTCAAAGTCACCCATATCAATCTCAAGCAAACAGTGCAAAATCAAAGTGTCCAACTTTAGGCACTCGTGTAAATAAGAGAAGCTGTCCCAATTACACTAATTGTCGTAATTTCATTGAGCGTCACTTTTCTCTTTTTGCTCTTTCCAATTAATTTGAAGATCACGCGCAGGGTCACTCTCGCGTCCGGCTATCAAATTGAATCTGTCGTTCCCTACAATCAACTCTATTTCACCTTTCAATTGCACTGCTTTGCTGAAGTATCCTACTACGTTAGATACGAGAAATGGAGAAAATTTAGATCTTCCTCACTTGCTTCATGCATGATGAGTTTGATTCAATTTGTTTCCTCTGTAGCCTACCTGAAAGACATGCAAGACTTGACCATCTGGAGCTCGAGTGGGATTTATCTGTAGTTTTCAGATTATCATATTATATGTTTGTATTATCATATGCCAGAATAGTGTAAATTATAGAAGATAATGGAAGATATGGTTATCTTGAAAGTATGGATTTCTATGAAGATATTTCATGGGAGATAATTATGGATTATTCGCATACATGATGCATTATCAGTTACATGTTTAGTAAGTGGAATAGTATATTACTGAGAAAAAATCGAAAAATAAACTTATAAAAACCAATACTTGAATGAACTTATATAAAACACATTGACATGAACCAAGATCGAATCAAATGAACCATAGAATGAATAATTTATTATTTTTTGGTACCTCAATGAAACTGGTCCTTAATGAAGCACAATCATTTTTTCAAACTATGAGGAAATAATAGAAAATTTATCTGGATTAGAGGTTGCATATATTGAGTTTATACATAATAAAATTGTAAAAATTTGAAGAAAGGGAAAAACTATGATACGCATATCTAGTGTGTACCTTACAAGTCAGCAGTAATCCAAACTTATGTTGTTATATGAAAACTTTTATCGTCTAATCACTAAAAATGGGCTCTGATTGGAAATCCCATAATATTTTCGAAACTGTGATTATCAGTAAGCCACAAACGAGCGGAAAATCACAGTTGAGCAAGAAATTTTCCTTTGGGGACTTTTCCAACGAAAACTTTCGTCGGTCTTGTTCGAGGGCGACCAACTTTTCCAATTAAATAATGAGTAGTTGGCGAATTTCAGACGATGAAGTGAAATTATCTAGTGGAAATTGAAGTGAAATTATTATACTAGTAGGAAAGGTATGGTGAGGAATTTGTATGGATGAAAGGATGGGAAGTTCTAGTGGCAGGGAGAGAAATTCTGAGCCGAATTTCATTACTCTTCTACTGTTCATCTAAGGCGATAAATCATTCTGACAGCCGCATGAATTGTTGTAGGAAACCCTATTTCCACGGAGAAACGCCTCTTCTCGCCTTCAACTGACGGATTCCTAGTGTAACGCCACCTACTGCTTGCTGCTGTTGCTACAGTCGACTTCAATTATATTTTATTATAACAGTTTCAGCTTGTGTCGTATCGTACTGTGGTATTCCCATGCGGCAAATAAAACCAATGCTTGCCATCTTCCACAAGCACTGATAAAGACTCTTCCTTTCCTGAGCTACAAGTTGTTAAAAATCTCTTCTAGTTTCATAATGCAATTCCGCTCTCAATACGAGCCTCCATCTATGATATCGTTTTACTCTTTTGTTTTTCGCTATGTCTGAAATAGGCCTACGTGAATGTAAAAGATTCAACAAGCTTCTCAGCCTAGAACTGCGTTCTTCACAAAATGAAATGATTCACCGAAATTTAAGAAAAATCATATGTACTTGATAATTGTCGATTACAGTTATCATTCATGATTGCACTACAAAATTTGCAAGGCTTTTTCACTCATAGTCAAAATTGATAATGTATTAAAAATGGAATCAATTACAAGAAATTGTAATAATTGTTCTCGGTGTAATTTTTACTTCTTTCGAGCAATTATTTGGTTACAAATTGAAATGAAGCATCAATCACTGAAGATATACGTCAGGCCTACGCCCATTGAAAATCCTCTCACTCTCTCCTGTTGGTCGAGAATCCAAAATGGCGTGCTTGTTTTGATCCAGCCAGACAGCGTGATTGGATGATGTTTTTTCTCTTGTCGAATAGTTGAATGCAGAGTTTGCTAATCTTCTGCACTCCTCAAACGCATTAAAATTGGAACTTGAAGCTTAGTTTTGACTACAGAGAGTAGGCCTATATAGTAGTTTTGACTCTGTAGTTTTGACTATGAAGTAGAGTAGCGGGAATAATTTAGGCTCGGTTCAGACGGGCGGTTCAGCAGCGCAAATGTGAGATAATTGAGACACTTTCCAATGAAACAATTAAACAATTAACTCCCGCACCGTAGAGCTAGTGCAGGGAATCAAATCGTGTTGTTCACACTTCTCTCAGAAACGCATGTTTTCAGCACGTCACCTTGTTTCACTGCTAGAAACATGCGTGCTAATTGCCCCAGGCAATTATATCTAATTATCCTAACATACAAAAAGTTAAATTTGGGAATTTTTGATTTTGAAAGTGCTATGTTATTCTACACGATCTCCCTGAGTGCAGTCGAACTCGATTTTCATCTCTAGCATGAAAATTACCTGTTTTATTGAAGATTATTGTTTCTATCTCCAGTGATAGTCTATTAGTGGCAAAACTTGGATACAATTGAATGAAAAATTCTAAATTCAAACAGCCGAGAATACTGGGTTTCAAAACTTTGCATTCTGTGTGCCATTTTACTACCATTTTTCAGACATTTATACCATTTTCTACATTGAATACTGAAGTTGTATACCGTATTTGTGTTGAACAAGGAATAAAAACAGAAAATAGATAGTACATATTTACAAGCGTCCAAATCACGAATTTTAATTGAATGTCATAACCTACTAATAAATAAAAGAATTTGCAATTCGAATTCAACACAATGATTGGTACTGTATTTGAGTAGAGAATTTTATGAATATGCTGTGAATTATCACTCACCTCAAAGTTACAGCCAACATCTCTTCAAGGGCATACTGAAAGCCGCATGCTCGTATCCTGACTCTCAATTTGTCTGATGATTTAAAAACTAATTCGTCGAAAGACCTTATGCTCATTCTAAAATAATTGAAAAATTTCTGTTCATCTTGAGTATGAAGTATGAGTATAAGTATGAATAGGCTAGATTTACCACTATGGCTTGTCGACGTCTTGCCACGTCCATTCTCACAACACCACTGAGAAAATAATGCATTTGTACAATTGTAGCACAATCCATTTAAGTAGGTTAAAAATGGGAGATCTGGGCCACCGTGACCTTGATCTCCCTTGCACCAGAATACCTTTCAAGGTCACCCCCAAAAAATCCCCTTGCACCAGAACCGCCAATACCTTTTCAAGGTCACCCCCCCCCCACCCCCTTGCACCAGAACCTACATTCCCGTTTCAAGGTCACCTAACCTAGCCTGACCTACTCCAACCTAACTCAAGTCAAGGTCACTTAACCTGACCTACTCTAACCTAACCTAAGTCAAGGTCACCTAACCTGAAACTTTGAAAAAACCAAAACATTGATCAGCTGCATTCAAGGTTACATCTTGACAAAAAGGCGGGAAATTTGAATTAACCCGCCAAACCTAACCTAAATGTTTCATATATCAATGGGCAATATACATCTATCTTTTTGCTGAAAGCTCTTATAATATTCGACATCCCAAGGCTAAAACCAATCAGCTGATTACAAGGCCATACCCGGCCATAAAGGCGGTAAATTTGAATTCATCAGCCTAGCCTAGCCAGGCGGGGTCAAACCTAACCTAATGGGGATCCAGCATGCAGGCGGTCATCTTGGATCTGGGCATCTGGGTACAGTGCTGCCATCTATATTAGTATGCAACAGTGCTGCCAATGACAATGATCAAAGCTAATTGTGTGCTGGAAAGGTCTGGTCTAGTCATCAGATGCATATGCATTCCTTGTACATCTGAAAAGAATAGAGGGCGCTACAGGTCCGATCTTGCCGCATATTTAGCATATTTCTGAGGATGTTATCCAGGAGGCTGTGGATGCAACACATGATCCTACCCAATGTTGTTATCTATCTGCCATCACCTATCCACCTATCCTATCCACTTGAAGTGAAGTGGTGAAGTGAAGTGGTGAAGTGAAGTGGTGAAGTGAAGTGGTGAAGTGAAGTGGTGAAGTGAAGTGGTGAAGTGAAGTGGTGAAGTGAAGTGGTGAAGTGAAGTGGTGAAGTGAAGTGGTGAAGTGAAGTGGAGAAGTGAAGTGAATAAGTGAAGTGAAGTGGAAAAGTGAAGTGGAGGTGTTGGTGAGGGGGTGTTGGTTATGGAAAGGACTCCTTTACTACTGAGTGTGCACTCAGGTCAGCGCTTTCTTAGTTTATTTTCCTTAGTCTAACATACAAGGGGTTGGGTAAATAATAGAATACTAGATTGTTCTCAATAAGACAGTTTTATTGTCATTCATATACATAATTATGCTTTCATTACAGTTCCAGTCAATGGCATATACTTTTTGACTACATCATGTATCATTAGGCAGTAGGCACGAGTATTTGCTGGAATGTTGTCACCACTTGTTTCAAATTTTATCTTTATATCAATGCTCCCAACCTTGAGCGTATCATTTTGGCGGGAACAATCAAGCATACAACATCATTCGTCCATCTGTTAAAGCCCTTAGCTGGAACAGGGATTGACCAATCCAGAATGTCCATGATTGTAGGCTCCATTGAAAACTTCATACATGCCATATACAGCAATCATCACCGTCAATGCTCTCATATGGATAGTACTTGTTGTTTAAAAACACTCGAATATCCTTCATCCCACACTTGTCAAAGAATGATGCATTAGCTGCTGCTGTTCCATATCTTGCTGTCTGAAGTCCAATCACAATGTAGCGTGGCTTATCCAGAAAATCTTTTGTACTAACAGTCCATGTATGCTTCATTGTCTGTGGTAGCAAAGGGTACTCATACAATTCCCAATGTCGAAATGATAAGCTTATAGGCATATCATCCTTTACAAGTCTCAGCAGGCGAAGTCTGTATTCATCTGACACTTCCACATAGGGTATTCTCCATGAAAGTTTCTCAATGACCACTTTCCCAGCTACATCCAGGCAATTGACGTTGTTTGGACTGCGTTTTAGCACCAGCTCTTGTTTCACATTCAGTAGAATCTGTTTGTAATCTTCGGCAAAGCCCAGCAGGTATCTCAGAGGCACATCCATGGTTGTTGTATCGGCTCCATTGGCAGCAAAATTGGCAAATCCAGTTGTTGAGTCAAACTTGTAGCCAGCTGGTACCATCTTGTTATGTTCAATAGCACCAAATGTCATGGCATTCTTCATTAAACTTACAATTCCAGGGTGCGTATGCTGTCCACCACCACTCCATTTATCTCATAGCGTATCTCTGACCAAAGGTGGGCGAAGAATCCAGACACACAATGGGCTCCATCCAAGGCTGCATCAGCTGCATTTGTCACCTTATACTCAGATGTAGATAGCTTTGTGATGGTAGCTTTTAAATGTCCTGTTGTTGAATTGGTATCCGGATCTCGTCATTGGGTTCAAATCTTGTAGTAAGTGGATCATGTGAAACATACTGTATATTGTTGATGGAATCATCATTAATTGGGCCCTTGCCCAGCACATTCAGGACACTGCTCATTACCATTGTTACCTCAAGAGCACTCTTGTACAGACTGATTGCTGCAAAATTCAAGTTCCCATATATACCTGTATATCCACAGCCTTATGGGTAGGATCATGTGTTGCATCCACAGCCTCCTGGATAACATCCTCAGAAATATGCTAAATATGCGGCAAGATCGGACCTGTAGCGCCTCTATTCTTTTCGGATGTACAAGGACTGCATATGCATCTGATGACTAGACCAGACCTTTCCAGCACACAATTAGCTTTGATCATTGTCATTGGCAGCACTGTTGCATACTAATATAGATGGCAGCACTGTACCCAGATGCCCAGATCCAAGATGACCGCCTGCATGCTGGATCCCATTAGGTTAGGTTTGACCCGCCTGGCTAGGCTAAGGCTGATGAATTCAAATTTACCGCCTTTATGGCGGGTATGGCCTTGTAATCAGCTGATTGGTTTTAGCCTTGGGATGTCGAATATTATAAGAGCTTTCAGCAAAAGATAGATGTATATTGCCCATTGATATATGAAACATTTAGGTTAAATTTGGCGGGTTAATTCAAATTTCCGCCTTTTTGTCAAGATGTAACCTTGAATACGGCTGATCAATGTTTTGGTTTTTCAAAGTTACAGGATTGGTGACCTTGACTTAGGTTAGGTCAGAGCAGATCAGGTTAGGCTAAGCGACCTTGACTGAGGATAGGTTGGAGTATTTCAGGCTAGGTTAGGTGACCTTGAAACGGGAATGTAGGTTCAGGTGCAAGGGGTAGAGGGGGTGACCTTGAAAAGGTATTGGCGGTTCTGGTGCAAGGGGATTTGGGGGGTGACCTTGAAAAGGTATTGGCGGTTCTGGTGCAAGGGGGGGGGGGTCAAGGTCACGGTGGCCCAGATCTCCCATTTTTAACCTACTCATTTAACTTGTCAGAAATCAACTGTTTTGGTAATAATTAAACAGTGACTTCGACCCAATAATCAAAAGGCTTAAAAGTCTTAAAGACCTTTAAAGTCTTTAAAAGACCTTTTTAAAGAAGACCTTTTAAAGAATAACTTTTTAAAAGAACTTTTCAATAATCTGCGAGATTTAGCATTTGTAGTTAAGTATTGTAATATTGCTGGTCAAAACATGTGTTTTCTGACAAGTTAAAAGGGACCTGCTATAGCAAAGAATATTTTGCAGCTGACAGTATTATGCGAAATGGAATTCCTTTGCGAACTAGTGATTGTTCAATATTCTCGACTTTCAATGGAAGTACAATTATTCGCATCATCATTATATGTAATTTTCTCAGACTATTCCTATTATTTATTGTAATTATCGTAACCTATGGGGAGCCCCTCAGAACAAAACCACTAGGTGTAATTCATATAATGGCTATAATGCATTGTAGCATTATAGCCATTAGCGTCAATAACTTTTAGCATTAATAGGCATGAGTAGGTATGCAACACACTACATTCTTATTTCATAGATAAATATCTCACATTATTGATATTTCACTTATGAAACTTGATAATTTTTGGCTAAATTCTTATTAAATGGATGAAGAAATTTTCCAAATTTCATTATGAAGTTGGAAAACCGATTAGAAATAAATAAATAGCTTACTATACTAATTAAAATGCTATAAGAAAATTTCAAGCGGTTCTAGAATCAGAAAACTAATTAGAATAACATAGGACTTGAAAAATTTATAATGTCAAAAATTATTATCTTTTCTATCAAAATCTATGAATAAATTTTCTTAGCCAATTAGGCCGCATGCGTTTTATAATTGCCGGTCGAATCTTGGAAGAAGCAACTATTCTTGGAATTCTCGCTCACAATTATCTACCGCATGTTGAACGTACACGCTCGTGTGAACCGAGCCTTAAGCTGTCGGAAAACAGCTGTTTCGACGAACAGTATCACAATACTTAACCTACGAATGCGGAATCTCGCAGATTATCTGAAAAAAGGTATTTTAAAGACTTTAAAGACTTTTAAGCCTTTGGATTATTTATTGTGTCAAAGCTACGTAAAATCACTGTTTACTGATAGCCGAAACAGCTGTTCTACAACAAGTTAAATTAATCCTGCTATACATTGTAATTGCTTCGTTTTTGTAGTTAAATTTTCAGATAGGACCAGTCATACTATATTATTTTTTGTCATCAATTTATTTCTAGCAAGTTATGGTATCTACACAAATGAGTTGTTCACATATTAAAATAAGTTTCTATAACATTTTTCTTCTCTTCATGAGACTTCATAGAAAACAAAATTAATATTCAGTAATGCGGCCAGTTTTACAAAAATCCAATTGAATTCAACCACCGTTAAATGACGTCATTGCATTGATGTGAGATTCGTTTATTGGTTCTCGTTCCATTGGCTCCGTTAGGTGTCATCATTCTACGACGTTTAAATTTAATTCGGTTTTCGTTTAACTGGCTGATACTGTATTGTTTTTGTTCTGGAAGCAAGCCGTTTGCCTTTTCTCTACTGTATTTTCTTAAACGACAATATTACTTGGCTTTTCTACACCCCCATTTCCACAAATGGATTCTACATCGGTCTGAAAATGATTTCTCATCCAGGTAAGCATGACAGGAGAACAAGGACCGGTGCAATATCATTAAGCCGACGCTCGTCAACTAATGAATGAGCGACGATTGTCTGCCGTGCCGTGCCGTGCCGTGCCGTGTCGTGGCGACAGAGCTGCAGTACACAAGATTTACGAGCGTTGTGCGCTCCCTCAACATACGCCCAATCTGGCACAACTAGGAATGGAAATGGGAACGGGAACGGAATGGAAAACGGAACGAGATGAGAAGAGTAGACTGGTGCTTGCAAAAGCATCCTTCTTCCCACAATAAATCTGTCTGTTGGGGGCAATGATTTTTACCAAGTGTCCCATGAGCCCCTCTTATCCCCCCCCCACACCGATGTCATGCGCCTTTATAAAGTGATCCATACGGCACGGGTTGGCCACAACCTAATTCGCGTGTCGGCAATATGGGTTAGACAATATTTTCCTCCAGAAAAATGAGAGCTGTGAATGACTTGAATTGTGTGAAGGTTGGGGAGAGGGCTGTTTTTGATTGCTTTGGAGACTTTCGTGAATGAAACGTAATTTGGAAAGAAATTATTCTAATTGAAATTTCTTATGTAAACAAATTTCTTCTGTGGTTATTATTTATTTATTTAGCGTATGGTTTTTAATAGTGGGGAGACCCGAGTAGGGTTGTTCCACTTCACCAACATAACCAATTATCCCTTGATAGGGAACATCGTGAAAGTTTGTTTTCACTTAGAAAACAGACATCAGCATTTAAAAAAAGTATTTTTTGATTTTATAAAGTCTTCTGTGGTGTTTGTTTACAATGTGAGGTAGCAGCTAGATCTAACAATACTCTTCTAAAGAAATGAAATTACTCATGTACACTAGACCTCTGTTAAAGTTGAGAAATTGGTCCTTGAATGAAGTTCCTTTCAAATATTAATATTTTTTCTATCGTATACATTATTTTTACCATTTCTACATGGTTATCCGCTCCAGTATTTCCCACATGTTTACAGTGTTATACTGTAGATTTTATTCTTTAATGACATGAGATACTCGTATTATTCATGAGTTCATTTCTTCTTAATAAAACATTTTGTGATTTCTGTTGTACATGGAATAATGTACTTGAAGTGCAATTTATTTATTAATTTACTGGAGCCTTCTCTTTTGTCATTTTTGAATGATACAGATAATATCAGATTATAGAGTATGCATATAATGTTTAATGTTCCTGTTTTAAAGGTTTTTTAAAGTGTGATGTAAATGAGATCCTGTATTTGTTCAGTGAAACATAATTTTCGTATTTCGTAAATAATGAAATTTTTCCATTATCATTATTATATTTCAAATATTTGAACACAACTAAACCTAATTCTACTCATGGTCAATCTATTGTTAGTTTTGTTGATAACCTTCAACCTTATAGTTACAGTAACATGAATAGTAATGCATTTCGTCAAACTATTTTATTATTTTTATCACTCAAAACTAATTTCTCAGCTTGTTTGAACAATCAAATTTTAGTCAATTATAGCTGCAATCAAATATGAATAACCTCAATTTGGTGGAAGAATGAATCAGATTTATCAGAAGTATTTGACAGAAACTTATTTGAAATAATAATCTCGGATCGTTTAAAATAACATTCTGACATAATGAGTAAAGTATTTCATATCCCAACGCATTACTAACTCCAATATTCACTCTTGTATTCTGTTATTGATAGAATTTGAAAACTCGGGTATCACTCAATTCTCTCTGTGAGGATGAAGAATCTCTTCCAACTCTAATATTTGTGCTGTAATTAGAAAATAAAACAAATTAACAATCTATTTTGAGAATTGAATAAACATAAAATTGAAAATTATAATTGAATGGGATCATCCAATTTGTTTCCATGTTCTTTGTGTGGAAATTCATTGAATAATAAAAAATGAATGTTTCTCAGAGTATAATATATGCAATGATTCTTCATCCATCATTGCATTATTTCTTGCAATGAACTGTAAGTGGAATTGAGTGAACATTTGTTTGTAAAAATTAGAGTCTTGAACTTGGCTTCGTGCAACTTTCTGTAGATTTGACTCAGTAAATACTCTCGTATTTCAACAGTAAATGTTCTTTAGAACTACGAGTATTATGAACATAATTCGACCCCTCTATCAATACATGCTCTGATTCACCACAAACATTAAGAACATAAAAAGTTGTCTTATATCAGATTATACCAAATTTTCATCTGTGAATTGCTCCAATTCACTGCAAATATAATAAAAGTATTTGGCATTGACCCCTAGAACCTGATTCAGTGCAGAAATCGGGTTTTCCGGGTCAACTTGACTTTTCCTCAGCTGCATTTCCCTGGAAACTCGGATAGGGTGTCGAGCTAAGCAATAACTTCCGTAGCTAATGTAACTTCATTACAATATTAAGTTACATTAGCAATAGCTATAGGTAATGTAACTTCCGTATCGGAATGTATTGTATTTCCTATCTTATACGGAAGATATATGTATATTCAAGTATAGTCGTCCGGAATTTGTGTATCCACATTATTGATGTCTCCTGCATGCGATTCTCACTTATTAGAGACGTTTGTTTGTGATTTATGACCGAGAGAGAGAGAGTGAGATAGAGAGTGCCGCTGCTCCGTTTGGCCTGATTTGTCACATGAGCTGCTGCCTGATCCTAATGTAATTGGGACCATTTGTTGCGGGCCCGGCTCGTGGCACAAATCCCAGCCACATGTTTCAAGAGTTGTTGATTAGTGCCCTCATTCAATGCTGAATTTGGTATGATACCGTGATACCAATATTCCTAGACGAAGTGATCAAGTAATGGATTTTTTTTTATTCAATCAAATATTGTTGTAAAAAAATGTGGAATTTCTTACGTATTATATCGATCTTTAGGGGTGGTTTATTAGTAGATCTTTATCTACTTTTAGGGGTGGTTTATGAGCTCGTGTTTATCTCTATTTCGAGGCAAAAAACAGAATTTTGCGCCGAGTGTTGAAAATCGGGGTTATGAGCTTGAGATTAGCAAGTCCCAGGCGTTAAAGACCTATATTATCGCAGGGAAAACCCCGAGGTTTAAAAGTTGGGTTTATGAGTCCAACAAGAGATCATCTCGAGTCTAAAAGATGAACTAGGTGAACTGGTGAATCCCGAGCTCATAAACTCACCCTAAATGGATTCGAATCAACAGTTGTATAACAAATCCACAACGAGGAAGTAGGTTAGAAGATCTACAATAATTTTCTTACTACTGAACTAAACTGTCTCTATATCGCATACTTATAACTTATAAGAGTTAGGCTACTACTGTACATTGAAAAAGACCTAAAGAAAACTGTGTTGTGTTGAAAAAAGAGTTCAGTTGTCTTGAAAATACCTCAATTTGTGGTTCAATGTTATTATTAAATATAGCAGGATCATTTTAACTTGTCAGAAAACAGCTGTTTCGGTAATAAGTGAACAGTGATTTTGACACAATAATCAAAAGGCTTAAAAGTCTTAAAGACCTTTAAAGTCTTTAAAATACCTTTTTAAAGAAGACCTTTCAAAGAATAACTTTTTAAAAGACCTTTTCAATAAGGAAGCTAGGATTGTGTTGAAGGACTAGAGACATAACATAAGCAATGTGTGATTGTTTTTCTTGTGTTGTGTTAATTATATTTTGAATACTTGAGTTTCTTTGTCGGATTTTATTTCTAAGATTTTTGTTTTCTGTGTTGGCAGGTGTACACGCCTACAGGATTCGAAAAATATGCGGTGACGTACAACGTGGGAGATTACCGAGCGCACTTCTCCATCTGGGATACTTCAGGTAATAATTTTGTTTGACGTACGTGGGCTGGCTTGTACTGCTAACAACACGAATCTCAATACACTGTTGCTGCTTCTCTCAGCTTACATCATCTGCAATAATAATAATAGATTCATGTTGATGTGTATGGAATATTCAACGTGAAGCACCATTGATCAAGAGTTCCCAGAAGATAGGTTCCCAGAAGAGTTCCCAGAAGAGTTCCCAGAAGGACTCTCGCTTTCATGAGAAAGCGATAATGAACCGATCGTGTTCAGAATGTATTCAATCGGTGTAATTCGCATTGGTTGAATGTATTCAACCCGAATAAAATCAGTACCGATCTTGTTCAGGTCTTTACAGTATGTATTCGACCAATGATTACAGAATAAAATCAATAATGGACAGTGCTAGAGAATATATTCATTTTATACTCACATTGTCTGGGAACTGAAATAGCTAAATCCATTCAGATCAATTCTTATCAATTAATTAGAATATATTTAATGTAATATTTGTTCAATTTATAACTGAATAACTTTTCAAATGCTGTCTCATGACAGCACAATCTCTACACATCAATATTCAACAGATATTAATCACTCGCTTTTCCTTTCGCTGCATATTACCATAGAGAAAGCATACGCATACTTGCATACTTCTCCATGTTATTACTTTTTGAATTTGTTTGTAGAGTACAAACAATTGGAATTCAGTTCACACACTTCTTATCTTAATATTTGCATTTCTCTGTATTAGGCTACAACGCACATCAATTTCATCATTACATCTATCCATTATCTATTAACAAAATGTTCCAATTTGAAGTATTTTATGGAAGAAATTTAATCTAATTTTTATTTAAAAACGATAAGTGGTTGTCCTCGAAATTCCTTCGTCTTGATTTTCAGGACAGTATTTTTTTTCTCCTTGAGAACCAACCGAATTTCCAGTAAATTTCCATATGGAAATGGTGGGAATCAGTGAAGTAAGCCACATTGCATACAAATTTGATCATCAAAATGATGAAAAAATTAACTTTATTCATCATCATTGAATAAAATAAACTTGAAATTTTGGACTGTCAGCTCTAAAAACAGGGAATGTCCTTCATAATTATCATGAATTTGTGGATTTCTGTCCATGTAATATGATACGCTTTTTAGACAGCTTGCCTGTGACAGCTCTTGAATAAAACTGGTTTCGAAATATTAATTTCAGGCTGAATGATCTCGTTGAATAGAAATGTGTGATCTGAGGATATTTTTCTGAATCTGAAGCTTTGCAATAATACTCTCGAGGCTCGCTGCGAATGGAAGAAGGATTCATGGAAAGTTATTCAATTTACATTTTGATGTCGGCAGCAACTGAAGAGACCGGACCATTATTTCCCGGGGAAACTTTTCCCCTCAGTTTAATGAACGCTTGTTAAGTGATGAAAAATTCATCATAAAGTTATCATGGCTTTATTCCACGCTGTTTTGATTTTTCACAATCAGTTCTATGGAATGAGTGATCGAATTTTTATTTTTAATTAGAGAGAAACCCGGACAGAAATATCGGAGTATCAGATATCTATATTATGCAGGATAACGAGTTTTGTTATTATTTGTTTGTAATAGATTAATGTTGAGTTTGAGCCACTAGACCCTCGTTAATACTCAGTGAGTACCTTTAAAGTTATGAAATGTATAACAAATTTAGTCTTCATAAAGATTTACAGGGAGGCTTTTCAACACCACATTATCAAACATAGAAGATTTACTTTCTATAAACACATAGTAGTGAATAATGAGACTTCTGACCTAAGCCAATCACAGGGCAGGGATTTCCCCCTACCCCCTCGCCCTGAGGGGCGTGGCTTAATGGGTGGTTACCCTTCGTCTCTCCCTAAGACGCCATTTGTAGTGAGTGATTAAAGAGGGGACCCCAGCGAAGACCAATGGGAGACGAGTTCCCCCACCAGGTTGGCCAATCAGAGCAGCATTTCCCTCCACCTCTTTTGTATGTTCTATATATTTTTTGTATGTTCTATATATGTATTTCTTTCTCTGTCGTGTGGATAATGTGGCATAACGTTGTCTCACTCTTTCTTTCCCCTATACAAAGTATGCCTATATAAAAATATATATGTACTATCTATAGAGAAAAATATATATGTGCTATCTCTTTCTCCCTCCTCTAGCATAAGATGTCATAGCGTTGTCTCACTCTTTCTTTCCCCTAAAGAGTATATCTATATTTGATGGGGCATATATTGTTGAGAAAGATATATGCAATCTCTTTGTCTCTCTCTTGCAGCATAATGGCAGATGAGCCTCTCTCACTCTTCGGCTGTGATATTACTATGTATATTCGCAATGTCAGTGCACCTGCCCCCCCGGCCCTCTGCCTCCAGGCCCCAAGCCCCAAGCCTCAGCAATTAATCACCTCAAAATGACAGCTGCACTATTATATTGTACAGTAGCTACCAATTGACAGGTGCACTATTTCGTTAAATACAAATCGACTCCCACCAAGAAAAACCAAGTCTACCAACCTAATTTCATATCGTATCAAATTTACCCATATCTTAATCATCTGGTTTTGGAATAAATAACCCAACATATTCATGCAATTCCTCTCTGACCCATGATTTCCATAGAATCGATTTTTGCTCTAAATCTTCTTTAGAGATTGGGACCTTGCGTTATTAGAATCTATTAATTTATTGATTTTCTCGATCTTATCAAGTAATTCATTTTTGCTCTGATCAATTGCAAATTGATGCACTGAACTTAAATCTCTTTAATTACAGCATGTTGCTCTTTGTTATTAGCTTCGATTTTTGAATGAACCTCATTCTTTACCTTATCAATTGTAGATATGTGTTCCGTTTTCAAGCTGTTTAAATTATTTACCAGATCTCTTTTAACATTATCAATCTCGCTATTGTGAAAGGATTTGTGTTCTACTAATTTATCTACCAAAGCTTTTTCAAGTTCCTCTAATTTTCTTGTGAGATTAGTGTTTGTTACATAACTATTTGATATCTCAGTTCTCAATTTTCCTAATTCAGCCTTAGATACAAACTGATTAATTTGTTCTAAAATATTAGCTTTAATAGCATTCGCCATCTCAATTAATCTCTGATCAAATATATCTTTCTTTACAAGTTCTCTATCGATAGTTTCGAATATTCTCTTCTCAAAAACACCAAGTTTCTTATCTAATCTCTCTCTGCTTATTACACTGGCTATATCAGAAGATAACTGCGTTAGTTGCTCGTTTAAGTAAGCCCTATCAATTTTGTTGAGTACGTTTTATCACCTACCTCTTTAACAGAATCTTTAATTTTATCAGAAATGACCTGCAATCTTTCATTCAAATAACTCCTATCAACTTTATTTGCGCTTATATTCTCAATCGCGTTCGACAATGTATTCAAATATGATTTTGTAGTTGACGTGCTCTCATCCACCAATTTTGTGATACTATTCAATACGTGTTTAGAAACACTTTTCTCGATTTCTTGAGAAAGCAAATCTAATCTCCTTTCCAATTCAGATTTATCTGTATGAAGACTCTTTGCAATTCTACTGAGATATTATCTAAATACGATTTAAGATTGGTATTAATTTGTTGTTGATTAGCGATGTAAGAATTTCCTTACTTAAAATTTCTAAATCAAAATTTCCAGGTATCTTTGAACACAGTTCCTTCAATTTCAAATCAAAGTATTGATTTGGGGTACCTGCACCCTCCGTGTCCGAATCTGTGCACAGACATGTTCAAACTGTGCTTAAATTTTTATTTACTTTACTCCAGTGTTTAAAAATTCTTATCAACATTATTATTATTATTATGGTCCAATATTCCGCCTCACCAGATGTGAACTGAGGTGAGGTGTGTCTACCAAGAGTCATAGCACGCTGCACTGTCTCAACGGTTTTTCTCTGCAGGAGCAGAGACGCATCCAAATTGAGCTCCATTCCCCTCATTCACTGCATATCTTATTTTTTACATTTGACATGTGCCAGCTCGAAAGACAGTCCCACAGGGTTTTAAAATCTCTCACAACGTGGACTTGTGATTCTTTGTTTACACAACCGTAATGGATGTGGGATTTTTCGATAGCGATAATATCTAATAAATCATATATTTCAGAATATATTGGATAGTGGTTGATGCATGATTTACTCAGTATAGAATCATCTCCATCAGTGGAAGACTTTATATTGCTAGCAATGAGATTAAAGTCCTCGATACTGATTGACATAAATAAACGCCCAATTTTGATAATTTTGCATAACTATAGCACAACATAATTAACTCCACAACCTCTCTCAAAGCGAGAGTGTAGTATACTAAATTAAATCTCCTCAAGTAGTCCTCTCCCATCGCTGTACAATAAAGAAACATATATTTGTTATTAAAATTCTCTAGATTAGAGTAGTTCAAAACATTTATAAAATTATCTGGGAGTATAACCTCCAAATATGCATCCCCAATACCATATCGATCATAAAGTTTTATAAATATCTGCTTTGATCTGCTAATTGTAGCATGAATGATAGGCAAATTTTCTCTCTGTGAGTTTCAGGCACAGAGCGTAATGGAAAAATTTCCTGTGCTAAATTATTGAACGCTTCTACATCAAACTTTGTAGCTTCCATTGTGAAATGAATACTTACCTTAGAGAGAATACCATTGTTTCCATCCCCACAGGATCTGCCCAACACTTAATCATGTCAGGCACCTTAATAAAAGATGTAAGGCATGATTAAGTATAGAACATTTGTGCTGTAAATGGTTGGGGTCGTTAGCTGTTTTACAAGTGCTTCTCCAAATCTTAACAAAATTATAACAAGATCTAGCCAGGAAATCCGATTATAATTCTGATAAGATCAGACCTATTATCTTGCTGGGGGAACTTGTTTACACTTAGTTCTCTTTCAAACATATTTTTCCATCCCACCCACAATACAAAAGCAAACTCTTCGATTAAAGTGATCAACATTTTCTTCATTCAACACATCCAAAAATTCATGTGGGAGATGTACATTAAAGAAATATGGTTCAGCTCCAGGCTCCCGATTATAAAGAGTTATAAAAGCGATGGAGGAATGCTGTAGACTGTGTCAGGTCCATCACACCAATTTTCCGAATCAAATCCATGTACTTCCGCTGAAGTACACCCCAATCTTCGTCTCTATGCCAAAAGGAAATGGTTCAAGGGAAGTAAGGCTCCAGCCATTACGTTGAAAGCTTCAACATCAAACGAGTACATTTTCACTAATGATATGTTGAGAAGTTCAGAGGTTTTATAAACCTTTCCCCACCACTGTTTATAAACTCAGGCACAACTATCGGTGATTGCGCATGCACAAATCATGGCTTCTTCTTCTATTTGTATTAATTTGTTTATGGGGAGTTTGTGTGGCCTGTAATAGGATAGATATTCATTGATATCGCTTAAATTTACACAGCTTAGAAAAAATAATTTCAACTGTTTTGCGACTTCAACGTTTTCAATCCTCGAATTTTTAATTGCTTCTTCACACGAATCAAACCATTCCAAAACACCTTTTAATCGGTTTCCAATTCTTGATCCGCACACAACCAACTCTGAGGATCCATTATCTCTGACTGATTACTTATACAAGGGAATTAATACCGAGAAATTAATTGGTTTCGATTTTCCCCACCACTGTTCACGCTGCATATTCTAACTCTGTGTGAATCTAAGCAATAGCCGCAGTAAACACACACTATTTTTTTCCATCGTAATAAAACCCCTGCCGGCAAGAAAGTTTCTTTTTACTCAATCTCCCATAATAAGTACAATCTCTCATTGATTTCATTCTATTGTTTTCACACATATAATCCACTTCAGGTTTTAAACATGTAGCTTGGTTGGATGTCAACAGTTGCAATAATGATCATGCTAACTAGCGCACATCTTCCATTTCGTATCTTCCTGTTATACCACATGAATCAACACACCAACTTGGACCGCTAAAATGCGCGACATAAAATCTTCAGGCATAGCTCTTACATCATCATGGTATTTTCTTAAAAACTCCGCTTTTTCTTTTCCCTTTGTGTAAATGTAATCATATTTCTTAAGATAATCTACTATTAGACTGTCCGAAAAATCTGTTTCTCCTGATTCCCAAGAAAGTTTGTGATAATGACGTTCCAACCAACACGCTTCACGATACATTTTCTCACACAGAGTAGATTTCGGTAAGGTGATTTAAAGTGTAGAAGCGCATAATTATTATTTTGATTGACCAAGGCAAATTCCTTCACAACAAATTCGTTATTATCCCCTTAAACCAATGAAGATCCACCACCGCAAAAATAATTCTTTTCTTCCTCCTTATCCGCTGTCGTGTTTTTCTCCTTTCACTAACCTCAAAGCTCCCAAACGCGTCTTGAAACAACGAAGAACTCGACATGTTGTTCTCACCACTTGAACACACGAATGAATAAGTAATCTCTTACATTTTACCCATTTATATTTTCAATACACTCTATCGGTAAATTACCGAACTTCTCTAACTAGGAGATGTTAAAGGCCTGTATTCAACAAGGCTGTCGCTAATAAGAATGCAATAGGCACTTGTACCATTGGGTACCTCATTATTGAATTCAAGGTTCTAACCGGATATCTGTGGAGGCTTTCAAGTTTTCAGATTGTAAAGAGCAATCTATTACTATTAACGGCGAGTTCTTACAAAAATTATCAAAATCAATTTCATGTCCATATTCGGTGTTTATAGCTTTATTATAATAACTAGGAGCAAAAATCTAAAAACATCTTGCACATTAGTTGTTCATTACCCAATAAATGATCATACGGATAATATTGCCTGTTAAGGGATAACTTTACATTATACAAGTCACATGAGTCGAATTCGACATTGATTTATCAATTGTATTTTTCTGTTTGTTTGGAACGCCAATATCACATACCTAGGTACATCCAAGTGTGAAGCTGTTTTAATAGCCCAACTATGAACTCTAGATTGAGTCATATTCGGAAATTCATGTATCTCCCACTTTCTAAATGCAAGTTTTAAAGGTCGATCAGAATCGAGAAGTTTTAAGAATTTTAGACGAATTTGATCATCTAAATGGATATAAGGTACTTTACATTGTAATTTGTTGACCCTAATCGATACATTCGTTCCAGTAGCCGATTGAATACAGTTTACATCTGTTGAGGATCTTAATAATACAAGTTCTTGTTTCAAATTTAAAATTATTCGTTGAAAATCTTCAAAAATGGTAACAATAGTTTTAATGGTATACAAAATACAAATTTATCATCAGTCAGTTTGTATCCAGATGAGGAGAAACCAGCCAAATGATATGTATTCTTATCAAATACCGATTTTAAAAGTAGTGCTTTAATATTTGTTGATATCCCAACCTGTCTTGTTTTTGCCACCTGCTGCCCTGCTAATTCATACCTGATCTCGTCAAAGAGATAAGCTAAACCGCCGCTTACTAGTTTATAGTCCGCCTTAACAGGGTCAGATTCGGCTGTTGCTCCAGCTTTCGTACATTTTATATCCCCCTCTATATATAGAAATGATTTACACGGTAAGGTGTGAATATCCTGCTGATTAATTCCTAACCTCACTTCATCTGAAAGACCCAGTTTCTGACCAGAATATGTTGTATGTGTATGAAATTCATACTTAGTAATATCCGAGAAATATTTAATTTCACTATCAACGTGTAGAATTTCGCTTATGGCCGACATTTTTCCAAAGCACTTTGAAACCTAATTTTGAAGAATTTTAGCGTTTTTATTGTTAATGTTTTTAGGTGTTACCACTTCCAAGTTTGAACCCCTACTGAAGTTTTGTTTGTTCTCACCACACTATCACGAATGGATGGGTGTGCATTAAATATAATGAATCCCATCTTATTAACTTTTCCTTTTTCTCGAATATGGAGTTTAACTGTTATACTATCTCCACGAAAATCAATTAATGACCCTTCTTGGTCTGTTATCTTTACATTAATAAATTGAATTCTATGTGTATTGAGAGGTACATATATAATAGGGTGGGCGTCTCATTAATTATATATCCTGCTGGCACTTTTGGAAGGAATTCATAAATAGTATGTTTCTCATCACCATTAGCAAAAATACCACAAGTTAAATTGTATGAAACGATAATTGTATATATTCGGATAATTGAAAATAAATGTTTTGAGTAATGCCACTTGTTTGGTTCGAGTATAACCTTATCAAAGCCTAGTATTTCACTAATTGAATCGTTGCTAGTTAATTCTATCTGTTTATCGGAATGAAGCTCCATTTTCATAGTTTTTGAGTTTGCTTCAATAATCAGTCTATCATCGGTAATATTCAATTTCGTCTTTAATGCGGATATTATATCAATAATTTCATAACTGCCTGTGTCAAGATTAACCTTTTATTTCCGTATTTGAAACTTGAATTTTGCCCCAATGTAATATTGGGATACTGTTACAAGTCCATAAATTCACTAATCCAATTTCATATTCCTGATTTCTATCTAATTCTAAAGCTCTGTTCAACTTCTCATATAGATTACTCGTTTGAGCTTAATGTAATAACAGCCATGCTCTTCTTATCAGTGTTTATCCTTTAAAGATTACTCTTAAACTGAACTAATTACTGCATAGTTGCCGAGTTTTCTTCAAAAGAAAATTAGATTTTCATTACCATATGTTAAATTAACACAATTTCCCAGTGTTAAGTAATAATCGTGAAAATTACATATTATTTCTCTCTCATCCACTATATATTTATACCAGTGGGCTAAGCCGATACTGAATGAACTTGTGTTATTTAGCGATTTACCAATACAAGATTTTATTTTCATCAAAGTATTTTTCCTTGAAATAGTTTGGTTTAGCAACGTATTGAAAATCCATACTGAGTTTTCTAGGTTTGTATCATTTCCTTTATTGTGTTCATCAAGCTCATGTGGATGACATGATTTACCTCTATTGAAACGCAACAGAGTGTTTATAGAAGACTGTATAAGAACAGTGAACAAAACAAGCTTCCAGTCCTAAAGAGAATCCATCCTTAGTCACCATGCGCCAGACGCATACTGATAAAAAGATGAGGGGAGAAATGAGCACGCCGTTGAGACGGTGTGAGCTTCCTTCTTCCAACACATGTGACAGTGTATAAAATCATGCCTGCTCATTTCACTCCTTCATTTACCTTATCAGTTTGATCGTGACTACAGGTGACAAGATCTTCACTGACAAGCTACAACTACGCTACACTATTACACAAACGTGAGTGAGGAAACCATTTTTTAAAACATACATACATTTATTTTACACACACAACGACACACAACAAGCTATAATTCACTATAATTATCATCAATTTTATCTACACTAATACTACGATTTATGGGGAAAAACCTGTTCTATTTATTAACAAGTTTCACCTCTGTGACCCACGGGGTCTTATGGTGCACAGTAAGTGCAAGCAGGTGACAGTGGTCATTAAATTGGTCTACATTCCCCCTATTGATTTTTTTTAAATATTTTGATGCCAAGTATGCATCAATATTACTTCCCCTGTATAGAATATTTAGAACCGGTTTTTCCCCATAAACCGTTTTTTTAATATGGGCAAATAGAATCGGGTATTTCACCCCCTCTTCTAAATCTACTAGAGACACATATGATTTTTTATACACCTCCTCCTCATTGAACCGCTTTTTGATATCCTCAGCCCCCACATCTTCTCCTTGGGCGAAAGCCTCAGCTGCATCGCTCGCGCACATCTCCACCTTAACTGCTTCGGCTGCATCCGCCAGCCGCGATGCCTCCTCCATGCTCACTATTTCATTCAGCAGGGGGGTGAGTGATGAATCCTCCTCCTCCTCCGCCCATAATTGCTATAAATAAAAAAAAAAATGTTTAGCGATGCAGCTTAAATAGGTATATACACAATAAATCACAAACAAATGATATTGTCACAGGAAAAAACACATAAATCCAATCAACTTTCTGCAATGTAATATTATTATTATTATTATTATTTTTATCGTATGCTATAACTGGTGGGGAGCCCCATAAGCAAGTTCCACCAACAAAATAAGCTCAATGTTCCTCGATGGAAAATTAAGTGTTCTTTATAATTCAAATGACGTGGCGAACTCATTAATACAGATTCGAAATTAATTATCATTTTTTTCTTTATCAATCTTGATAAATTCAATAACATGCATTAGTTTTCTTGAGAATTTATACAGAACAGAGATGAAATTCATACATTGTATACGAAATTAAAAAAGAGATGATATTTCCAATGTGTTATTCAATTTTCAAAATGAAAACAACTACTCCAATCTCAGACACACAGAGTTGAAATTAAAAAGATATGAAATTCATACTTTGTAGGCAAAAAGTGAGAATATTTTTTTCCAATGCTCTTTCTAAATAATTTTGGATGAAAAACAGCTACTCAACATTATAATTTTCTAATGGAAATCAACTTTACTTGAGATTATTCCAAATCAGAGCATTCATAATAATTTACTAGTGTATAATCAATTTTACTAACCTGAGTTTTTTCCTGGAGAGGACGGCACTGCTGTCTGAGCGCAACTCTAGTTGCCTCCTTCACCCGCGCAATGTTCTCCTCCCCTTCCTCGTCATCGAATATCAATCTTCTCTTCCTCCCTGCTTCCACCACTCCAGTAGAGGGCCGCCTATGCGATCGCGTAGAAGCTTGAGCCGATCACCCATTGTGGCAGCAACACGGATGGTGCGCGGAGCTGGATGTCGAGGCTGATGGTGTGGCTGAGTTGATGTCCATTGTGAAGGAGCAGGAGCTGTTGCAGTCTTGAAGTTCAACACGATAATGAGTGTCTGATGAGTGTGTGAGCTTCCTTCTAAACTTATCCCCACTCCTTTACACATCTTCTATCCTCTTAATAAACATGTTTTATCTTTGTTTCAGCCACGCCCAGCACCTGAGCAACGGATCGTTTTTGCAAACGAGATTGCACTGGACCAACGGATCGTTTTACAAACTGGATTCGTGCAAGCTACCGTTTTATTAAGTGTGAGTATCTCAAATTTTAACCCAAGGCTTTCCAAACTTATCACCCATTGCCGATGAATTTATAAATTTACATGACCTGATGATATTATCGGGATGGAAAATTGAAAGAATAAGTAAAAGAGTAAGCCAAAACATAATAATGATCATCAAGCTTATCAATAATATTCTTTCAAATACATTAAAATTGCTTTTAAAATGGTCTGAATCCTCGTATTTGATTTAAACATAAAAGGATAGAACAATAACCCATATTCTCTCATAATCTAGTAACAATGCTAAAATAAAAATAATAGGTTTTACTAATGAAACTACAATGTGCACCATTTCTATATGTTTCAGTTCTGAGAGTCTACAACAAGGTGCAGCTCCTACCTCTCTGAGAGTCTACAACAACTTTATTTCGCCCACGACCAGGTTTGTACACTTTTCCAATTATTAGTAAATCTCCTTCTCCTCCACTTTGTCCTTCTCCTCCACTTTGTCCTTCTCCTCCACTTTGTCCTTCTCCTCCACTTTGTCCTTCTCCTTCTCCTTCTCCTTCTCCTCCACTTTGTCCTTCTCCTCCTCCTCCTCCTCCTCCTCCTCCTCCTTCTCTTTCAGCTTCTTGAAACCAAAATGGTTGTTTGTGATTTTTATATACACAGAAGATGTTATGAAACAATTCATCCCCAATTATTATTTTGCAATACACACACTGCAAATAACCGCATTTATGTAGGAAAAACCCATTTTTTGCGAAAAATGATGCATTTTCAATATGGAATAAAGCTCTATAAAATGAAAATCCTCTGCTAAATGGAGGTTCGAACGTTTTTAACTGTTGATCCTACTCTCGAAGAATATTATTATCATAATCTTCTTCTTCGAGAGATATATTATGCTTTCTCCTCCACCCACAATTCGGGCTATACTTAATATGTTCTTTTGCAGGGTCATCTGTTACTTCCCATTTTTCCAAAATAATTAAACAAAACACACACTGGACTCTATCAGGTGGAGCCTTAAACACAAAACCCAATTTAGCAAAATTCTCCGGTGATAATAAGGGAGATTCAATTTTTCCAACGTTCATCAAAAGTTAATAACCTTAAACGTTCATACATTAACACGTGATTGATCCATACCTGCAAAACACAACGTTCTTGTTCGGCTTCTAATCCAGTACTGTTTTTCTGTTTCAGTTGTACCTAGTGTACCAAGGAGAAAGGCCGTTAGAGAGAGAGCTATCATCATGCGTTACACAAAGGAGCAGATATACGGGTTAAATGGGAGCACGGTGAGGCACGCATCACATTCCTTGATGTGGAACCGGACATAGAATCAACGTTGGAAAGGACCAAACCAGAAGTGATAAACAGTATTGTTGAGGTGGCAGATCGATTTTTGGATGTGTGAAGTGGTTTTAGTGTTGAATGTAATTTTAGAAAAACTTGCTATATAGCAAGAGAAAACACAAAATGTTAGAACAACTATAAATATACAAAGTTCCTCGGCAATTAGTGTAAATATTCATGAAAATTTGGAGCAGTTGAACCATTATTATTCATTAGCTGTTAGTAAAATTTTGTCAAGTTTTGAATCTTTTACACGTCATGGGAGTGGATGGTTTAGCTAAATTAGATAGTTTAGATATCAATGTAGTTAAATTTAATCCTCTGTATGTATCCTCATCCACATACATAACACGCCTGAATTTATTGCAAAAAGCTATTATTAATGTAAAAAATCCCAATGATGAGAAATGCCTTTTGTGGTCTATTCTCGCCTATTTTCATCATCAACGCAAACATATCACTGTTGAATATTTGAGCAAGTTTGCTCACGAAATCAACACACAAGGTGTCAACTTCCCCTCATCTATGCGCGATCTTAAGAAAATAGAATCATTGAATCCCCATTTAGCTTTAAATGTAATATCCTATGATGAGAGTACAAAGAAATTTTTCCCATACAGATGTAGCACACATAGAGATCGAAAGCATCAGGTGAATCTTTTACTATTAACTAGCAAATCTTTTCCACAAAGGTCGCATTTTTGCCTAATCAATACCACACAAAACAAAAATGGGTTGTCTAGACTATTGAGTCATCTTTCAAAGCATAGGGGTGAAGTTCAGGTGTGTGAGTTCTGTTTCCACAGATTCACAGGTGGTAGGGGTAGGGACGCGAGGGAAAATCTTAAAACCCACAAAGAGCTTTGTTCAAAGTTCGAAGCACAGAGAACGGTACTTCCAAAAAAGGGTGATGTACTGAAATTTACCAATTACTCATACACTCTAAAACACAAATATCTCACTTATGCAGATTTTGAATCATTTATTTCACCGAATGAAGACGAGCAAGAAAAGGGAGGAAGAAGCAGATGCTTCAGACCCTATTCGCCGTAGCTTCACAGAAAAGACGAAGAGACATGTGCCTTGTGGTTATTGTTTCATCGTTCTTAATTATCAGGAGATTTGTCATGGACCTCGAATTCATCGCTGGATCATAATGAAAAATTGTGGAACAATTTGTTGAGGAAATTACAGATTTGGGCGAAATTCTTTATAAGGATATGAAAAGGGAAATACCAATGCTAAATTTAACTTCGGATCAACAAAAGCGCTTTGATGAGGTAAAACAATGCGGGCTGTGTGGAAAAGATTTCAAGATTGGTGAAGTGAAATGTCGGCATCACTCACACGTAATCAGGTGACTTCCTTTGTGCTGCCCATAATCAATGCAATTTGAATGCAATATCACCCGACTATATTGCTTGTTATTTCCATAATTATTCAGGGTATGAAAGTCATTTCATTCTAGACGCATAAGGCAAGTGTATTAAGAAACTTCAGTGTGTAGCACACTCTACTGAGAAGTTCCTCACACTGAGTATAGGGAAAATTAGGTTTTTAGATAGCATTAAATTCATGAATGCTTCATTAGATACAGTGGTAAAAAATTTGTCAGAGAGTAGCGGTGTAGAAGCAAAATGTAAATGTTGGTTCACTGTGTTGAATTCGCCATAACAGCGCGAGCTAGCGATCAAAAATGGGGTGTATCCAGACACCTATTTTGATTCTGCTGAAAGTTCCAGGAAACGCAGCTCCTCCCATTGAAGCATTCTACAATGATTTGACCGATACCCCCCTCGAACCCAATGAGCATTTACATGCACAAAAGGTTTGGAGGGCGTGTAATATTGTCACTCTTGGAGAATACCATGATTTGTATTTATTAACAGACGTATTACTTTTGGCCGACGTATTTGAGGATATGCGCTCCTCGTTGTTTGACAAATATGGGTTGGATGTTACCCACTTTTTCTCTCTGGCACACTTTTCGTGGAATTGTATGTTATACTACACAAAAGTTGAGCTAGATCTAATATCAAACCCGGACATACATCTTATGATGGAGTCGGGAATCAAAGGTGGGTTAGCTGTGATACCACACAGGTACGCAGAGGCAAACAATCCATATATGCCAAGTTATGATGAGAGTAAACCCTCTAAATACATTCTTTATTTAGATGCATGTAATCTGTACGGATTCGCAATGTGTAACCCCCTCCCCCAATCAAATTTCAAATTTTTGACTCAGGAAGAAATCTCACAGGTCGATTTTCTAAACTTGAGTCCTGAGTCAGAAACTGGGTACATCTTGGAATGCGATCTTCATTACCCAGAATCTCTTCACAACATGCATAATCATTTTCCCCTTGCCCCCACAAAAGAAGCACCCCCCATTCACCTGTTGTCTACGTATCAAACTCATGATTCGCAAAAAACAACAACAAAATTGCTTGCTACTCTGTATGATAAGGAAAAATACATTCTTCATTATCGCAACCTTCAACTTTATTTGCAGCTTGGAATGCGTCTTAAACGCATTCATCGGGTAATTAGTTTCAATCAATCCCCTTGGTTAACCCCCTACATTCAATTTAATACGGAAAATAGGAAACAGGCAAGAAACAAATTTGAAACCGATAATTTCAAGGCCATGTCCAACATAATTTATGGGAAAACGCTCCAGTGTAATAGACACCATTTAAATGTGAAAATTGTAACAAATGAGAAGAAATTGGACAAGCTAATTTCAAACCCTCTGTGTAAACGCTGGCATATTTTCAATGAAAATGTTGTCGGCGTTTTCTCAAGAAAGGCTGAAATTAGTTTGAACAAACCGATTTTTGCTGGATTTGCGATTTTAGAGTTGTCAAAACACCTAATGTTTGACTTTCATTATAACAAAATTTTGAATATGTAGCAGCGCGAAAATGTAAAGGTTTTAATGAGTGACACAGATAGCCTTATGTATGAAATTCAGACGGATGATGTGTATGAGGATATGAGAGGAAAGCTTGAGTGGTTTGATACCATTACCCACCCAACCATAAATGTTTTTCTCTTGTAAATAAAAAGGTGGTGGGTAAATTTAAGGATGAAGCCAATTCAAAATAATTACACACTTTGTAGGACTCCGCCCCAAAATGTACAGTTTTAAGTTTGTAGATAATGTAAATATTGTAAATAAATGTACAGCTAAAGGTGTGAAAAATGTGTTAAAGATAGGTGCTTAACGTTTGATTTGTATAAAAAATGTTTATTTGAAAGGTCTGTGCACTATGAAAGCTTCAATGCAATAAGAAGCTATTTGCATAAAGTCTTCCAAATTCGTTCTGGGAAAGTTGCATTAAGTTACTCTGATGATAAGAGATACATACTGGAGGATGGGATTCAAACACTGGCCTGGGGACATCGTGGATATCCCCAAGTTGAAGAAGAAGGAGAAGGAGAAGGAGAAGGAGAAGGAGAAGGAGAAGGAGAAGGAGAAGGAGAAGGAGAAGGAGAAGGAGAAGGAGAAGGAGAAGGAGAAGGAGAAGGAGACGGAGGAGAAGCACTCCGCTGAGTAATTTCAAAATAGAAGGACCCATGGAGCGAACCAAGACAGTTGGTAAACAAACAGCGCGTGCTATAAGCGTGCGCAGTAAATTGGCTAATGAGTTACACACAATTCCAAGAGTGAATATTAGAAGAAGACCCTATGAACTTAAATCTGAAACAGATCTGTATCAAGCAGACCTCATTGACATGACGTCATTATCGAAGCATAATTCAAATTTTAAATTCATTTTAGCTGTGATAAACTGTTTTACGAAATTTGCATTTTGTGTGCCAATAAAAACAAAGAGTGCATCTTCTGTTCACACCGCGCTTCAATCTATTATTTGTAAAAATAAGATGAAACTGTTTCAGACAGACCAGGGAACCGAATTTTTTAATAGTAAAATAAAAGCGTTATTAGATAAGTATAATATTAAGCATTATCATGTTTTTACTGAGAAAAAGCCGCCATTGTTGAGCGTTTTGTTAGAACAATTAAATCAAAAATTTATAGATATTTAACTGAAAATGGAACAAGACGATGGGTTGATGCTCTTCCAAAACTTGTAACAGAATATAATAAGTCTTTTCACAGATCAATTCAAATGCGTCCAATTGATGTACGCAAAAAACATCGAACTCAAATAATTGCTGCACTTAATAAAGCGGCAAACGCAAACCTGCGCTTGAAATCGAACCAAATAAAACCCAAATTTAAATTAGGAGACATTGTGAGAATTTCCAAGTATAAACATGTATTTGATAAGTCTTATAATATAAATTGGTCTACCGAATATTTTATAATTCATAGTGTTTTTCCTTCAAGACCACCCACCTACATATTGAGAGATTTGAATGGAGAAATAATATCTGGTAGATTTTATGAGCAAGAAATAAAGAAAACCAATCTCGATGCGGGTGAGCGTGATATTTATTTAGTAGAGAAAATTTTAAAACGAAAGGGAGATAAAATTTTGTTAAATGGCTTGGATTTGATTCAAAATTTAACTCATGGGTAGATCGAGATCGATTACTAGGTTAAGAACACTTCAAATGTATTATATTGCAATGTAAAAATGTTGTAAAATGTATTGGCTTGTAAAATGTACAGCTGTAAAGTATTATATTGTAAAAGTGACTATATCAATAGTAATAAATTTGGTATAGTATCTTGAACCTGGTTTTTCATTTTAGTTTCCTATTAGCTATGGTACATGGTGCATCAATACCAATCATCAATTTTGATGAAATTATATCAAAGCCTATACATAACAAACAAAGTAAGAATGGGAGCTTATTACCACACAATGCACGCATTCTTGTTATTGGACGATCATCCAGTGGAAAATCAAACACTGTTTTGAATTTAATTTTTCATGAAAATGGATTGAAATTCAATCACTTATATTTGTATAGTAAATCGCTATATCAAGATAAATATGAGTTTTTGAAAAAGATATTTTCCAAAATAAAATGTATAGGTTTTCACATGTCAGATCAAATTTCTGAAATACCTCATCCTAATAAAATAGAAAGGAATTCATTGATTATTTTTGATGATCTTCAACTAGATAATGTGCCACAAATCCGTCACTTTTTTACTATGGGTAGACACAGGGATATTGACACTGTTTACTTAGTTCAGTCATATGGATGCATTTTGAAACATCATGTGAGAGATAATGCTAATTCGTTAATTATATTCAAAATAGACGACTTAAATTTGAAATTAATTTACCGAGATTTTGTGGGAGAAGATATGAGTTTCCCAGAGTTTAGAAAAATGTGTTGGAAAGTATGGACAAAGAGTAATCATAATTTTATTTCAATTTTTAACGAATGCAAACCAGACAATGGAAAATATAGGGAAGGATTGATAAATTCCTAAGAGTGTAAGGTAGGGGTGGGTATGCATGACTTTGTAGTCATTCAACATTTGATCACAGTGAGTGTATAATGAAAATAATAAGAAACACGCACCCAGTGCGGAGAGTGCTAATCTAATTCATAAAATAAAAGAAATTGAGACAAAATATTATTAATAAGCATAAGAATCTATTAGGTTTTCAATCAGAAACTGAACAATTCAATCGTAAAAGATTGAACCCTGATACAACCGTTGGTTGCGTTACAACAGCAGCAGAGCAGCGCTAATGAGTCAATAAAGCGAGAACAGACAGAGAGATCTCTCCCTCGCTAACATCTGGCGAAGGAGATTATCAAAAGGGAATGGAGTGGATAAAGAAGAACGAGAGATTGGATCTTTAGAGGAAGAGACAAAACTGGCCTCTCCTCGCTTCAATAGTACGGCATATGATGCTACTCTGAGTAAATCAACACGCGTAATTATGAAGGAGATTCTCAACAATTATCTTGATGTTTTTCACAAAGAAAAATTGAATAATTCTATTCCTTATGGTCTGCGATATGATGATGAAACTAAATCATATTTTATTATGATAAAATGTTACATTTGATGATGTTTACATCAATGTTGGAGTAGATAGGTTCAGATTATCACATGGGTTGATAGAACTTCTTTTTAATGTTAGACCAAATGCGGTTCTTTACAATTCAAATGACTTGGACAAATATAAGAAAATACTAAAAGTTAACAGAAGCCCATCTTGATAAACGTGGGTATGTTATCAGAAATAATGGTTTCAAGCTCGCAGATTATACAGAAACTCTTTCCTGCAAAGAAGAATCGCTCAAAGCGCCGAAAAGGGTTAAATTTTGTTAGAAATAAAACGCACAACAGATCATACATTTTTGGAATAATGTTAATGAATTAGCGGAAAGGCTTGTATTGTATATACGCATCTAAAAAGCTGGTAACTCTTCCCATGATGTTGAGATAAACTCAATTATTGAGGAATTACGGAAGAAAAGTTGATAGAGTAAGAGTTTAATTTATAAAATTAACATCAGTTCAAGGATGTCTGTGCACAGATTCGGACATTGAGGGTGCAGTATTTCAAATCAGTACTTTGATTTGAAATTGAAGGAACTGTGTTCAAAGATACCTGGAAATTTTGATTTAGAAATTTTAAGTAAGAAAATTCTTACATCGCTTAATCAACAAAAAATTAATACCAATGTTAAATCGTATTTAGATAATATCTCAGTAGAATTGCAAAAGAGTCTTCATACAGATAAATCTGTATGAAGGATAAATTTGTTTCAAATTTGTTTCTTGCCTGTTTCCTATTTTCCGTATTAAATTGAATGTAGGGGGTTAACCAAGGGGATTGATTGAAACCATTACCGATGAATGTGTTTAAGACGCATTCCAAGCTGCAAATAAAGTTGAAGGTTGCGATAATGAAGAATGTATTTTTCCTCATCATACAGAGTAGCAAGCAATTTTGTTGTTGTTTTTGCGAATCATGAGTTTGATACGTAGACAACAGGTGAATGGGGGTGCCTTTTGTGGGGGCAAGGGAAAATGATTATGCATGTTGTGAAGAGATTCTGTAATGAAGATCGCATTCCAAGATGTACCCAGTTTCTGACTCAGGACTCAAGTTTAGAAAATCGACCGTGAGATTTCTTCCTGAGTCAAAAATTTGAAATTTGATTGGGGAGGTTACACATTGCGAATCCGTACAGATTACATGCATCTAAATAAAGAATGTATTTAGAGGGTTTACTCTCATCATAACTTGGTACATATGGATTGTTTGCCTCTGCGTACCTGTGTGGTATCACAGCTAACTCCACCTTTGATTCCGACTCCATCATAAGATGTATGTCCGGTTTGATATTAGATCTAGCTCAACTTTTGTGTAGTATAACATACAATTCCACGAAAAGTGTGCCAGAGAGAAAAAGTGGGTAACATCCAACCCATATTTGTCAAACAACGAGGAGCGCATATCCTCAAATACGTCGGCCAAAAGTAACACGCCTGTTAATAAATACAAATCATGGTATTCTCCAAGAGGACACATTACACGCCCTCCAAACCTTTTGTGCATGTAAATGCTCATTTGGATCTAGAGGGTATCATTCAAATCATTGTAGAATGCTTCAATGGAGGGAGCTGCGTTTCCTGGAACTTTTCAGCAGAATCAAAATAGGTGTATGGATACACACCTTTTGATCAATAGCTGGCGTTGTTCTGGAGATTTAAACACAGTGAACAAACATTTAAATTTTGATTCTAAATCGCTACTATCTGACAAATTTTTACCAATGTATCTAATGAAGCAATCATGAATTTAATGCTATCTAAAACCTAATTTTCCTTATACTCAGTGTGAGGAACTTCTCAGTAGAGTGTGCTACACACTGAATTTTCTTATTACACTTTGCCTAATGCGTCTACAATGAAATGACTGTCATACCCTGGAAAAATTATGGAAATAACAAGAAATATAGTCGGGTGATTTTGCATTCAAATTGCATTGATTATGGGCAGCACAAAGGAAGTCACCTGATTCGTGTGAGTGATGCCGACATTTCACTTCACCAATCTTGAAATCTTTTCCACACAGCCCGCATTGTTTTACCTCATCAAACGCTTTTGTTGATCCGAAGTTAAATTTAGCATTGGTATTTCCCTTTTCATATCCTTATAAAGAATTTCGCCCAAATCTGTAATTTCCTCAACAAATTGTTCCACAATTTTTCATTATGATCCCGCGATGAATTCGAGGTCCATGACAAATCTCCCTGATAATTAAGAACGATGAAACAGTAACCACAAGGCATATGTCTCTTCGTCTTTTCTGTGAAGCTACGGCGAATAGGGTCTGAAGCATCTCCTTCTTCCCCCCTTTCTTGCTCGTCTTCATTCGGTAAAATAAATGATTCAAAATCTGCATAAATGACATACTTCGGTTCTAGAGTGTATGAGTAATTGGTAAATTTCAGTACATCACCCTTTTTGGAAGTACTGTTCTCTGTGCTTGAACTTTGAACAAAGCTCTTTGTGGGTTTTAAGATTTTCCTCGTCCCTACCCTACCACCTGTGAATCTGTGGAAACAGAACTCACACACCTGAACTTCACCCTATGCTTTGAAAGATGACTCAATAGTCTAGACAACCCATTTTTGTTTTGTGGTATTGATTAGGCAAAATGCGACCTTTGTGGAAAAGATTTGCTAGTTAATAGTAAAAGATTCACCTGATGCTTTCGATCTCTATGTGTGCTACATCTGTATGGGAAAAATTTCTTTGTACCTCATCATAGGATATTACATTTAAAGCTAAATGGGATTCAATGATTCTATTTTCTTAAGATCAGCATAGATGAGGGAAGTTGACACCTTGTGTGTTGATTTCGTGAGCAAACTTGCTCAAATATTCAACAGTGATATGTTTGCGTTGATGATGAAAAATAGGCAAGAATAGACCACAAAAGGCATTTCTCATCATTGGGATTTTTTACATTAATAATAGCTTTTTTGCGTGCAATAAATTCAGGCGTATTTATGTATGTGGATGAGGATACATACAGAGGATTAAATTTAACTACATTGATATCTAAACTATCTAATTTAGCTAAAACCCATCCACTCCCATGACGTGTAAAAGATTCAAAACTTGACAAAATTTTACTAACAGCTAATGAATAATAATGGTTCAACTGCTCCAAATTTTCGCGAATATTTACACTAATTGCCGAGTAACTATGTATATTTACAGTTGTTCTAACATTTTGTGTTTCCTCGGGCAATATAGCAAGTTTTTCTAAAATTACATTCAACACTAAAAACCGCGTCGCACGGCCGAAAAATCGAGCTGCGGCGTCAACAATACGGTGTATCACTTCTGGTTTGGTCCTTTCCAACGGTGATTCTAGGTCCGGTGCCACATCAAGGAATGTGATGCGGTGCCTCACCGTGTTCCCATTTAACCCGTATATCTGCTCCTTTGTGTAACGCATGATGATAGCTCTCTCTCTAACGGCCTTTCTCCTTGGTACACTAGGTACAACTGAAACAGAAAAACAGTACTGGATTAGAAGCCGAACAAGAACGTTGTGTTTTGCAGGTATGGATCAATCACACGTGTTAATGTATGAACGTTTAAGGTTATTAACTTTTGATGAACGTTGGAAAAAATTCGAATCTCCCTTATTATCACCGGAGAATTTTGCTAAATTGGGTTTTGTGTTTAAGGGTCCACCTGATAGAGTCCAGTGTGTGTTTTGTTTAATTATTTTGGAAAAATAAAGTAACAGATGACCCTGAAAAAGAACATATTAAGTATAGCCTGAATTGTGGGTGGAGGAGAAAGCATAATATATCTATCAAGAAGAAGATTTTGATAATAATATTCTTCGAGAGTATGATCAACGGTTAAAACGTTCGAACCTCCATTTAGCAGAGGATTTTCATTTTATAGAGCTTTATTCCATATTGAAAATGCATCATTTTTCGCAAAAAATGGGTTTTTCCTACATAAATGCGGTTATTTGCAGTGTGTGTATTGCAAAATAATAATTGGGGATGAATTGTTTCATAACATCTTCTGTGTATGTAAAAGTCACAAACAACCATTTTGGTTTCAAGAGGCTGAAAGAGAAGGAGGAGGAGGAGGAGAAGGAGAAGGAGGAGGAGAAGGACAAAGTGGAGGAGAAGGAGAAGGAGAAGGAGAAGGACAAAGTGGAGGAGAAGGAGAAGGAGAAGGAGAAGGACAAAGTGGAGGAGAAGGAGAAGGAGAAGGAGAAGGACAAAGTGGAGGAGAAGGACAAAGTGGAGGAGAAGGAGATTTACTAATAATTGAAAAAGTGTACAAACTCGGTCGTGGGCGAAATAAAGTTGTTGTAGACTCTCAGAGAGGTAGGAGCTGCACTTTGTTGTAGACTCTCAGAACTGAAACATATAGAAATGGTGCACATTGTAGTTTCATTAGTAAAACCCATTATTTTTATTTTAGCATTGTTACTAGATTATGAGAGAATAGGGGTTATTGTTCTATCCTTTTTATGTTTAAATCAAATACGAGATTCAGGACCATTTTTAAAAGCAATTTTTAATGTATTTGAAAGAATATTATTGATAAGCTTGATGATCATTATTATGTTTTGGCTTACTCTTTTACTTATTCTTTCAATTTTCCATCCCGATAATATCATCAGGTGTTCATGTAAATTTATAAATTCATCGGCAATGGGTGATAAGTTTGGAAAGCCTTGGGTTAAAATTTGAGATACTCACACTTAATAAAACGGTAGCTTGCACGAATCCAGTTTGTAAAAACGATCCGTTGGTCCAGTGCAATCTCGTTTGCAAAAACGATCCGTTGCTCAGGTGCGAGCGCGCGTGGCTGAAACAAAGATAAAACATGTTTATTAAGAGGATAGAAGATGTGTAAAGGAGTGGGGATAAGTTTAGAAGGGAAGCTCACACACTCATCAGACACTCATTATCGTGTTGAACTTCAAGACTGCAACAGCTCCTGCTCCTTCACAATGGACATCAACTCAGCCACACCATCAACCTCGACATCCAGCTCCGGCGCACCAGCACGCATCCCCACAACAATGTCTGATCGGCTCAAGCTTCTACGCGATCGCATGAAGCGGCCCTCTACTGGAGTGGTGGAAGCAGGGAGGAAGAGAAGATTGATATTCGATGACGAGGAAGAGGTGGAGAACATTGCGCCGGTGAAGGAGGCAACTAGAGTTGCGCTCAGACAACGAGTACTTCGTCCTCTCCAGGAAAAAACTCAGGTTAGTAAAATTGATTATACACTAGTAAATTATTATGAATGCTCACAGATTTGGAATAATCTCAAGTAAAGTTGATTTCCATTAGAAAATTATAATGTTGAGTAGCTGTTTTGGATCCAAAAATTGTTTAGGAAAAGAGCATTGGAAAAAAATATTCTCGCTTTTTGCCTACAAAGTATGAATTTCATATCTTTTTAATTTCAACTCTGTGTGTCTGAGATTGGAGAAGTTGTTTTCATTTTGAAAATTGAATAACACATTGAAATATCATCTCTTTTTTAATTTTATGATACAATGTATGAATTTCATCTCTGTTGTGTATAAATTCTCAAGAAAACTAATGCATGTTATTGAATTTATCTACATTGAAAAAGAAAAAAAATTAATTTCGAGCCTGTATTAATGACTTCTCCAAGTCATTTGAATTGTAAAGAACCGCAATTTTCCATCGAGGAACATTGAGCTTATTTTGTTGGTGGAACTTGCTTATGGGGCTCCCCACCAGTTATGGCATACGATAATAATAATAATAATAATAATAATAATATTACATTGCAGAAAGTTGATTGGATTTATGTGTTTTTTCCTGTGACAATATCATTTGTTTGTGATTTATTGTGTATATACCTATTTAAGCTGCATCGCTAAACATTTTTTTTTTTATTTATAGCAATTATGGGCGGAGGAGGAGGAGGATTCATCACTCACCCCCCTGCTGAATGAAATAGTGAGCATGGAGGAGGCATCGCGGCTGGCGGATGCAGCCGAAGCAGTTAAGGTGGAGATGTGCGCGAGCGATGCAGCTGAGGCTTTCGCCCAAGGAGAAGATGTGGGGGCTGAGGATATCAAAAAGCGGTTCAATGAGGAGGAGGTGTATAAAAAATCATATGTGTCTCTAGTAGATTTAGAAGAGGGGGTGAAATACCCGATTCTATCTGCCCATCTTAAAAAAAACGGTTTATGGGAAAAACCGGTTCTAAATACTCTATACAGGAGAAGTAATACTGACGCATACTTGCCATCAAAACATTTAAAAAATCAATAGGGGGAATGTAGACCAATTTAATGACCACTGTCACCTGCTTGCACTTACTGTGCACCATAAGACCCCGTGGGTCACAGAGGTGAAACTTGTTAATAAATAGAACAGGTTTTTCCCCATAAATCGTAGTATTAGTGTAGATAAAATTGATGATAATTATAGTGAATTATAGTTGTGTGTGTGTGTGTGTAAAATAAATGTATATATGTTTTAAAAAATGATTTGCTCACCACCTTTGTGTAATGCTGTAGCGGAGTTGTAGCTTGTCAGTGAAGATCTGGGCAGCTCTAGTCGCGAGCAAACTTATAAGGTAAATGAAGCGAGCGAAATGACCAGGCATGATTTTATACACTGTCACATGTGTTGGAAGAAGGAAGCTCACGCCGTCTCAACGGCGCGCTCATTTCTCCCCCTCATCTTTTTATCAGTATGCGTCTGGCGCATGGTGACTAAGGATGGATTCTATTTTGGTCTGGAAGATTATTTTGTTCACTGTTCTTATACAGTCTTCTATAAACACTCTGTTGCTTTTAAATAGAGATAAATCATGTCATCCACATGAGTTTGATAAACACAAAAAAGGAAATGATACAAACCTAGAAAACTCAGTATGGATTTTCAACATGCTGCTAAACCAAACTATTTCAAGGAAAAATACTTTGATGAAAATAAAATCTTGTATTGGTAAATCGCTAAATAACACAAGTTCATTCAGTATCGGCTTAGCCCACTGGTATAAATATATAGTGGATGAGAGAGAAATAATATGTAATTTTCACGATTATTACTTAACACTGGGAAATTGTGTTAATTTAACATATGGTAATGAAAAATCTAATTTTCTTTTGAAGAAAACTCGGCAACTATGCAGTAATTAGTTCAGTTTAAGAGTAATCTTTAAAGGATAAACACTGATAAGAAGAGCATGGTTGTTATTACATTAAGCTCGAAAACGAGTAATCTATATGAGAATTTAAACAGAGCTTTAGAATTAGATAGAAATCAGGAATATGAAATTGGATTAGTGAATTTATGGACTTGTAACAGTATCCCCAATATTACATTGGGGCAAAATTCAAGTTTCAAATACGGAAATAAAAGGTTAATCTTGACACAGGCAGTTATGAAATTATTGATATAATATCCGCATTAAAGACGAAATTGAATATTACCGATGATAGACTGATTATTGAAGCAAACTCAAAAACTATGAAAATGGAGCTTCATTCATAAACCGATAGATTTAACTAGCAACGATTCAATTAGTGAAATACTAGGCTTTGATAAGGTTATACTCGAACCAAACAAGTGGCATTACTCAAAACATTTAGTGTCCATTAGTCAATATCTACAATTATCGTTTCATGCAATTTAGCTTGTGGTAGTTTTGCTAATGGTGAGGAGAAACATACTATTTATGAATTCCTTCCAAAAGTGCCAGCAGGATATATAATTAATGAGACGCCCACCCCTATTATATATGTACCTCTCAATACACATAGAATTCAATTTATTAATGTAAAGATAACAGACCAAGAAGGGTCATTAATTGATTTTCGTGGAGATAGTATAACAGTTAAACTCCATATTCGAGAAAAAAGGAAAAGTTAATAAGATGGGATTCATTATATTTAATCCACACCCAACCATTCGGGATAGTGTGAGTGACAACAAACAAAACTTCAGTAGGAGATCAAACTTGGAAGTGGTAACACCTAAAAACACATTAAAAATAAAAAACGCTAAAATTCATCAAAAATTAGGTTTCAAAGTGCTTTGGAAAAATGTCGGCCATAAGCTTAAATTCTACACGTTGATAGTGAAATTAAATATTTCTCGGATATTACTAAGTATGAATTTCATACACATACAACATATTCTGGTCAGAAACTGGGTCTTTCAGATGAAGTGAGGTTAGAATTAATCAGCAGGATATTCACACCTTACCGTGTAAATCATTTCTATATATAGAGGGGGATATAAAATGCACGAAAGCTGGAGCAACAGCCGAATCTGACCCTGTTAAGGCGGACTCATAAACTAGTAAGCGGGCGGTTTAGCTTATCTCTTTGACAAGATCAGGTATGAATTAGCAGGGCAGCAGGTGGCAAAAACAAGACAGGTTGGGATATCAACAAATATTAAAGCACTACTTTTAAAATCGGTATTTGATAAGAATACATATCATTTGGCTGGTTTCTCCTCATCTGGATACAAACTGACTGATGATAAATTTGTATTTTGTATACCATTAAAACTATTGTTACCATTTTTTGAAGATTTTCAACGAATAATTTTAAATTTGAAACAAGAACTTGTATTATTAAGATCCTCAACAGATGTAAACTGTATTCAATCGGCGACTGGAACGAATGTATCGATTAGGGTCAACAAATTACAATGGAAAGTACCTTATATCCATTTAGATGATCAAATTCGTCTAAAATTCTTAAAACTTCTCGATTCTGATCGACCTTTAAAACTTGCATTTAGAAAGTAGGAGATACATGAATTTCCGAATATGACTCAATCTAGAGTTCATAGTTGGGCTATTAAAACAGCTTCACACTTGGATGTACCTAGGTATGTGATATTGGCGTTCCAAACAAACAGAAAAAATACAATTGATAAATCAATGTCGGAATTCGACTCATGTGACTTGTATAATGTAAAGTTATTCCTTAACAGTCAATATTATCCATATGATAATTTATTAGGTAATAAACAATTAATGTACAAGATGTTTTTAGATTTTGCTCCTAGTTATTATAATAAAGCTTATAAACACCGAATATGGACATGAAATTGATTTTGATAATTTTTGTAAGAACTCGCCGTTAATAGTAATAGATTGCTCTTTACAATCTGAAAACTTGAAAGCCCACAGATATCCGGTTAGACCTTGAATTAATAATGAGGTACCCAATGGTACAAGTGCCTATTGGATTCTTATGAGCGACAGCCTTGTTGAATAGGGGCGTTTAACATCTCGAGTTAGAGGGGGTCGTTAAGGTACCGGTAGAGTGTATTGAAGATATAAATGGGTAAAATGTAAGAGATTACTTATTCATTCGTGGTGTTCGAAGCGGTGAGAACAACATGTCGAGCTCCTCGTTGCTTCAAGACGCGCCTGGGAGCCCCGAGGCTAGCGAAGCAGAAAAAACACGTACAGCGGACAAGGAGGAAGAAAAAGAATTATTTGGCGTGGTGGATCTTCATTGGTTTAAGGGGATAATAACGAATTTATTGTGAAGGAATTTGCCTTGGTCAATCAAAATAATAATTATGCGCTTCTACACTTTAAATCACCTTACCCGAAATCTACTCTGTGTGAGAAAATGTATCGTGAAGCGTGTTGGTTGGAACGTCATTATCACAAACTTTCTTGGGAATCAGGAGAAACAGATTTTTCGGACAGTCTAATAGTAGATTATCTTAAGAAATATGATTACATTTACACAAAGGGAAAAGAAAAGCGGAGTTTTTAAGAAAATACCATGATGATGTAAGAGCTATGCCTGAAGATTTTGCCAATGGATTTTAGCGGTCCAAGTTGGTGTGTTGATTCATGTGGTATACACAGGAAGATACGAATGGAAGATGTGCGCTAGTTAGCGATATCATTATTTGCAACTGTTGACATCCAACCAAGCTACATGTTTAAAACCTGAAGTGGATTATATGTGTGAAAACAATAGAATGAAATCAATGAGAGATTGTACTTATTATGGGAGATTGAGTAAAAGAAACTTTATGCTGGCAGGGGTTTTATTACGATGGAAAAAATAGTGTGTGTTTACTGCGGTTATTGCTTAGATTCACACAGAGTTAGAATATGCAGCGTGAACAGTGGTGGGGAAAATCGAAACCAATTAATTTCTCGGTATTAATTCCCTTGTATAAGTAATCAGTCAGAGATAATGGATCCTCAGAGTTGGTTGTGTGCGGATCAAGAATTGGAAAACCGATTAAAAGGTGTTTTGGAATGGTTTGATCTGTGTGAAGAAGCAATTAAAAATTCGAGGATTGGAAAACGTTGAAGTCGTAAACAGTTGAAAATTATTTTTCTAAGCTGTGTAAATTTAAGCGATATCAATGAATATCTATCCTATTACAGGCCGCACAAACTCCCCATAAACAAATTAATACAAATAGAAGAAGAAGCTATGATTTGTGCATGCGCAATCACCGATAGTTGTGCCTGAGTTTATAAACAGTGGTGGGGAAAGGTTTATAAAACCTCTGAACTTCTCAACTTGTATCATTCGTGAAAATGTACTCGCTTGATGTTGAAGCTTTCAACGTAATGGCTGGAGCCTTACTTCCCTTGAACCATTTCCTTTGGCATAGAGACGAAGATTGGGGTGTACTTCGAGCGGAAGTACATGGATTTGATTCGAAAAATTGGTGTGATGGACCTGACACAGTCTACAGCATTCCTCCATCGCTTTTATAACTCTTTATAATCGGAGCCTGAGCTGAACCATATTTCTTTAATGTACATCTCCCACATGAATTTTTGGATGTGTTGAATGAAGAAAATGTTGATCACTTTAATCGAAAGAGTTTGCTTTTGTATTGTGGGTGGGATGGAAAATATGTTTGAAAGAGAACCAAGTGTAAACGAGTTCCCCCAGCAAGATAATAGGTCTGATCTTATCAGAATTATAATCGGATTTCCTTGCTAGATCTTGTTATAATTTTGTTAAGATTTGGAGAAGCACTTGTAAAACAGCTAACGACCCCAACCATTTACAGTTAATAAATGTTCTATACTTAATCATGCCTTACATCTTTATTAAGGTGCCTGACATGATTAAGTGTTGGGCAGATCCTGTGGGGATGGAAACAATGGTATTCTCTCTAAGGTAAGTATTCATTTCACAATGGAAGCTACAAAGTTTGATGTAGAAGCGCTCAATAATTTAGCACAGGAAATTTTTCCATTACGCCTGTGCCTGAAACTCACAGAGAGGAAAATTTGCCTATCATTCATGCTACAATTAGCAGATCAAAGCAGATATTTATAAAACTTTATGATCGATATGGTATTGGGGATGCATATTTGGAGGTTATACTCCCAGATAATTTTATAAATGTTTTGAACTACTCTAATCTAGAGAATTTTAATAACAAATATATGTTTCTTTATTGTACAAGCGATGGGAGAGGACTACTTCAGGAGATTTAATTTAGTATACTACACCTCGCTTTGAGAGAGGTTGTGGGTTAATTATGTTGTGCTATAGTTATGCAAAATTATCAAAATTGGGCGTTTATGTATGTCAATCAGTGTCGAGGACTTTGATCTCATTGCTAGCAATATAAAGTGTTCCACTGATGGAGATGATTCTGTACTGGGTAAATCATGCATCAACCACTATCCAATATATTCTGAAATATATGATTTATTAGATATTATCGCTATCGAAAAATCCCACATCCATTACGGTTGTGTAAACAAAGAATCACAAGTCCACGTTGTGAGAGATTTTAAAACCCTGTGGGACTGTCTTTACGAGCTGGCACATGTCAAATGTAAAAATAAGATATGCAGTGAATGAGGGGAATGAGCTCAATTTGGATGCGTCTCTGCTCCTGCAGAGAAAACCGTTGAGACATAAATGTGCACGTGCTATGACTTGGTAGACACACCTCACCTCGTTCACATCTGGTGAGGCGGAATATTGGAGCCATAATAATAATAATAATGTTGATAAGAATTTTAAACACTGGAGTAAAGTAAATAAAAATTTAAGCACAGTTTGAACATGTCTGTGCACAGATTCGGACACGGAGGGGTGTAGGTACCCCAAATCAATACTTTGATTTGAAATTGAAGGAACTGTGTTCAAAGATACCTGGAAATTTTGATTTAGAAATTTTAAGTAAGGAAATTTTACATCGCTTAATCAACAACAAATTAATACCAATCTTAAATCGTATTTAGATAATATCTCAGTAGAATTGCAAAAGAGTCTTCATACAGATAAATCTGAATTGGAAAGGAGATTAGATTTGCTTTCTCAAGAAATCGAGAAAAGTGTTTCTAAACACGTATTGAATAGTATCACAAAATTGGTGGATGAGACCACGCCCACCACACAACCCTATTTGAATACATTGTCGAACGCGATTGAGAATATAAGCGCAAATAAAGTTGATAGGAGTTATTTGAATGAAAGATTGCAGGTCATTTCTGATAAAATTAAAGATTCTGTTAAAGAGGTAGGTGATAAAAACGTACTCAACAAAATTGATAGGGCTTACTTAAACGAGCAACTAACGCAGTTATCTTCTGATATAGCCAGTGTAATAAGCAGAGAGAGATTAGATAAGAAACTTGGTGTTTTTGAGAAGAGAATATTCGAAACTATCGATAGAGAACTTGTAAAGAAAGATATATTTGATCAGAGATTAATTGAGATGGCGAATGCTATTAAAGCTAATATTTTAGAACAAATTAATCAGTTTGTATCTAAGGCTGAATTAGGAAAATTGAGAACTGAGATATCAAATAGTTATGTAACAAACACTAATCTCACAAGAAAATTAGAGGAACTTGAAAAAGCTTTGGTAGATAAATTAGTAGAACACAAATCCTTTCACAATAGCGAGATTGATAATGTTAAAAGAGATCTGGTAAATAATTTAAACAGCTTGAAAACGGAACACATATCTACAATTGATAAGGTAAAGAATGAGGTTCATTCAAAAATCGAAGCTAATAACAAAGAGCAACATGCTGTAATTAAAAGAGATTTAAGTTCACTGCATCAATTTGCAATTGATCGGAGCAAAAATGAATTACTTGATAAGATTGAGAAAATCAATAAATTAATAGATTCTAATAACGCAAGCTCCCAATCTCTAAAAGAAGATTTAGAGCAAAAAATCGATTCTATGAAATCATGGGTCAGAGAGGAATTGCATGAATATGTTGGGTTATTTATTCCAAAACCAGATGATTAAGATATGGGTAAATTTGATACAATATGAAATTAGGTTGGTAGACTTGGTTTTTTCTTAGTGGGAGTCGATTTGTATTTAACAAAATAGTGCACCTGTCAATTGGTAGCTACTGTACAATATAATAGTGCAGCTGTCATTTTGAGGTGATTAATTGCTGAGGGCCTGGGGCCTGGGGCTGGGGGCGGGTGCACTGACATTGCAAATATACATAGTAATATCACACCCGAAGAGTGAGAGAGGGTCATCTGCCATTATGCTGCAAGAGAGAGACAAAGAGATTGCATATATCTTTCTCAACAATATATGCCCCCATGAAATATAGGTATACTCTCCTTAGGGGAAAGAAAGAGTGAGACAACGCTATGACATCTTATGCTAGAGGAGGGAGAAAGAGATAGCACATATAGATTTTTCTCTATAGATATTACATATATATTTTTATATAGGTATACTTTGTATACTGGAAAGAAAGAGTGAGACAACGTTATGCCACATTATCCCACACGACAGAGAAAGAAATACATATATAGAACATACAAAAAAATATATAGAACATACAAAAAGAGGTGGAGGAAATGCTGCTCTCTGATTGGTCAACCTGGTGGGGGAACTCGTCTCCCATTGGTCTTCGCTGGGGTCCCCTTTAATCACCACTACAAAATGGCGTCTTAGGGAGAGACGAAGGGGTAACCACCCCATTAAGCCACGCCCCCTCAGGGCGAGGGGGGTAGGGGGGAAATCCCTGCCCTGTGATTGGCTTAGGTCAGAAGTCTCATTATTCACTACTACACATTGTTGAAAAATATAAAAGATAATATCTCACATAATAACACAAAGTTATGCTAGTTAATATTTTTTGAACTGCGTTGTTTTTAGCTAATACTGTACTATCCATTTTTTACCTAGTGAATTATCGTTTTCACTCACATCAAACTGGAACTAATAATGTTAACAGTTAATGTAAGTAAAAACGTAATGATTTCATGAAAGTACTACAAGTGAAAAATCTATAGTTAGGCCTTTAATTATGGCTATTGTGTGTATATTTTGTGTATGCAATTGTGTTTAGACTTGAATTATTATTTTTTTCTATCACATAAGACATAAATACAACCTTGTTATAGAACTTGGTAAATTATTCTTATTTGAGTGAAATATTTATGTAGTGGCGAAGCGTGGTATACTTATTTGGTCCGTTATACCCGGCGATGAACACGCTTCGCCACGGTATTTATGAGATGAATATTTAACAAAAAAAAAACCACTGTAACTTACAGAATGGTAAAATTTTGTTTGAATAATCACTTCTCCTTTCATTCATAGTTCCTCATGAATCAAACATGAACTCCTCGCAACCCAAGCATGCATTTTATTAAAATGAAGAGATAAGGGTGACCCAACTTTGATTTCGCCTGGGTTAAAACGAAACCGGCACGGTGCTTTGTTTCTGGACGATGACTGCTATTTTCAGAGGTTTCAGGTGCTGGAATGTTAGTAGATAACGGATCCATTTATCTCTTTCGGGCGGCCCAGAAAAGATTGCTTACATGTGTCCGACCAAACACACACCTCCCTCACCACTACCCTCCTCCAACGTCCACTAGCTTCCGGTACTTTTGTAGTCTGGCCATGCTCTCGCGGTTAAACAACCACCCCCACCACCCCCTCTAGAAATTTTCATCCCATCGTAAAACTTCATCATTAAAATCTGCCCTCCAACCTGCCGTGCTTGAAATGATTAACTACCCTAGAAGATATTATGAGCAATAGACAACTTCATAGTAGAGTAAACATAGGTCGTTTTCGAAAAAGCGTTTTGTAGTTGAAAAAGTTGAAGTTTATACTGATTTCAACTCTCTTCCTTCTCTAAATAATAAATTGTGGTGAAGTGGTGTTGCATTGAAAAATCTAGAAGTGATTAGCTATAGGCTACTTGCATACCTCGGTAGAAATATACCTGTTTAATTTTGATAAGGAACCTGGATTGAAAATGAATTATTGTCATTATAGCTTTTTACAATGTACAAGGTTCCATCCACTCTACAATATTAACATGGCTGCATCATAGTATAAGAATTTTTATTACACTTCAAATATTGTAAATACCTGTAATATAATGAGCTATTTCATTGTAAGTTCAGGTGCCTTAGCAAAATTAATACGGTTATATTTGGTCCTAGACTAAAACGGGTGGCCACCGTAGCATCGATAAACGTTAGCCTTGACACTATGTACTAAGGGCTCTCTATGCTGCTAACCCACTAACCTGTCGAGACAAACTTTTGTCGATGCTACGGTAGCCACCCATTTAGTCTAGGACTTCGCTAAATCCCGAGCTCATGAACTGGCCCTAATAGATTCAAATTTTGATTAACATTAGTTCATCAACTCAATAAAGTAATTGGAAAAAACTAGTAGGTAACAAAAAGCCTCTTTTCAATTCAAGAATACATTTTTCTACTACAGTATTTCGACGAACAACGCTGACCAATCACAAACGAGCAATGTTGTTGTCAGACACGCCCATTCTTAAATCTCATTGGCTGGTTGAGAATCGCCAAGGAGACGCCATTTTGTTGAACGGAGCCATTTTGAAATGGATGCAGGTATAGTTTAAACTTCCCCACAAGTGAAGTGGAAAATGTGAAAGCGATTAAATATTGCATAGACCAGTGTCAAGTGTGTACATGATTTTGATGATGGATGATTTTAAAAATAATAAATATTTCATCATTTCAAGTGTCACTAATGTTTAAGTTTTACTGTTTATCATGGTTGCAATGTTGACGAATCTGATATCAAATTATTACGATCCAAAATTTAGTGTTTAAGCTGATACTCTGTTGAATAGGCGAATTAGATTTGATGTACATATTAATGTGTAGATATAATTCATGTAATTACATTCGAAACAGTATTTCTCCAATCTTACAGTTAAAAACTTCATATCCTACGCTTTTGCTCTCAATAATAGTTGAATGACAACCTCATAACTTCAACAAGCTCTAAACATTTCTGCTAGACTTATAATTACAAGCTATAACAAGATACATTTAATTACAAGATTTACCAATATTACATTGATTCAGATTTAATACAGTATTGCAAAGTAGGACATAATGACACGGTGGAACGTTAGCTTTGCAATTCAAGCTGACATTTCATTCAGAAATAGAAAAGGCGTACACCTCTAACCTTATGTTGACATTATCTTGTAAAGAAGGAGGCTTTACTCACCATTTTGCGAGTATGTCAAGGGCGAATTCCACATTGGCTTCTAAAGTCACCCATTGGCTTTCATGAATATGAATATGGTTATTTTCACAAAACGAAATCAAAAGAGACACATTCCTAAAAGTCAAGTTCTAAGAGAGATCTATTTATTTGAAGTTTAGGTAAAAGTTCAACACGGTTCAAACTGTTGAGGAAAAAATTGAAAAAGAACATACGAATAACTAATACCAATACTCATATCATACATTGTACGAATAGGGTGACCAATACCAGAGATCAGGGTTTTTTTTCTAGAAAATGAGGTTCAGGAACTCTAAAATTTTTTAACCACGCATAGTCTATTCTCTTTACTATGTTATTATTTTAACATAGTTAAAATAACTGTTTGTTTTTTTGGTGTTATTATTTTTCGACTCTTTTCTCTGTGTATGCTTAATATAAATAGCCAATTTTGGTACAAATATGAAATATCTATATATCTTCTTAACATTTCAAATGTACAAATATAAATTTATAGCGCTGGTAACAGTAAAGCGAAATTCAAACATTCAATGTTTGGAAATATAAATGTAAATGTTGAATGAAATTTTGTTCTTAAATATTAATTAATTGATAGAATATTCATGTATGCCTAGCAAAGAGGTACCTGAACGCCGAAGAAAAAATGCCCTGCAAGAGCTAATCCGTCAATGCAGCTAAAAATCACAAAAATCAATTGAACTTTTTTTGAACTTGACGGATTAGAACACTCCCATTGATAGTAACATCAGAGATAATCTATATCTTCTCAGTCTATGGTAACATGCTAAGTTTAACAGGCGTTGAACTTGAAAAGGCTTATGAAAGACTTTTGAATGGCTCTTGAACTATGGTGGACAAACAGACCTAATTTATTTCATTCGTAGCGTTTTGAAACGAACAATTTTCATCTGAAAATTATTTAATGTCATTACATATTTCTCCAAACACTCGTGTCCGGGTGTCCCTGTTCTACGAGTTGTAGCCTTGTCGTTCTGTAGGGCTTATTCTATTTTCGTCTTATATCTGTAGAATCTTCAGGAATGTTTTGTTTTAGTCTTTAGGAAGGAAGTGCAACAAGATTATTGAGTTACCGGGTGGACGAAGTGTGCTAATCATTTGCTTTGTGCTGTACCGTACCTAGCAATGCTGAAGCAAGCTGTTGGCTGGAAGCAAGCAGTCGTATTTCGTGTGCCGAAGCTCATTACAAGCGAGACAAAGCTCGACTCGAGCATAGCTTTGTAAAGGATTTCGACGAAATTTATTACGCGCCAAATTAGAGCAGCGAGTAGCCCCTGGTCCCAGCCATGCGACTCATCCGCTTTGTCGTTGTCCGATATGGAGCGATCATTTTTCACCTTCAGGGCGACGATATTTATTTCTGAGAATCATATAGAGCAGTTGCATTGAGTGGAAGACGGCTTTTTACCCCTGCTTATTGTTCTTTCATTCTTTATTTTTCTTCTTCTTCTTCTTCTTCTTCTTTCTTCTTCTTCTTCATCTTCTTCCTTTTCTTCTTCTGCTTCTTTTTCTTCTCCTTCTTCCATTTTCTCTTTCTCATTCTTTTCCCCTTGTCTTCGTTCCTATAAATTCCTTCTCCTCCTCCTCTTCCTCCCATCTCCTCTCCTCCTCTCCACTCATCATCCTCGTTCTTCTCAATACTTGTTCTTCCTTTTCTCCTTCTTTCTTTTTTCCTTACTCTGCTTCTCAATACTTGTTCTTCTTCCTCTCCTTCTTCTTACTTTTCTCCTTACTCTGCTACCTCTCCTCCTGCTTCTCATTTTCCTCATCTTCCATATTCTCTTTTTTCTCTTACCTTTTCCTTATTTTATTTTTTTCTCATCCTCTTCTTATCTTGTCCTCATTTCACAAACGTCATCAGCAACGTCGAGAAATGATATCTCTCTATCTATCTAATGCCAAGCGTCAAATTAAATGAATGTCACTGTATATGGATTAGAAATTTGGAAAATATGAATTTGGAAATAGAAAACAAGCAGTATGTGATGTTCTACATTAGGCTAGGCGTACACCGCTTAGTCAAGACAAGACAAGATGAGATTAGTCACGTTTAGTCACAGTACTTCTCATAGGTGCTTATGAAGCAGCACACACTGATGCAATGACTAATCGGTGTGTGCTGCTTCATAAGCAACTACGTGAATTACTGTGACTAAACGTGACTAATCTCGTCTTGTCTTGTCTTGACTAACCGGTGTACGCCTAGCCTTACCGGGCAAGCCCTGTCTGAAGTTACTGTGATGAGATACTTTTTGTTCGACTGAATCCTGATTTTTAGCATCTCATAAAATTGCCTTTTCGAATACGTAGATACTTTTTCCAACGGATTCCATTCACGCATTTCCTTCGCAGCTGTTAACAGATTTTTCCAATCTGAGAGTTCAGTAAGTTAGGCCCTTATTGGTCGTTGCACTTTGGATTGGTCGTCTGTGTAGTTTGCGCAGCTCTACTCCTTTCACAACCCCCCCCCCCCCAACAACCCTTGTGGGGCATTTTCACAAACTCAGTCAACAGCTGTGAAAAGCCTGTGTCTACTTTTAACAGTCGACAGGAGAGTTCACACACTGGCTCAAGTTTTCTTTCTTCACTCTCTCTATCACTCTTTACTCTTCCGTATGTTCTTTCTCTGCTTTGCTCAGTAATATTCACTCTGTCTCACACACACTCACTCACTTGCTATTTCTCATTCTCTATCTTTATGTCAATACTATCTATGCCAATATATCTATGTCACTATTTATGTACTACAGAGAGTCTATACTATACACTCTCTGTAGTCAATACTACCTTTATACTATTAATTTCTTCTTCATTTTCCTCACCCATGCTCAATACTGTAACATATACTCTCTCTTTCTCTATCCTCACTCTTCATTAATGTATTTCCCACCCTTGCTCAATACTATAACATTATATATACGCAGTCATTCACTCTTTCTTTCTCTCACACTCTCTCACTCATTCTTTCTCTTCTTCTAACCTAAATCTCCTTTTCTACTACTAGCTACTAGAAATACACACTCACTATAATGTTTCTTACTCTCAGTTTTTTTATCATTTCTTCCTCCTGTTGTACTATGTTCATCCCCGAGAAAGTTAAACATACACACACTGGTTATTTCTTTCTGTCTCTTGGCTTCTCTTCTTCTCTCGTTGATCTATCTCAATCTCCAAGAAACTCATTCTATACTTACACACACTAGATGTTTCTTTCTCTCTTTTGGCATTCTGTTCCTCTCTCGTTTTTCTGTTTCAATCTCCAAAAAACTCACTCTATACTTACACACACTAGATGTTTCTTTCTCTCTTTTGGCATTCTGTTCCTCTCTCGTTTTTCTGTCTCAATCTCCAAGAAACTTACTTTATTCACACACACTAGATGTTTCTTTCTCTCTTTTGGCATTCTATTCCTCTCTCGTTTTCCTGTCTCAATCTCCAAGAAACTTACTTCACACACACTAGATGTATCTTTCTCTTTTTGTCATTCTCGTTCTACTGTCTCGCTCTCCGAAGCACTCACGATTACCAGCCGTAAGTGCACGTTGCGAAGAAATCGTTTTCCCAGAAGGACGCTTTTCCTTTTCAGAAAAGCCACTCCACTGCACACTGGTCGCTAAAAGATAATCGGCGATTAGCTGATGTGACGGCGCGCACGCGACTCGGATCAAAATGGATTGGCTTCTCTTTTTTCTATTAAAGTAGGCGCGCTCTACTGTCGGCAAGAAAGCGAACCAGCTCGTAAAGCATGAGAAACGGCCCCATAAAACATTACACTCGGCGGCCAAGTACGCCAGGAAAATTGTGCAATTTCAAAACAATTCATGACTGCAAGCTGAATTGTGGTTGGTTGGAAAACTTGGCTTGGATTAATTGCGTTCAATTTCTGCTCACATTTTCAGCTGCACTTTTCTCAGTTTTACATTCCGGTTATGGGAGTTGAAAACTGTACTTGATATTCAAGATATAAACCCACTAATAGAGATAGAGGAAGAGAATTCACTGTGGAATGTGAAATAAATGAATCTTTTCATTTAAAAGTATTTTGAGTATTTATGTATATGAGTATTATTTTGCCTATAATGTATATTTCATGTACAGTACTTGTAATATTGTTTTTCCAAAATAAAGAATTATTTGATTTGATTTTTTAATATTCAAATGAATGGAATTAATTTTTAATGAGTTGAAAGAGTCCTGATAACTATGAAATTCGAAGACAGCTTTACAACTTTATTTTACTGTATTTATTCATCAATTCATCTAGCATATTGAATGGCAACATACAATACATTACGATAAGGGAAGAAACAACAGTATATTAAAGGATATAATATACCTTAAAATATCTCATTTCCTCCTATATAAGAAACAAAATGCTTTTACCCGAAATAAAACTGCTTCCATCCTAAATTTAAATTCAAAATTCTTTGATAAAAAAAATTCTAAATTCAGGATGGAACTATACACAATACACATATGTACTGTGTCCAGAAGTTATATTCATGATTCACTTCTCTGATAATATAATAAGTAATATCAATGGTCACTGGGTGAGAGCGGTTGCTGAGTAATCATGTGGTTAAGTAACAAACATTCAAGACTGCTCTTGGATGGGTGACCGACACAAAAAATTGTGCAATTTGGCGAGGTGGAACCTACCCGTAAGGGTCTCCCCACCGATAAAAAGCCATACGATAAAAAAAAACTTCTCTGAAAGTCTGGGTCCAAAAAACTGGTAATACTTCATTGAAAATGTGTTGCATGAAAAATGAAGTAACATTTCTGAATTTTGAGATTAAAAATTCCGAATTCGATTTTTGTTGCAGGGGCGGCAGCCTATGATACAGTCAGACCACTCGCTTACCAAGATGTGAAAGTATTTTTGCTCTGTTTTCGAGTTAGTGATCCGGAATCACTTGATAATGCCATCAAAAAGGTAATTTCAATTTTTTTCAGTACTTCATTGTGTTTCCAGGAGATTGTTCTATGGATTCTTGGAAATCTATAGTTTCTTGAAACTCCAACAGCCTCAAGCTCCTCAAGCCACAAATCACTCAGTTTTTTTAGGAAATTGTTCTATATTCTAAAAGAAATTTTATAACTTCAGCCAAAAATTCCTCAGTTTTTATGAGTTGTAAAACAGCTATTTGTTTCTTAACTATTTGTATTTATGACTATAAAGTCAGTAGACTAACTTTACTAACTACTAACTATAAAGTTAGTAGAATTTCAGTTAGTAGGCTAACTATAAAGTTAGCATAAGTAGTAGACTTTTATTTATTATTATTTTAGTCTATGCTATGAGTAGTAGACTTTTATTTATTAGTAGCAACTTTTCAGAGAACATGGAATCAGTATCCATCAATAAATTGTACATTAATTTGCGAAATTACATCTGTGATGTATCTAGTAATTGTATCTATGTATGAAAAGTAGACTTGAATAGATTTATTAGAGAAAGTGAAATCAGTGTACATAAATTAATAATCAGGATGTAATGATGAAAACAAGTGCTTCATAAAAGAATTTGCGTACAATGAGTATTATCCAGAGGGAGAATATTATTTAATAAATTACAATAGTAAATCATAAATTATGATGTATTGTACATAAAGACTTATGAATAATATCAACTATCAACAATAATTAGCTTAATATGTAATAGATTATACAAAACTCCTTTCCCAAAAAAATTCGGGAAGAGGGATCTGAAAATTTTTCTGAATCTTCTACTCTTTACTAACGAAAATTTACTTGAATTTTTTTCAAATTAAAAACTATAGTTGAAGGGGAATCACAGCTTCCATTGTATCGTAGAGTGCAGTTATGCAATATCATCCGTAACAACACAGACTTTACATGAATAGATATAACTTCCCGTATCGGCATAGCACGTATAAGATAGGGAATACAATGTATTTCGGTATGACTCTCTTTTTTGTCGTTACAATTAGCTACAAAATACAATATGATTGAAATATAGGTACGGTATCCAAATAAAAGCTCAGATTATATACTACGATGTATTTACCAAGTGATACTGTTGAAGAATAATACTGTTATGCCCAGTTGATCAATAAACTATTGAATGAATATTTTTTTTGCATTTGAAAACACATGGTTATTGATTCAATACTGCTATTGGATCCATAAACTGTTTATTGAACGACTGAGAAACCGGGCATTAATGTGTTAATAGACTACTGTTGAAGATTAATACTGTTAAAGATTATAGTTATTAGTACACTGGTTTGAACACATTAGTCACGTTTGGTCACAAACATAGCTGGCATGAGCAGCACACACCGATGCAATGACTAATCGGTGTGTGCTTCAAGCAACTATGAAGTACCGTGATTAAACGTCACTAATCTCGTCTTGTCTTGTCTTGACTAACCGGTGTACGCCTAGCCTTGATGATTAATACTGTCTATCAAATTATTATGTATAATTCTTTTGATATACCGGCGTTGATTCTTGAATCAAATAATATGTTTTCTTCTCATGTTGTTTGCTTTTTTCAATTATTTTTTATGTTTTATTGCAGTGGTATCCTGAAATCCGGCAACACTGCGAAAGCACACCAGTAATCCTATGCGGCTGCCAAAGTGATCTTAGAAATGATATTGAAACAATTTCCATCCTAGCCAAACAGCATCGAATTCCTGTCACATCAGAACAGGTGAAACATCTTTCAGTAATAGTTTTCACATTTTGTTTAGGCACCTGGATTGAGGAAATTGAAATGAAATTGAAATTTATTGCTCACAAAAACAATAATAATCATACAAAGTGTAAATTATAATAATGTATACAATGTAATACATCCATACAATCTATCCTTAATAAATAATACAGTATTCAATAACAGCTATTCCAAAAAATAGAAAAGTAACGGAAAATCACAAATTGTGCAAGATAATGTAAGGAAGGTTATTAGAAAACAAAAAGTAAAAAAGTAGTAATAATAATAATGGAAGTAATATGATGAAATTTGAAAGATAGTTTATAAATTAAGTGAACAATAAAAATACTTCTCACAAAAAGTGGCGAACTTCGTTCGTGAGAAGGAGTTGGATAAAACATATTACACAACCTAGGATGTATAAATTAGAATACAGTAATTGAATAAATATCACCTGTAATACAAAAAATAAATAGTTTCATTTCTGGACCTGGTTAGTTTCTGGATGGTTCCATGAGGAGAGAATGAATCATCTCATTCCAGCTTTTTCAATGTTTAAAGTGTATAAGAATTCAACCACTACAATGCAGCCATGTTTATATTGTACAGCTCTACAGTGTATGAATCCTTAAAGAGGATGAATCCTTGACTCTTCGTACATTGAATAAAATGTAATGAGGAAAATCATTGTCTTAGAAAAGTTATTGAGGTAACTCCAAATATCAATTACTGCTTATTATGAATTGTTGAATATTATTAAAGAACTTGCAAGATATTAAAAACACTCGCTAAAGCTTGTGATTTTACTTACAGCTCACTCATTCAATTCAATTCACTTTATTGCCAAAAAATTAAAACAAACCATTCTCTCTTACATATATAGCCTACACGTGTGCAAAATGAAAATAAAATGTACATAATATAATACTTGTATAAATATATAAGAAAAAAAAAGAAACCAATATCTAATTTTAGGCATCACCAGCAAAAAGATGACTCTTTGCCCGCTGGTGAGAGTTGCATGAAAGGAAAAAAATACTTAAAATAATATGAAATGAAACGAAAAGGTTTGTTTAACAAAGTTAAAGAGAAAAAATAAAACAATAATAATAAGAGAAAGAATGGTCACTCGGTGAGAGCGGTTGCTAAGTAATCATGTGGTTAAGTAACAAACATTCGAGACCGCTCTCGGATGGGTGACCGACACAAAAAAGACACAAAAAATTGTGAAATGAGGCGAGGTGGAACCTACCCGTAAGGGTCTCCCCACCAATAAAAGCCATACGATAAAAAAATAAGAGAAAAATACTCAACTAAGTTACTCAAAATACTCATGCTTCAAATACTCTCATAATACAAAACGTTTCATGACTACTATTAATTGATATTTGACACCTCACTCATGCTTTAGAGACTCTCATAATATAACCACTTTTCATAATTACTATTTGTACGAGGTGGTGGAACTGTAAGGACCAATAAAAGCCATACGATAAAAAAAATAAGAGAAAAATACTCAACTAAGTTACTCAAAATACTCATGCTTCAAATACTCTCATAATACAAAACGTTTCATGAACTACTATTAATTGATAAGGCTTGACACCTCACTCATGCTTTAGAGACTCTCATAACATAACCACCTTTTCATAAACTACTATTAATTCATATAACATATATTATATAACATATTCGTGTGTGTACCTTTACACACACGAAATCTTCCAAAAGAAAAATTTAAGAAGAATGTTAAGGAATTGCTGGAAAATAGAGTTTATTATAGCATAGAAGGATACCTTACCTTAAGATGGGTAAGAGGAAGAAGAGAATACCTTAAGCAGGTATGAGGTATCAAAACCATGACATGAAAAATGTTGTTATAATAATATTAATAATAATAATTGTTTTTGTAATTTACTTTTATCACGGTATTTGACAGTATTTTAGTACTTTTTTGACGAGATCCATGTATTGTATAATATTTGCTGATCAATAAATATTATTCTATTCTGTTCTATTCCATATTCTATTTGTAATATTCTATATTTTATTTCTAGGCTGTCTACGCCAGTCGACAAATCAACGCGACCACCTACGTCGAGACGTCGTCGAAAACGTCGGTGAAGGGCGTACGGGACGCGTTCGAGGTGGCGCTGTTGGCAGCACTGGGCAAACTGAACAAAAACCACGCGCTGCAGCGACAGAAGGGTTACCAACACACCACGTCGGCGACGCGCAGCAAAAGCAAACTGGATCTGAAGTCGGAGCTCAAGGACCGCGCGAAAAGCTGCTCGCTGATGTGACCGTCCGCAAGCAGCCATGTGCTAGTTATGTCCACTGTGCGCTGCGTCTGTCACAGTCTCTCGCTAGAAAGCTTTAACGACAAACATAATAAGCTAGGTTAGGTCGACCTAGTACAAGGCCCTCATCAGCTGATTTCAACAGAACAATTATAGTTCAAAACTGATTCAAACTTAAACTAAAATAAATAGAATGCAAGGTTCAATGCGTATTCATCTTAAAATAAATATAGCGGTATTGCAATTTTTAACTTGTCATAAATCAGCTGATCCAGTAATAATTAAACAGTGATTTCGACACAATAATCAAAAGGCTTGAAAGTCTTAAAGACCTTTTAAGTCTTTAAAGACCTTTTTAAAGAAGACCTTTCAAAGAATAACTTTTAAAATACCTTTCAATAATCTGCGAGATTCAGCATTTGTAGGTTAAGTATTGTGATCATATGCTTGTCGATCAGCTGATTTATGACAAGTTAATTGGATCCTGCTATAGAATGCAAGGTTATAGTTCAAATCTGCTTCAAACTTGTGGTATCTTGGGTTAAACCAAGGAAAATACATGCGTCTCAACATATTGTATAGAATGGAAGGTGGGTCGAGTGAGCGGCTTGCTGGAAAAGTCAGTGACGTCACTTCAGTCCCAAACTCCAATGCAAAGCTAGAGGCTAGAGGACTGCAGTGACGTCAGTATGCCGACTTTCCCAACAAGCCACTCTACTCCGACCACCCACATTCCGTTCATCTCGGGTGGGTGCGTCAACCCCGTCTTTATAGAGCTTTTAGCAGTATAGCAACCTTCATTCAAATGATCAGAGTAACTCCATCGGAGATCAAGAGTTTTATTTTCTCTATCTTTTACATGTTAGATTCAATTTTGTTGGTATTTTTCTCAGAAGCTGCTTCGAAGTCACCGCAACCTCTTGTGGGATTTATTGTGTATTTATATCCAATTCTTTGTGTTTATTTATTTATCGTATGGCTCACCAAGAGCATGAAACGAAGTCAAGAAACATAATATACTTTGTAGCAGTGATAGTAGACTTGGTAGTTCACAACTATGTCAAGTCCATTCAACCGAGCAATACCATTTGGTCTTGACTGAACAAAATCCTCCCGCGCTCCACTAAGCTTTCTTTCTGGGCTACTTGCTGGTAGCTTATTTCTAGACGGCTACTGTAGTTATTTCAGTGCATTCGATGGTATGCATAAGAGATTAGAAGTACGATATTTTGGATCAAGTCTTTCAATCCACTATGCATACCATTAAATAATTGAGTTTTCTGGAATAATCAGCAATCTGATAGTATTGACACTACAGATTTATAGATCAATATACAATGAAGCACAGGAAAGGTCGCGGTGGCTTGAAAAGCGTACAGTTTTTTAGAAAAAGAAATATAAAATTGCTGAATTCAACATGTAAAGGTAGGGAAGATTAAACTCAATTTCAGTAACGTCACACGATCGCCGGCTCAGAGCTTGAATAGATTGAGATGCGCGTGAACACTACCTTGTATTCTAATTACCTTGGGTTAAACTGTGGTCAAACCAAATTTAAACTATAAGTTATAGTTTTGTTGAACTCAGTTGGTGCATACGGGCCTAAGCCTTAAACATCATCAGTACTGTTGCTACTGTACCATAATAGAAAAACGGACACAATAACCAAATAGACTTGATCTCCGAGATGATTATAGTTATTTAAAATTTGCTGAGAAATTTCTATACGGAAATTATTGTTGTTTTAGAAGTGTTTTGTACTTTTGTTATGATGGTTTTGATTGTAATAAGTAGGCCTACTGCGTCGTGTTGACCGGTATGTTACTTGGTGAGGTGGAACTGTTTATTATGATTTGGGACCTGTTTTATGAAATTTTCTAGTCTACTATCAGTTTTATAAAATTTGTAAATGGGTGTTGGGTGGTGACAACGTTCAAATAATAGGATTCTGAAAATCATTTCGTTAAGTTAATAAAATAGAAACAAACTATGAACATTTCAAAAATACAATTCAATTCAAAATAATATTCTTCTAACAATAGATTTAAAACCCACTTGAAATAATTATTTCTTCACTAGTGCTTGAGAAACGTTCCTGTTGTTTCAACATTGGATTGAATGATTTTTTGAAGGACGCGCTCAAAGGCGATAAAAAACAAGCTTTGCATAAAATGAAGCTTTGCATTTAATTTTTGAACAAATGTCTTCTTTTAACTGTACAAATGCCTATATGTGTTACTTACTTATTATAGCTGGTTCTACAGCTTATCCTGAGCTTGTTACTTACAAGTTGAAATTGGTGATTCACTTGTATTGGAAGACGCGTAAATTCTATGAAACAGGGTCCAGGTCATATGCACTGTCATGTTATTATGGAATTGAAAGTTCTTGGAGATACACAGGGAGGAAGCTTAATTTGCAATGTTTGCCTTTTCTTGTAAGATCCACGCTTTCCCTGGGAGTACCAAGAAGTACCTTATGACTATGCAACGGTAGGACAACCTACCTTGAGGATTCCTCCACCAATGAAAGCCATTGCTTATTGTTATAGGGCCATTAGATAGAATTTATCAATATTTATGATACTGTGCAAATCTGTCTTCCAGTTGAGATTCAAAATGATATCTTAATTTTTCAAATTTATTTTTACAATAATTTTGTAATCAAAATTACTCTATTGATGTTATATTTTACCAAATATAATGATGATAATTTTGGATAAGTTTGAAATGAAAAAAACACTCTGTTTATCAAGAAAATATTAATAAATTTATAGAATGTATTGTTATAAATAACATTTACATCGATATTGTCAATTCATTTTCAACGGAAAGCTTTGCCAATAGACGCATTAATGTTTAATAAATTAATTTAAGTTTGGTTTTGACGTTCATTATAATTATCATTTGATATTATTTATTTCATTAATTCAATGAAAATCAGTCTCTCAATAAAATTTAATACATTTTTTTGTATCCAATATCTGTAACTTACTGTTTCTTTCTACAGTTTTCTATTCCATTCATTTCTTATGACTGACCACTGACAGTGAGCTTTCTATATTATTGTTACCTATTTAATTCATTTTTTTCTAATATGGATTAAAGATTTGAAAAGTGAAAAAAATCAATAAATCACTCAAAACTCATGTTGAGATTTTCCAGCTTGGAGATTTCATGAGCAGTGGATTTATTTTTTCTGTTCATACTGCATAAAAAAGTTTACCTACTTTATTATGGATACAGAAGGAATCTACGATTTGATTTCTTCTAAATCTATTGTTTTTCAAGTGACCATATTGAAAATTTAACATTTTGATTAGGGTATTGAGATTATTTTTTAAAAGAAAAGCCAAAGATGTAAGGTTTATTCACGATACATTGTAGCCTACATATCTCAATGTTGAAGTTCGTGGAATTATTCTGAGTTTCAACTACTTAACTATTATTTTTCACTGCATTAGTTTATATCAATGAATTGTAGAGTTCAGTACTGTCTCATATTAATTTCATGCAATAAACAGTTCTTAATTGTTCAAGGCACCAATAAGGAGAAGAATTGAACAAAATTTTAAATATTCCTCTAATAATTTTACAAAAACGCGGACTAACTTGCATTGCTACCTGTTCTATCCTATGCGTTGCTCTGTTCAAATAGTTTTTTTATTATCACTTAAAACTATTATATTTATTTTTCAGAATTTGATTTATTTAATTTCGATCAATGTACTAACGAACAAATTGAGAGTCTATGAAATGTTGAAAAAATTGCTTATGTAACACAAGTTGATTTATCGTTAATGTATGAGATTTAATTATTAGAACTTTAAGAGACAAATACCATTATGTTGATGAAAGTGAGAAATCTATTTTCAAGAGACATGTTGAACTCAATGTTAAGAATTTAATGTTTAATTACATAGAGATATTTATCCTTTGTATTTTATCATATATGATTTGAATTCAGTAGGCCTAATATGAATAAGGATAGTTTACTTCAAGCGAATTGTACATCCTATAAATTTTTGCTTGCACAGAAAGTTCATCCTATTTTTCTGAATCATACGACCAATAATTGACAATTGAGCTAATTTTATTCTTGCTTTTCTAAATTGAAATGTCTCAGATTGCCCTAGAATAAACTCAGAATCTCATTTCACAAGGATTTTCTGGATGTGTTGTATTTTATGCTTATTGTTAGAACTGAAATTTCATTAACTCTTCAATATTTTCCGTAATTGTATAAATATTTCAAGAAATTTAATATTTTGTAGAGGAATGTATGTAGTCATAGTTTGCGACAAATATTGACAAATTAGTTTTCAAAAACGACATTTATTGAAGTAAACAGTTGCCTGTAGATGTCTTATACCTGTCTTTTGGAACTTGTTGTAATGATCCGGTTTTCTCATATAGGCTCTATAGCGTAGTCTACCAATTTCTTTCAATTTTGTGAATTATGGTATAGATGGAGAGAAACTTATGATAAGAAGGTTTCGAAAATAATTGTGATATACAATAGTTTTATATAATATAGTTTTATGGATAACATTATAAAAATACAGCAAATAGATGTTAATGAAATTTTTGAAAGTGAATTGTTGAATTGAATCTTATTTGAATAATTGATATTTTACCTGAGAGTTGTATGTTTGTTACCATAAGTAAGATGTAAATAAAAGCAAAACATTTATTTAAGAACGAAATTACATGTTTTTAAAACAGTGTGTAGTTTAATCATTTGTACCTTCCTTTGATTAATTGTGCTGAATTAGAACAACTACACTGCTACAACGGATACTAGAATATACACGGTAGGGTGGCCAGGGAAACCTGCTTCAGAAAAGCTTCTGTATTGAATTGACGGTAAACAATCGTTTGAATTCGAGTACAGTAGCCTTTGATTTTTCCCCAACAATAAAATATTTTTCTGTATGATAATCATAAAATCATATTCTATAAAACAAATTCTATACTTAACACCGGCTCATGAAACAGGTGAAAAAAGTGAACTAATCTTTCTGGGTGGTAGACAAATTATTTGCAATACAGTACCAGCATAGTATTGTCACAGTCTAATAAATACATATAGGCTTTACGTATTTATTAGACTGTGGTGAAACTACGAAAAGTTCCAGATAGGTTAAGATTCATTGGTGAAATGGCAACTTGTAACTTTCGAAAAATGGGCTCCAGGCGTAAAGATAGGAAAGACGTGTCTATTCTATACATGATCGAAGGTAGCCAACAACATATAATTGTTTGGCCTTATGTTGTGATTATTTCTGAAGGTCTCTGTACTAGTTTTTAGTAGTTGCTTTTTGCTATTTTCATAAGATTTTTGCACAATTTGACAGTGCATTTAGCATCTTATATGAAAGAAGTAGGATGGTTAAAAAGAAATTTCAAAGCTGTTAAATATATTATTTTCTACAATGCAGTATAGCAATTCATCAAGCGGTTTATAACATCACAAATTGCAATTTACAAATCCTGTACGAAAAATTGTATAGTTGGTAAGGCTGGCTTAACGTTATCGAAAATTTCAATAGCTTTTTAAATCATTAGCATTATTCATGTAAAAAATTTAATTAAACACCCAAATTGTCAATATAGGGCCTATTTTTTATGATCTTCCATTTTTGTTGTGCTGGCTTCACCACCAACCTTATCTCCTTCATTCAATGTCAATATCTTTCATAAATGAATAACACAGAATCTTTTGCTTTTGTATTATCAAAAGACAGTCGACTATCAGTCCTAGTCATACTGATAATTGACCAAAGCGATAGCTGAGGTCTAAGATTCAAGTAATGGACCGTTTTGCATTTGTATGTATACAGTGTTTCAGAACTCCCTACCAATACTCTAGGGCATTGTTCCTGGGTAAAACCTAAATATCATATTTAAATAATTGTCCAGAAGTCCTTAGTTACTCACACAGCTGCCATTTTGTTTTTTCACTCATTATTTTTTATCTCAATAATGGTGAAACATATGGAATTCAAACTTGCACCAACATTTATATCAATTAGACAAAGCTACAAAAATTATGATAACCTTCAAATCCATAAAACAAATACGCAGTCATTTAAAATTTTGTTTCTTGAATAACCCGGAAACCGTTGATATTACGAAAATTTTTACAAGAATAACGTTTTTTGGTAAAGTTAATTACAAATCAATTGAAACCTTATTAATTTGTCATGATTGGACCAATATTGACTGAGATATGGCAGCTTTAGTGATAGGTAATCTGACTGCTAGTAGCATCAGAGAACCAAGTGCCCTGACTAATTGCGCGTGCTGTACTCATGTATTTTACTTCAAATAAGGTAAAGTTATCATAATATACCCTTTGTACTTCTGCGCACAACGGTCAATTGTATTTGAGAAGATATCACATGTAATTGAGAATGGTGAATTGTAAATGAGTTTTAAAATAAATAAATAAATCATTTTTGAAATTAGGAAGATGTCAGTTGTAATATAATAATTGAGAAATCAATTTAAACAACCAGGTAACCTTTTTCACGTTTTTAACTTCTCATTTACATGTGACGATTTCTCATTTACAATTCACCATTCTCAATTACATGTGATATCTTCTCAAATTTATTTATTTATTTATTAAATACAATTGAACGAACTCATTTACAACTAATGTTTTCTCAATTACAACTGATACTTTCTCAAATTGAATTGACACTTTCTCAAATACAATTGAAAAGTAGGTGTAGAAAATAAAAGGTGTAGTGCTGTACTGTGCTCGAATGGGCCCTGGCTTCAATAATGGCGGAAAAAAATCACTGCTCACATGATCGGAACATATAACAAACACAAACAAGCAACCTCACTCTTCTGATGCTTCGATGTTCACTTTTAGTTAGAATCGCCGTCCTTATCAACAACGTGCTTAAGCCCATAAACCGTGAATTCTGAAATGAATATTTAAAATACTACCGTGAAGGATACAGCAGATTTGGAGAGTCACGATGTAGAATTTCTCCATCCAACTGGTACCATGATTATTCCTATGGGTATAATGATAATTATTATGGGGATGATTACAATTCAAAATCCAGACAGCAGAAAGGATATTCTGTAAGTTTTCCACTGGACAGGTGGTATAAATTATAGTATATGTACATTCCTGAAAATTACTGAAAGAGTATTTTGTCAATATTCATAGTAATTGAGGTGTGCTGTCAGCATAAATATACCCTTTAAACACAAGGAGATAAGCTGTGTTCAATTCAGCAATGGTGCTATCCTTAGCTTGAAATCCTATTTATTTTGCATTGACAGTTACAAGTTGATATTTCTTCCAATTCTGGCTCATAATCCATAGAACAATAAATTTCAAGTTATGTGTCAATAAGTTTTGGTAACTTCATTTTTTGGTTTCTGAAAATACTCGGAGATTGAAACTATAGGTAGGTAACATATAGTTTTAGAAGACAGTAGAAGCAGTCATTTGAAATAATTAGACTTGCTCAAAATATAAGCCTATTAAAGAAAAATGTATTCATGAAGGAGGGTACTGGGGCCCCAAACCGAGGCTGACCTTCAAGTGAAAAAGATAGGATACATCAGATTCAAATAAGTTTTTGGTTCCTCAACTTGCATAATTGAGCGTTTGCCATCAGCTGACAGTGGTGGAGAAATCGCCGGGCCAAGGCAAAGTACAATAGCGGGGCTCTTTAACTACTACTACCACTACCTCTACCGTTATTTTCATTCCAACTGTGGTTTACGGACAGTGAGCCCTGAAAACGCGGGGTCCAGGCGCCGCCTTTTCGCCTTCATATAGGCGCCCCTGTTAGCTGGATGTCAAAGATGTAAACGAGTGACTTTCAAGCTTTTGCACTAGACCAAATCCTGGTAGGCTACCTAGTTTAACCAAATACCTAGTCCAACTCGAAAACTTTGACCAAGCGTGTAACTTTTTTTGAGATCCGGCTCATTAGATGTGAATCTTAAATTTTTTGGTGGTTTATTCGAGCTTGAAAATGATTAACTCTGTCTATTTTTGTACTTGAATTCATCCCTTGTATTAATTTGAGTTCATTGTAGGTGGGTCAAATAGCAACAGGAATTATAGTTATCGGAGCGATAACAGTGATCAGAGATACAAAGGTGGTAACAGTAACAATTCATCCAACCAAAATATGATTTAGTAAGTTTGAATTAAATCACTTTCAACATTTTAAATTTCTCAAGAAACATTGATAAAGGCCTAAGTCAAAACAAGTTAGTATTAAGTTAATATTAATATAAGTCATTGTGCAATGGAACGTCCTTACTTCTAATAATACTTTACTGTACGTTCTGATTTTCTCTGGAATTTGAAAAATTTAGTCACTGATTAGTATGCCGGATAATAAGGAATGACGGATAAGCGGGACTCTACTATATTGCCATAATCATTGAAAAATATTTTGTGTTACGTAATTCTGAGTCTCAACTTTCAATTCTACTGAAGATTGTGAGAATCTTCGACAGGAATCACATGCTTTTCACTCTAGTTACACAAATTGCCATTATTCAAGTATTATGAAAAGAAGAAATCAAACACTACTGCTTCTTCTCTTAATTTTAATTTATTGTAAAAGTGTAAATAAAGCTTTTGTTCTCAAATTGTATGAAAATACCAGAATTAGCCACCATTACATATTTAGGTTAAAAGAAATACACACTTTAGAGTGAAAAATTGCTCACGTTTCACTCTGAAGTGTATATTTCTTTCAACTTGAAAGTTTCAGTAAAAAGACGATGGATGAACAGATTACATATAGCAGGAGCCAATTAACTTGTCATAAATCAGCTGATCCAGTAATAATTAAACAGTGATTTCGACACAATAATCAAAAGGCTTGAAAGTCTAAAGAACATTTAAAAGTCTTTAAAGACCTTTTAAAGAAGACTTCAAAGAATACTTTAAAAGTTTTCAATAATCTGCGATCTGCATCTGTAGGTTAAGTATTGTGATATTGCCTTGAAACAGCTGATTTCTGACAAGTTGAACTGATCTCATAGGCTTTTTTCAACGTTGTTAACAATACATCTGGTTTGCCTCATTCGAGAATAGAAGTATAGAAAATTGAGCGTCAAAATTATTGCATAGTAAAAGCGGCCCTGAAATAAATTCTTCCCTAGATTAATAATGGAGTAGCATCCAAAAAGACCGGTCTCGGTTGTTATACCAATATCAATCATTTTTAGAGTTTATATTACTTAGGCCCGCTTTCCCCAACGCTGCTTAAGCGCAACAGCTGATGCTCAATATTTTTTTCTATACTTTTCCTATTCTCCGAATGAGGCTTAAGCCAGATGTATAGCTTAAGCAGCGTTGGGGAAAGCGGGCCTAAGGGACGGATTCTCCAACGACGATTAAACCAATTTTTAAATTAATCATATGTTCTAAAACGTATGAAAAAAATAAAACTTGGTTTAATCGGCCTAAATAAATTTTTGGCGGTGACAATATTCCTAGTTTTTCATTCGATACCGACAACTACCATAATATGACATTCCCTGCTACAGTAGACCACTTGTTTTAATAAATATGTAGCGGTGTCATTTTCTAGTCTTTTCATTCGATATCGTCAACTACAAAAATGTGACCGTCACTATTACGGTGGGCAATTTCATATTAGTGGCCGAGTCGATAATGAGTTTAAATCATTTCTTAGTTTAAAGAAAGAACTACTTTTACAGTGAAGTCAATGGCTCGAAAGTTCGATACTGTTGAAGGCAGCTGACCATTCTATTCAACATGTAGCATCATTGAATCAATGTTCAGCTGTTCGGACATCGGACTTTCTGACAAAAGTTTCTATAAAAGTGAGTGGTAAACCCTAAGTTTAAACTGAAAAATTTGGGTTTTAAACCTGTCGTTGGAGCAAAACCGGCTCAAAAACGAAATGAAGGGCACATTTCTCTAGTGCTTCATCTCTGGCACCGGGCACCGGTCCTAAACTTTGCCTAACAACTATCCTTGCTATTAGCTAGCAGCAAACAGATGGATGTGCGTCCCAAGATACAACCCACTACCATACAAAATCTCTCTTGTTTTCACTTTTCTATCAGCTGCTTTCTATAAGTGCTGTCTGTGAATTTGCAGGACACTGATAGAGAAAGAATTGAAAGTCCTGGAAGAAGGTCACCAGTGCGGCCCTGACTTGCTTCTCCGTGTCTCGTGAATACGGCAACGTGCGCCTGGCTGCTGGGAAGATCATTCGCCGGAAGCAGCCCCGCCACGAAGCCTACAATGCCATCACATGGAACTTTCATCAATGTGTAAGTAATTCCGTGGAGCCCAAAGAAGAACGTTTACAGAAAAAGTCCTGCAACATGGGAAGAAGTCGGACTCACACTAGACTTGTAATTTCTCACGCCACTTTCTGATTAATGTGTAAGTAATTCCGTGGAACCCGTAAGAGTGTTTTCTATATAAAATAGTCCTGCAATGCAGTATGCAGTAAAAGTCCGAATTTCACACTAGACTTACAAATTTCTAACATTTTACGCTATGTTAAGAACTATTCATAACTAATATAATATAAGTATCAGGCATTGTATCTTAATGGAAGGCATCTATCTATATTGCCGCTTTCCCAACGCTGCTTACCGGGCAATACATCTACGGCTTTAAGCCACATTCGGAGTAATAGGAAAAGTAGAAAAAATTGAGCGTTAGCTGTTATTACTTGAGCAGTTGTTAGGAAAGCGGCCCTAAGTATAAGGGCTGGTTCATAAGCTGGATTGCAGCCAAGTCCTAGACTAATACGGATAGCTACCATAGCATCTGATAAACGTTTGTCCCAACAGGTTAGTGGGTTAGCAGCATATGAAAGCCCTTAGTACATATAGTGTGTGGAGGCTTAACGTTTGTCGATGCTACGGTGACCACCCGTTTTAGTCTCATAGTCCGTGCAAACCTAGTTTGCAGTATTTACGTTTATGGGGCGCAGGCTGGATCTACTCATGTAGAATCTAATCTGACCTAATGACCTTTAAAAATTATTCATAGTATAATAGTAAAAACATATAAATAGGTAATTTTTTTTCTCATTCATGTAGTTTTGATAGAATAAGAAATAAACAAAACAAAGAGAGAGCAGAAAAGAGAGCGAACAGCTGTGAGTGAGGAGTAATAAATAAAATAATGAAGCAAACATGGCAACAGCAAGCTCCATATCCCTACAACAAATAGCATTGCCATTTAAACGCTTACCAAACTAAGGTTTGCACGGACTATAGGACATATAAAGCAAACTCTGAGCTCATGAACTGGCCCTATACTTAGCGTCATTGAATCAAATGGTCAGCTGTTCGGACATCGGACTTTTCTGAAACAAAAACGTTTCTAGTGAGTGACTTCTTGAGCACCAGGCCACAAGTGGACAACTCAGTTTTTCGAACTGTACAGCTTTAGGTGGGTTTCGAACCACCAGAACTTTGCCTGGATATTCATCTGTCAGGATAATAATTATGTTAACTCCAAAAATGGAAGAATTTGGTCTATAAAAAATAATAATCCAATATATGGCGTAAATAAACAGATTTCAATTGTGTTGCATGGAGCTACTTTTATGTGCGCCAATTGTATATAATTGTATATAAGAACTGGAGTGTAGAATATTTATCTCAAATCTGAAATTTCAACAGATTTTAATTTTGAAATTTTAACAGAATTTTAACTTAAAATCATATATAATTATGGTATCTTATTTCTTAAAATTTAATATTTTTTATTTTTCACTCTTACAGAAAAATTCTATTGCTCAACTTTACAAACTTGCAGAGGAGAGGAGGAATGACTTCAAATCTAAAGCCAGGGCATTGCCAATACTGGTTAGTATACTGTGCGTTATACTGTATTCATATCAGTGTAAAACAGCCACACCACTCAAAATCGTATGGTATCAATAAATAATATCGAATACGTAATAGATGGGATAATTGGGAGCAGAATAGAAGCGTATTCAGCTTAGTAATGAAATTTTCATTATGTATTGTCAGTGCTGTTTTTGTAACAATGTAGGTTCCGGTAGGCAATGTTCCGATGGGTCTGGAAGGTATTCAGAAGGGGGTCCGCCTCAGGGGTCCCGCCCTGGGAAAACTTCTTCGCAAATTTAGGCTCAGAAAGGGCGTTTTAATGCTATGCTTTCTGGGAGCAAGGAAAAGTTCAGGAATTTGTCTATAATTTGTCCTGAACACTATAAAAAATCTAAGACCATCCCTACTTGACTACATCATTGATAAGATAAGAGAACAAACATTATTTGTTTGAGACAGTTTGAAATTTTTTACTCCTATCAAACTTGTGGTTTCTAATGACTCACCTACAGTTACAAAATATTTTGTTGTTTTTTTTTCTGTACCAAGAGGTAGCGGTATCATTATGTGTTCGTACCACACAAAACAACACTGTAGTATTGTTATTTCAAATTGAATTAATTTTTTGTAATTTATGACTCTGTATTACACGTTTGAACTGTAGACTTATTGTGGTCTCAAAAAATTTCATCAGTTGAAAATACAATATATTTTGAAATAAATTGAGGGTACGTCAATTCCACTCCACTATATCAATTATCCTCCACTTTGAAACAACATTATCAAATTATTATTTCAATGTAGGAAAGGTTCCAAAACATCAAAATTTTGTACCTAGAGTAATAATAGCCTATATTTTGACATTATCTTTTGTTTTTATTTGGTCAATGATTTGTTCAAAAAAAAATCCACACAATTTTACCATGGATGATACTCTGGTTCTTATAAATATGCTGGAAAGTTGTATGCCAACAACGATTTTTAAATTAAATTGAATCACAACGTTCTGTTGCTCAATACCTGTGTAACCCAATCCATGTCCAGCACTGCATTCAATTTTCTATTATGTTTATTATTTTTAGAAATCTTTGATAGAAAATGAAGATAGTTTTGTAAAACTTGAAAGTAAATTCTATTGTTCTCAATAATTATCTGTAACTCCAAGATGTTTAGCACTGCATTCAATTCAATTATTTTCAGAATGTGTTGGAAACAAATGAAAATGTTCTTGAAAAGTGAAATTTGAACTAAATTCCAGCGTTATGATCTTAATACCTATTAGCACTGCATTCAATTTTATATTATTTTTTGAAATTATTTTCAGGAAGTGCTGATCAAAATAAAGATAGATATGAAAAGTAATTCCACGGCAAGTACACAAGACCAGAATACAAATCTATGGCAAAACAAAGGAGTGAATCAGCAGACGGCAAATTTATTTGGTGGAAACAACACTTCAACCGGCAACTGGAATTTTTTAATATTCTATTCAACAACCAGCAACAGGAATATTTGGTTGTTACTACACCGCACCCTTTTCTTGAAAACGCCAGTTCAACAGACAACTGAATATTTGTGGGAATAGTCTATTCAACTGGCAGCCGGCATATTTGGCGGAAATAATAGTTCTAATCAATCGAATATTATTGTAGTGTCTGTTCTTCTTCTTATTCTATAACGTTACTACAGCAATCAACCGAATATTTGGTGGAATAACAGTTCTACACCGCAGACAACCGATATTTGGTGGAACAACGTTACTTCTCCACATACTGAATATTCGGCGGAATAACATTTCTACTCAGCAGACAAACCGATATTGGCAACTGTTAATGTTTCAGTTCCTACCAGTGGCACATTCTCCTTCAATACCAACCAAGAACAGCAATGGCGTCGGAAGCGAACCAGTTCCTTCTTCCGTTTTCCAAGCAGCCCTTCTCCTTTCCAATCTCAAAACATGACTTTTTCCCAATCAGTGACGTCATCTCCCTTCAACAATCAAGGAACCTCAGCGCAACCCAATTCTAATACAGCTAGTAGTAGTTTCACTATCGAACTTACCAACTATTCTCAGCAGGCTGATTTGACCGAATCAGAGTTAGCCATGTTTCAAGCTAAGACATTCAAATTTGACAAATTCTAAAAACCACCGCCCAAAGAAGTGTGTTAATCTGACCAGTAACCAAGCCTTGCCTTCCTTTCGAAGTTGTCAAAAAATGAATGTATAAAATCGATCTATCTAGCGTATGGCTTTGGTTGGCGGAACGTATAAAATAAGAAAATATTATGAAATGAAGTGGTTTGTCTAAGGTACAGAAGCCTGCTTCATAAGAATCTAGAGGTCCTTTAATATGGGAAAACGATGGGCGCACACTAAATATATATATGTATAGCATAGGCGTCTTCGAAATAAATTTCTATTGTAAGTCCAGTGTGTGTCCACCTTTTCCTGTATCACACGACTTCTAGATCTTCATGAAACAGGCCCCAAAACATTTGTTTATGAAACAGAACACATTGATTCTTATTTAGAGTCAAATAATACAGGTAATGAAACAAAATTTTGAGGCAAGCTATTTTCTATATTGAAAGCTAACTTAGTTCAAGCTTGAATGGAAATAATTGTTTGGTGTAATTTTTTTCTAATTGTTTCCTATTATTCATGCTAAGGCTTTTAATTTGATACTGATGTTTCTCTGAAACGATTGTTTAAGAAACATACTCTCCTGATCTAATGACGTTGAATATCTCCTTAGAAGTACTCATTGCTCAATACTCATACGACATAGTAGAAGAGGCTACAACGTACAGTTGGACCAAAGAAAGAATGACTTCGCCGGACTGATATTGATCAGGCTCTGACTGATCACTGATACTGGCTGGTTGATTTTAGCTTCGGTTTGGGCATTCTTTCTTTGGACAGACATTAGTTCCTCTGAGGTACTTATCATCTTTTCACTAATCACTTGTCATCTTTGCACTCATATCTGTCATCTTTTTACTCCATTTTTTGTATTAAAATTTTAACAAGAAGCTGATATTAATTGTATATTTTAAACGCTGTTTATAAACGAAGAAAATTCTCCTGACAGTAATATTCTTTTAAATTATTTCTATATTTAGTATTATTGTGTATAACTTATTTGTTATTAACAGTTATTTTTATTCTACTATTTTCATTCAATTTTATTCTGTTGAACTATTGCAATAAAACGAATTAATTTATTGTTTGAAGCAAATAGTAACTGATTTGAATTGTTACCTATATAATGTTTTTGTGTCCATATTAATGTATTTTTATTATAGGTCATTTAATAGATAAATAAATAAATTTCATTTACTGAAAACAAAAAGGTCCACATGATTCCCTGGGGCCTTTACCTAACATGGCTCTTATATAGCACACTTTTGATATATTAGAATATCTTTTCCAGAGGGAGCACGACCGCATAATCTAAGTCCATATTCAGATTCAGTTAAACATAAATCTAAATTTACTAAATCTAGATCTACTGGTGTTCTCCAATTACAGTGTTCGTGATTGAATTGTATGTGTACATTTTTGTGAATCAGCCATTTACACGGCCTAAGTTGTTTATTTCTTTGTAGCATATCCTACAATTTGTAGGATATTGTTCTCAATAAAGGTCTCAAATCTGTGGGTCAAGAGAAAAATACATGATCATGACAATTGCACATTAATCATGAGAAGAATGGAAAATTGGAAATTATTGCTGACAAATTATTTCACACCAAGAACAAACAGTGCTGACTTTGGATAATATTATTCTAATGTCCATCTTATATTATCATTTATTTTATTATCATTAATTCAAACTACACAATATTGTCATTTTAATAAAATGAGATGTTCCTAGTAGCTTTTAGACTGAGCTGATTTTCAGTGGGTTTGATGTCCATCTTATATTATCATTAATTCAAACTACACAATATTGTCATTTTAAATAAAATGAGATGTTCCTAGTAGCTTTAACTAAGCTGATTTTCAGTGGGTTTGAAGTCTGGGGAAAATAATTCTTGTTTTTATTTTTTTATATAAAGTGTCTGAGACTAATTTTGCTGTAAATCAGTAAGGACTTGAAACTTTTAAAAATGTACATACTATCACTTTATTAAAAAAAAAACACCCATTTACAAGAAAACTCAGTTTTTGTGTTGTTGGACTTGCTTGCAATGATCAAGTACTTTTTCTGAGTGTGATACCCAGTGTAACCAGATTTTAATAAACTTTTCATCTTGAACATTCATGATACTTTTCACGATTCGAAGATCTATGGGACCACTCTGATCGTGTTTTTGAAAGTCAAAAATTGAGAGCAAACCTCCAAATTGTTCAATAATTATTGCTATTTATCTATGTTTATAGTTTATTTGAAAAAAAAAAAACATGTCTCAACAATCCCTTGGCGTTTTTGCTAACTTCACAATATTTGAAAAATTGTCTTTGTAATGAGAGACAACCACGAACCACCTCTTACACATTTTAGTTTTTTTTTTTTTTAATTATTATTCAAGATCAGTGACACTGACGTGGTTGGAGGCGTGATTCGGTTCGAAGTTGTGGCAAAATTCCCATCTGTCCAGTGCTGACCAATCATGGTGATCCCCTCCTTTGGGTGAGCCATTTGGCCACACTGAGAATCTCTTACGTAGAGGAAAGCTACGTATGCAGAACTTGAAACGGGCATTAGAACATTAAGAACTCAGAAAAGAGAAGTACAGGTCAATGTTGAAAGAAGTTGAGCCAGTCATCAAGAGACAATAAACTAGAGCCTAGGACTAAAAAGAATGCAGAGCTTTTCTACTTGAATGTTTTTCGTGACCGGACGATAAAAAACCATAAATTTCACATTGGAACTTAAATGAGGCGCTTTCATACAAAAGCGGAAGACAAATTATTGATGATGGTGCACGCCGAAGCGCTCATTGCTCATTTGCTGGAATGCTGTACGTTTTTCATTGTCTGTCCGAACGCGCCTTCATAAAAAATCTTAAGTTGAGAAAAGCTTAATAATATACAATTCATTTTTACATACATATTAATGATATAAAACAACACCCTGAGTCCCTGAGCAGGTTGGCGCTTGAGTAGGTAAGTTTTTATAGTATAAGTATGGACAGGGGCGTCATTTGGGGAGGGCAGGGGGGGCATTTGCCCCCCCCTGATTCCTGGGTTACAGAAAATATGCTGTACTAGCTAATATACAAATAAGCATTTTATCCGGTCAAATGTTAAAAACTTTATATTCTTGTAATGAAAAGAAAATTATCACACTATTTAACTAGACTACTATTTACACTCTTAAAACACGTAATATTTAATATTAAATTTTGTGCAAAGTACACTTATTAGTGTACACATATAGGTCTGAGAAATAACGGCAGAGCCAATGTATTTTTTAGTCCGAACGTCTGAACGTATTGATCACTTGATGTGGTTCCATCTCCTTTTTCACTTGTTAAAATGATTACACTTAAAAGATTATTTTTACTTTAAAGTGAACTCACAGATTGACTGTGAGTCAAGGGTTCACTGTGTTTACCTCGTGTTCTGAAGATGGCAAACAACAGTCCGAAATAGCTATCAACACAAATCTGTGAGTAGATTTCACTTTCAAAGTAAATAATCTTTCAAGTATTGATCACGTTTATCATGTCACGTTTTTATCTAAAAAGATGACTAACTTACCAAAATATTGTTATGATTGTAATAATACTGTTGTACTGTTGTAAATAATAATGTCGTTTTGCATTAATTTTTGGCGTATATTTAAGGAAATTTTACTCATAATTTTGTTATAATTCAAAGTGCATTTGACATTTAAAATAAGCTTAAAACCCTCTTTTTGGTTTCAAAAGTGCTCAATTTTCCGGGGGAGGACCCCCGGACCCCCCTCTTTGGTGGAGGGTATTCCATAACCACCCCCCCCCCGGTGTTTGCCCCCCAAGGTTTTTGTGAAATGACGCCACTGAGTATGGAACATTGGAACTTGAATTTTCAAGACCAATATAATTAGAAAACAGCAATGTTTCAGATTGTTCCATTCCCCTGCAACTTTTTTGGAATTGAAACAGATTTTTCGCCAACACAAACAAACATGATTCAAAATCATCGTTGTGAATCAAGGGGATCTACTGACTTGTTATGCAACTGATACAAAGTGAGCTTCCTTCCTACTTCAAGAATTTGAATGTGGAGTGCTTAGGTTGGTAGTGCGGATATGGGAAATTTCATTACTGGGGGTTTGCAAAACTGTGATTGTTTTGAGGAGTCTGTCCAGAGAAGAGAG